>CM035149.1:74622886-75006235 GCA_020205605.1 Panax ginseng
TTCCGGTGCAGGAGGCTTACGAGACGTTGTCGGATTCGGGTCGGAGGGCTTTGTATGATGAGGACATGGCAGAGGGGCTTCACTTTGCTTTCTCGGCGAGAAAAAGTTACAAGAATGATGAGGTTAGCATTTTTGTGATTATTTGGTTTTTTGGCTGTGTATTTTTTGTGTTTGTTTTATTTTACAATTATTTTTAATTGGGTTTGGTTGGGTTGGGTTAGTTGTTTGTTTAGTGTCAGGTGACCATGAATTAGCTGCACAAAGCAATGGTACTTCAGTGACCAAGGAAATTAACGATGAGGTTGCTTTGGAGAATGATGTCTTATTGCAGAACGCCTTGGAATTTAGTAGGCAGGATCCTTTACATTGTCTAGAGGAAACATCTTTATCAGATGATCCTATTATGACTTCAGAAATTAATGATTTATCAGATGATCCTATTAACACTTCAGAAATTTGCGATACATTAGGAATTCAAGATTCTGTCGTCAAGGATGCTGCTCCAAATGATGATTTTTCAAGGGTTAGCTCAGAGTATGGTAATCAGGTTATCCCCAAGGATCCAACTCTTGAAATGGATTATGAGAGAAATTCTTGGGATGAAGAACGCCGATTACATGTTCAAAGTTCTGAAATTTTGTTGCTTCCATACAAAGAAGATACGCTAACTAGTGCAGAGACATTAAATGGAAAAGATGGGGTCACACTATTCCCAGTTGGTTGTGAACGAGATTCCTTAGACTTTGGTGTCTTTGGGGATTTATTTAATGAGCCTGAGAATGCCGCTGGGCCCGCAATGAGGTCCCCAAGTAATAACGTGTCAGAGTCTAATGAAGCTGCAGAGACTGGTATTACTGTCGGAAATAGCAGTGGGTCTGATCTGGATGAGATTGATGATACTGATTCTCCAGTTTCAGTAGAAAGGTGTTTGGCTTATTTTACAAAACCAGAGCTTCTTTCCAAAAATGAACATGCTTGGCATTGCGAAAACTGTTCAAAAACTCTGGTACAACAAAGGAGGTCTAAGAAGAAACTGCAGAAATCTACATCGATAGTTTCACTAAATAGAGGTGAGAGTAAA
This sequence comes from Panax ginseng, assembly GCA_020205605.1. Classification (NCBI taxonomy): domain Eukaryota; kingdom Viridiplantae; phylum Streptophyta; class Magnoliopsida; order Apiales; family Araliaceae; genus Panax; species Panax ginseng. Next base: position 74,623,968 of record CM035149.1, read on the forward strand.
ATTCGAGATGATCAGTTGAGTTCTAGCAAGGATTTTCCTTATTATATCAGCAGCATGAACCTCAGTAATGGAAATAACAAAAAAGATTTACTTGACAGTTCTGCTGATAGGATTGTGTCAAGCAATGGAAATATTGATGGTAACCAAAACTGCACATTTGAAAGCAATCAGACAGCTGAGTAGCCTCCAGTAGCCTCTCAGTTGGAAGAAGAAAAAAGTGAAATAAATGATTCACCTCAGAAGTTAACATGCAATCTGGAGAGTTCCAATGACTCTTGTAGTGTCAATGAGTCTGGGAGCACTGAATACAACACTAACAATGTCCTACAAAGGGAATCCCAGTTCTTAATTGGGGAACAGGAATCAGAAGGAAGTGAGGGTGAGGTGGATTCTAAGAGAATCAAGGTGAAGAGAGATGCTACGAAAAGGATTCTCATCGATAAGGCCCCTCCCATTTTGACAATTCATCTGAAGAGGTTCAGCCAAGATGCTCGTGGTCGCATTAGTAAATTGAACGGTCACGTGGATTTCAGGGATACATTCGATCTCAAACCATACATGCATCCCAGGTGTGATTTTATTCTTCATTAGACTTCAGCAGCAATTCATCTTCTATAAATGCTTAGATAAATTCATATTATACATATAAGTATGCATATCTGAACTTATCTGAGGCATGACGTAGGTTTAAAATTTTGCATCAATTTGAGTCCTTGAAGACTGTAACCTATTATAAAGGAATAAGAAGAAAGAAGGAAAAAGGTCATGTATATCTTCTATTTTATAAGCAAACCCACCTATAGGGAAATAGACTGAGAAGTGAAACCTTGGACCCGTCCCTCCCTAACATTTTCTAGACTTAACTCGTAAGATTCTTAGTCTCTTAGAATCTATTTGTGGTCATGTTTTGATCTAAGAAATATATGCATTGACCGTCATGTTTTGATCAAAGTAATATATGCATTGACCGAGCAATAAATTTAATCTGGATATAACATGATCCCAAATCTAGGCATTTTTAGAGCAGGTGGAATTTGAAGCCAATTTGTTCTAAATGCTTGTATTTGAAACACTTAATGATGATATAATAGAAGAATTTTTGTAGTTGGAACACTTTTGAGAATAAAATCACTTTTTGAAAATGAATGAAAAGTAAATTCAGAAAAGATAGGTGAAATGACAGCCTATTGTAGCTGTAGTTATCAGCACAAAGCTGTTGTGTTTGTTATCCCATAGCCAACTTTTGATTTGGTTGATGCAATGAAAAGGGGGAAGGAGAAAGGATTTAATGGATAGAGAGGAAGGGGATGGGATTAGGATAGTCATACGGTTTAACCTCGAAAAACTGATTTGGTATACGTGATGCAGGGGTTAACTAATTATTGCTTCATTTGTAGCTGTCATGGCTCTCTCTCTCTCTCTCACACACACACACACACTTATGAGTTCACGCGCGCACACATACATTTGCAACTTTTGTTTAATTTCCTTATGTTAGTATGTTTTTGATGTTATCTGTACTTTTCAGTAGTCTGCAAAAAAGGTTTTATATAGATAATAATATATTTCCTTTGGTCCACAAAAAGAGTCCCATTTATTAAATTTTCAAATATTAAATATTTATTCTTGTTCTATGTTTACCCCTAAAAATAATAAGTTGTTAGTTTAGTTAGGGTGACATGATAATGAAATTATGATGACAAACTTTAGAACATTTTGTCGTTATGTATTACTATTAGTAAAAAAAATGACTCTTTTTGTGGAACAATATTTTTTGACAAATGAGACTCTTGTATCATTTGAAAATTTGTTAGATAGAGATAATTTACTGCAAGTTCAACTATGGTATGATATGTTACGTATACTTTACGAGTGTGTTCATTGAACTGGAAATCTAATGACACTAGTGACACGCCTCACAGGTATGCCAAATAGTTGTTTTTAATTGTGTTTAGACTATTGACATTTGCAGTTGACATTATATGTTTCTTTGCTTGTTCTTGAATATCTGTATTGATTCTTCTTTTGGGTGATTTTGGGGATTGTATACATGTGATTACGTTAAAATTCAGTTTAATTAAAAACTTTCAATGTATCACGGAGCACCCTCATCTATGTATTTCTTTTAATTCAATATGATGCCTGCACACGAGTTAATTTAATTGCCTCTTGGATGATCTAGTAACTAAAAGACTCGCTACCATATTTTATAGAAGTAAAAAAATAGTTTGAGTATGGTTCAACTCTATGTTTGGATAGTGGTTCAAGAATAGTTTGTTGGTAATTTTGTTTTCTCCTTGTGGGTATCTGTAGGACTTGGTGCCTACTGCTACTACTAAGTCTCTCCTAGGACATGTGTCCGTTATTGGCCCTTTATGTTTAGATGATATTTCATTTATGTAGGGAATGAAACTATGTGAAAGAAAGCATGAAAACAATTACGCATACATAAAACTCAGCAGAACCTTATGAAGCCTTGTCCCAACTATTACAAAAGGTCATACAAAGTTCTATGCTGGCTGTCAACCACATGTGACACACCGCTCTTGCTTTTTGTGACTGTGGGAGTGACGGTGTATAACTCTCAGAGCACCACATGATAGTGATGATGTAAATTACATTATTATTATTATTGTTGTTGTCATTTTTTGGATGCAATGTCTTTCTAAGCTAGTTTGTTGCTGTTGAAGAAGGTTTTAATGTTATAGAAAGCTAAAAAGGTAATGATGAATCTGAATTTATTGGTCATTATATATTCGTTCTTTCTATAAGAGATGTGTGAGTTCAATGTTTCAAATATATTTATTGTTGATATATTGAGATTTCCAATCTGATATATATTGTGAAGATTTGAATGATAGAGTTGTGAGAATTTCTAGTCAATCATGATTAGGAATTGTAAATGATGTTAATAGAACAACAAGATGCACATAACATATCAAGGAAACATAATACTCCCTCCATTCCAAAATATAAGATGATTATTAACTAACTTTTTCATTGTGAACCATCTTTGATCTTTAATATGTGCAACACCTCAATTTTCCCCATTCTGCATCACATGAGATAGAATCGGGCGGAACTAGAGAGGACTTAGATGAGAGGATCATATCCCCTTGAGTTGGATACTTGCTTGACCTCTGAGATATCAGCATATCATTAGATGATTAAGACAATCTGGATTGGTGCAACGTCAGTAACTGTGGATGTTCTGCTTTACAAAGCATCACTGTCAGTTGTTGATTGAGCATTTATACAAAACTTTCAAGCCCTAGAGAGTAGAGAGAGAGAGAGTATGTGAGGGAGAAGGTGGGGTGGGGTGAAAAGAGGCATTCCAGTTCTGGCTAAGGTCTCATTATCCTTGTACTCTTATTGTCTTTTTGATAGTGAATAATGGTTGGTAGATCTTCACATCTTGGACTTGATTTCATGACTATTTGCATGGGGCAATAGTTTCTATGCTGGCAGATAAATCCACACTTTCTTTTCTTATGTAGTGATTTTTTCTTTTACGGTTTGACCTTTTGTTGTGGAATCTCTTTGAACAATGCCTTTTGATTTTTTTTATGTTATCTGCATTTCAGTTCTTATTTCCGTATTTTGACATCTTAGAAAATACTTGCCTACTTATATGATGTGTCATTGGATATTACACTTTATAGCATAACCAATCTCAAGAGATTTACCTAACCAATGTAATGATGACACATCATTTGAAACACTTTTTGGGGCAAAAAATTTGAGACCCCTAGCATTATCCTATGTTTTATGTGTTAACAAAATAAATGAGACACAATATTATTATATGTTTTAAACCTTTTCTTTCCTTGCATTGAGTTGTTGCTTGGGGGAAGGAATGTTAATCTGCTTTGAAAGTGTGCTACTTCTTCTATTCTATGGGATTTGGAACAAGTGCATGGCTTTTCAGGGTTAGCTATTTATCAGCTGCTTGATTGTTATAGGATAGGATCATTTTTTTTACTTCACTGTGAGCTTCTGCTGTGGGAACTTAGGGGCATTTTTTCTGTGTCTGATTTGTAGAAATCAGAAGGCTGAACTTTTATATGTACATTGTTTTTAGTCAAAAAGCATTTTTATCCCACTGTAGTTGTAGTGTTTTTAAGCAATTAGCCACTGTACTTTTAAAATATTCAATTAGCCCACTGTACTTTTTAAAAATGTTCAATCAGCCCATTCTGTCCAAGAAATTGGACGGACGTTAAAGAATTGCACACGTGGCATTGAAAAAAAATATTAAAAAATCATTATTTCCTACGGGGCAACCTAGTCAGCCAAATTCTTAATACTATTGAGCCACTACACTTTAAAAAATGTAATTGGCCCACTGTGGTTTTAAAAATATTTTTATATTTTATTTTCTTTCTTTTTCTTTACCTAAATATTTATAATATTAATAAAAATTAATATTATAATATTTATAATATGTATGTTTTATTTTAAAAAAAAATAAAAAATACTTTTATGTTTTAAAATACTTATAAAATTTTTAAAATAATTTTTTTTTTTTTTTTATTTTCTTTCTTTTTCTTTACCTAAATATTTATAATATGTATAATATTAATAAAATTAATATTATAATATTTATAATATGTATGTTTTATTTTAAAAATAAAAATAAAAATACTTTTATGTTTTAAAATACTTATAAAATTTTTAAAAATAAAAATATTGTTTCATTTCCTTTTTTAAAAATAAAAATACTTTTATGTTTCATTTCCTATTTTCTTTAAACACCGTCATTTCCATTTGCATAAACACCGTCATTTCCTTCAATTTTAGCACAAGGAAAATCCTGAATCCTTCTCCAAGAACCAGCCTTCACTGAGTAAACCCAAACTTTATAAACTAGATCAATAAAACCAGTAAAGAGTCCCACCACTTTGAAGTCATCACTAAAATCATCATACCCAAGTCCATATCTATCATCCAAGATATAAACCAATTCAACATCCAGGTTCGGCAATTTCTTGCATTCTCTAGTACATGGACAAATTTGGGACTGGAAATTAGAAAGCGCCATGATTTACAAACAGACTTGAATCGCAAGAGAGATTTCACAGGTAGTCGTTCCAGTATCTTGGTGATGATTCTGATATCAAGGTAGGGCAACAGGGTTGAGTCGTCGTGTTCAATTCTTCTTCTTCGCTCGGCAGGTTGACCCTCCGCTAACCCTAGATCTTGAATGTGTCTAGGATTTATTGGTTCCATTCTTCCTCAATTCTCTAGCCAGCTTGATCCTCCTCCAACCCAACCCAACCCAACCCAACCCAACCCAACCCAACCCAACCCTAGATTTAAGGTTTTCTGCTCAACTCTACTAATTTATAAAGGAAATTAAAAGAAATTTGCAAATTTACTTTTTATTTGTCATTATAAAAAAGAAAAAATCATTCACAACGATGGATACTTAACCAGAGTTGTAAACCAACTAGACCGTGTGAATCATTTCCAACTCTATTATGTCCAATTTGAGTAAACTCACCTTTTTAAAAATAAAAATATATTTATTTTAAAATTTTATAAGTATTTTAAAACATAAAAGTATTTTTATTTTTATTTTTAAATAAAACATACATATTATAAATATTATAATATTAATTTTTATTAATATTATATGTATTATAAATATTTAGGTAAAGAAAAGAAAGAAAATAAAATATAAAAAAAATTATTTTTAAAAATTTTATAAGTATTTTAAAACATTAAAGTATTTTTATTTTTATTTTAAAATAAAACATACATATTATAAATATTATAATATTAATTTTATTAATATTATACATATTATAAATATTTAGGTAAAGAAAAAAATATAAAAAAAAAATTATTTTTAAAAATTTTATAAGTCTTTTAAAATATAAAAGTATTTTTACTTTTATTTTTAAAATAAAACATACATATTATAAATATTATAATATTAATTTTTATTAATATTATACATATTATAAATATTTAGGTAAAGAAAAAGAAAGAAAATAAAATATAAAAATATTTTTAAAACCACAGTGGGCTAATTACATTTTTTTTAAAGTGCAGTGGCTCAATAGAATTAAGAATTTGACTGACTAGATTGCCACGTAGGATGTAATGATTTTTTAATTTTTTTTTTCAATGCCACGTGTGCAATTCTTTAACGTCCGTCCAAGAAATTAGACGGAATGGCTTGATTGAATATTTTTAAAAAGTACAGTGGGCTAATTGAATATTTTAAAAGCACAGTGGCTAATTGCTTAAAACACTACAACCACAGTGTTGAAAAGTGCTTTTTGCCATTATTTTTAGGTTCCACTTGTTCTCTCTTCTACTAATAAAAAGTTCTTTCTCCATTCGAAAGCTTTTTAATCCCTCCCTCCGAATTCAAATGACACTATTAAAATACATATTTTTTAAGATCATATATATATATTTTTTTTATTTTAATTAGACTTTATTAAAAATGTAACACTACCAATTTTGTCATTCTCAAGAGTGCGACAATTTTCTGGAATCCATTTGGTGATTACTATACAATTTTCGATTCGTGTTTTATTGATTTTTTAACTATCAGTAAATAAGGTGCAAACTGTGGAAGAATAAGTTAGAGTCATATTTTGAGCATAAACTTGAGTTGCTAATCGAGCATTATCACCGGGTTTTTTGACAATAACACAAGGTAATGTTATATAACTTGATTTTGTTATATTTTCCCAAATTGCTTGGCAGAGCTTCAGTACTAAATAGATTCAACACCTAGGTAAGGTAGGTGAAGCAAGTTTGTGGTTAAGTCTTATACGCCAATGAAATTATTTGTTGTGCTTATTAATTCACTCGATCTCGTGTAGTAGGAAAAGAATCAAGTAAGTACCACTTTTAATAAAAAGTAATTTTTTTATTTAAAGACATATTAGTATAATACTTTTGATATAAGTTAATATATTTTGAAAATACAGGTGTACTTGTTTTTTCGAATATAGAAGTGGATTACTTTTTTAAGAAATGAATTCATAATTTATATAAAAAAACATTACACTTGAGATAAAAAAGGAAAAGAAAAAATATGAACCGATATATTAATTAATAAAAATAAAACTTAGTACCAAATGTTAGCTTAGTTTAATTATAGAATAGGAATATAGAGTAGAAGTATATCAACCATCGAATGATGCCACCCACCCACCCACCCACCCACCCTCCTAGAAGAACTCAGAAAAGTGAAGAGTCACCAAGAAGAAGTTCATTCTCAGATGTCTCATGAAAAATTGAACAAAGCTCTCCAACGATCGAGAAATCGATTTGATGTTATAAAGCAATAAATTAATCAATATAATTTCTAATCCTTCCCCCAATCTATATATTAATCATTTCATTATCTCGCTACCAAAAGTATTCAAAGAATACAATTGAAAATTTAACCACATAAATTACATCAAGACCTCGAATTGTTTAAATGAGAGGCCTCGCCGATTTATAGACCCAAGCAAGCCAATGAAAGGAACCTTGTACAATCGCACATCCAATGTCGACTCTAGAATCCAATGCCGTAAGTATCTTCTTTCTTGACCTTGAAACACAATTTCAAATCGAGGTCGAAGAAGATATAGTGATATACAATTAATCAGAAAACAAAAACAACTCTCCTACTGTATTTCAAAGGCAGAATAGGAATGCCAAAACATCCTGAGATACAATGGCTCATAACGAGGAGGAGATATTCGTCTAAGCGGAATTCCATTCGACATCGATCTCGTGATTTCAATACCCAGAATATTTGGAATCCCTTCTGCGAGTGTCTAAGAAAGAGGAAGTTGCACCTGTTTTACATAACGATGCTTTAAATGATCTCATAGCCCGCAAGTATATGGTTTTTAGTATCATAACTCATTTTCCTTCTTTATTTTGTTTCATTGTTCTTATGTGTTATTCGTAGAAGCCTTTGTCTAATTTCTCATTGTATTTCCTTTTGAACCGTCTGTGTGATTGAGAAATGAGAATGAGTACACAATAGGTGCAAATACGGCCGATTAAGATTTCAATTTTTTCTTAATAACAGAGCAATTATATAGTCAGATCAAGGTTCTTTTTCTATTTGGATTTGTAGCAAATGATATTGTGATCGCTTATTTGTCTTTTTTTCGCTATGAGCAATACTTGGTACATTAGTACCACGAGCAAACTCTATTATCTTTGTGTATTGATTTTGGCACTAAGTGTCTCCTATGACTTATTTGCTTCATTTTCCGACTTGCTATTATTTTTAAATATGTGCGTGAAGAAGACCGCTTACGACCGCCTTATAATAATCGGGTATCAAATTTTCGTACACGCTTACTAAGATAAGGGACGAAATTATGAAGTGTACTCTATATATGTAGATATATACTTTGATCAAGAACTGTGGTAGCTTTAGATGGTTAATTGCAAAGATAATGAATGAATATGTAATGGATGATTTTATTAAGTTAATAATATTTTAGTTTTTTTGTATTTTTGCCATTATTTGCTATGGGGACATTGAGCCAGCCAGGTACACAAAAAGAATGTCAAATTTTGAGTAGACAACAATATAATTCGCTACCAAAGCATCAAGTTTTAATATAGCAATAATTTTTATACATTTAGCAACAAATTTTCGCTATAATGGCATTAAAAATATAATATTTGGCAACGAAAAATTAACCTAATAACAACGGAGAGGATATTGTTGCTAATACTAACATAAAAGGCAACATTTTTTTATCGTTGTAAATCATATCAACTTTCGTTGCACATATAAAGAAACGACAACATATAATGTTGTTGATAATCGACGACTTTCGTTGCTATTGAAAAATAACCAGCATCAAACATTTTCGTTGTTGATTCAACATAATGTTGTCGTCAAATAATATAATCAGCAACGATAATCGTTGCTAAAAAGTTTACATTCCGCAACGAAAGCAAGCTTAGGCAACAATTTTCATAATTTACTACAACAAAAAATGTCGTTGCAAAATGGTGTCAATTACAACGAAAATGCATGGTCGCTGCAAAAAAGAGTTCATTTCGCTGCCAATTAGCGTGCTTTTGCAACGAAATGGGGTTTTAGCAACGAAATTTTAATTATTCTCGCAACAATACATTTTGTTGCTAAAGGATCGATGTCTCTCAGACGAAAGTTAAATTTCGCTTGCAAAATGTAGTACTTTTGGCAACGAAAAACGTCGTCATGAACAATTAGCAACGCCATCACAAGAAACGAAAGACACAACGACAAAGAAAGTCGCTACAAAACCCTTTTGCAACGAAATTTGGCACCTTTAGCAACGAAAATTGGTTGTTGCTGAAGCCCCATTTTTTTTGTAGTGGTAGGTGGAAGAAAGGAATCAATGGTGCATACAAGAGATAGAGAGACATATGTCAAACATGTGCGTCCTGATTTATACGAAGGATATGAACAGAGACATCCCAGATGATGATTATCCAGACATTATGGTCATCATTCAAGAGAAGGAGGACGATAACAACCCCTTCATCACAGCTATCCATCAGGACTTCACCCTTGGCAATTGGAGCAGCACTCCCTGCATTTGCCGACAAGGGTAAATATGGCAGAAAATCCCTCTGCCATGTAGATAACAATAACTGCTTACTTTTGTTGTACAGTATTAGTAGTTGTTTTTGTCATTTCATGCTAACACTTTGTATGATTGAACAATTTCATATATTAAGTGAAAGCATTTTTTTTCAGGAGTCTAAAGTTAGATGTGCCTAAACTTGCTGATGAGGTGCCTATTCTTTACAAGGACTGTAACTTTGATGTAAAGTTGGACTCAGACTTGATGGAGATTGAACAAGAGGACTATGAGATACCTCAAGAGATCAAAGAATGGGTCGATGACAAATCCAAGCCAAATCTGGATCAAACCACCTCTTTTAACCTTGGAACCTCAAAAAACTCCAAACAAATCTAGATTGGTACGGACCTTACTCCAAACCAAAGGAATGACATGGTTACTCTAGTGATCCAATTCCAGGATGTGTTTGCATGGTCTCATGAAGACATGGTTGGTTTGTCAACTGACATCGTCATTCATCGCCTTCCCATCAAAGAGGGAGTCAAGCAAGTCAGGCAGAAGCTCAGGCGATTAAAACCTGAGTGGAGTTTAAAAGTCAAACAAGAAATTATGAAACAATTTCAGGCCGGAATCATCATGGTGTTAACATACCCTGAGTGGCTATCCAACATAGTTCCTGTGCCTAAACCTGGAGGGAAGGTGCGAGTTTGCGTGGATTACAGGGATCTGAACAAAGCTTGTCTCAAGGATAGCTTTCCTGTGCCATTCATCCACATACTCATTGACAATATAGCTCAGTATGACATATGCTCCTTCGCTAACTGCTTTGCTGGATACCATCAAATTATGGTTGCTGAAGAGGATCGCGAGAAAAACTGCATTCATCACTCCTTGGGGAACCTTTTGCTGCAGACGGTTGTCGTTTCTACCATCAATGCTCTGAGCTACCTACCAAAGAAGCCATGATGTCTCTTTTCCATGATCTAATGCACAAAGAGATAGAAATCTATGTGGATGACATCATTGTCAAGTCCCGAAGGGAGGAAGACCACCTAGATCATCTCAAAAGCTCTTCAATAGGTTGCGTAAGTACAACTTGAAGCTGAACCCAACCAAATACGCCTTTGGTGTTAAATTAGGCAAGTTGCTAGAATTCCTAGTTAGCCACAAAGGGATTGATTTAGATTCTACAAAAATCCAGGCCATCACGGAAATGCCCATACCTCAGACAGAGAAGGAAATACAGGGATTTTTGGGAAGAATCAACTTTATCAGCCGATTCATATCCCAACTCACAGCAACCTGTGAGCCTATCTTCAAGTTGCTAAGGAAGAACTCCTTCATGAAATGGAATGATCAGTGTTAGAAAGACTTTCTTGCAATGAAAGAGTAGCTAATCAAAGCTCCTGTTTTGGTACCTCCTAGGGATGGTGTCCCCCTGTTTATGTACTTGTCAATCAATGACAATGCCATGGGCTGCATGCTGGGACAGAAAGATGATAGAGGCCAAGAAAGAGCTATCTATTACCTCACTAAAAGATTCAGCAGCAGTGAACACAAGTACACTCTGATTGAGAAAACTTGTTGTGCTTTAACATGGGATTCCATGAGATTACAACATTATCTCCATGGTCACACAACCCATCTCATATCTCATGTGGATCCTGTCAAGTACATGTTCAGCAAACCCATGTTGAATTATCGACTGTCCAAATGGCAGTTGATCCTACAACAATTTGACATCGTCTATGTGACTCAAAAGTCTATTAAAGGTCAAGGAATTGCGGATAAACTGTGTGACGCCCCCAAAATAGGTATACATCACCCATCTTGAGTCGCCAAATACATGGTACTGAATACAAATACAAACTTAATTATACAACATGAGATGAGAGTTTTACACGAATATTGTCTTCTGATAATATCCAAACTCAAATGGACTCCTCATTACATTTATTGTCACTCTATTTTATAGAATAGTGAGGACTACTATAACAAAGATTCTTGGACCATCACCCGCTCCCCGACTAGTTCCTAAGCATGCTCTCATTTCCTGAAGAGAACAATGGAAGTAAAAGGGTGAGCTCAACTAGCCCAGTAAGAAATATTATGACTAAGATAATGCAGAATAAGTTATCATTAGCCTTCAACAATATTAAACTGATAAAATATAATAGACAACAAGTTTAACTGTTGTTGGTTGATTTCGCAATCAATGAATACGTGCAAGTATACACGGTCAACAAGTAATAAAGTGAAAGTAGAGTATCGTTCCCACGAGGAATTATTTAATAAAAATCACCAAGTACTAATTCTTAACCAAACTAATTTTATTTAAACAATCTCAAATCGTGATTTTTCTAATTAATAAAACTAAATTAATCAATTAAAACTAGGTTACTTTATAAATAAATTCAAATAAATAAAGGCTAAGACTCCAATATCCCCAATTATGAACTATAAACCAATTATCCAATTATCCTAATTATTATGTCTACTGAATTGTTAACAGGAATTCTCAAGTGCCAAAAGCCCTCTCTCGAGCGATCAATTGCCTTCTATTTAACCCAGATTAATTTTGCTATATCTCTATGCAAAACAATTGAATTAAACTCACATAATCCCAATTCCTTATGTGTTACATGCAAGAAATAGATATTCTCATTCTATTCACAAACCTAATTATTCACTGTGCAAATAACTAAGTCACATGTCACCATGCCCAGTTCTAACCCTAGAATTCCTTTCTCAATTCCTTCTAGAGTAACAAGATAATTACTGATCAGATAATTAATCAATAAGCACAAAGCAAGATGAACAATTCACTTCAACATAAATAATTAGAATAAATCAAATAATCAATTCATAATCATAAAAAGTTCAATTGAAATCTTAATAAAAAGAATTAGTTCATAATTAATGAATTAAAATCAAGAATCCACAATTGAATAGACATTAAAAGATAAAAGTAAGAGAAGAGAAGAGAATATAATCTATTGTCAAGAAATTTCCTTGAGACTCCTCTTTCGCTCCCGCTTTTGAATCTTCAATGGTCTCCAAGTTGCTTCAATCTCCAAAACTAATAAGAACTAGGGTTATGTTCTAATCTAAAGGAGTGTTTAATCTAGTCTAATCTATGTAATCTCCTTCTATTTTATGTCTTACATCATGTATTTATAGATTACAAGTCTAATTTTGAGCTTAGAACAAACCCAATCCAATTTGAGTCTAAAAGGTGTCAAAATTCGCCCAAAATGCGCCCTGTGCCCAGCTCAACCAAATTTTTTTCCCAGTACCAAAATACTAGGCTTGACGCACACACATCGCTTCCTTAAGCGCCTTGCCACTGTCCATAGGCCAAAAAATAGCCCCTGCTGCTGTCCCTTTTTCCAACATTTTCTCTCCTCCGACGTCCTTTGGGAAAATGGCCATAACTTCTTCGTCCGAACTCCGATTTTGATGATTCAAGATGTTCCGGAAAGAGGAAAAGTAGATCTACAACTTTTATTATTTGAGGTTTTCGAAATAAGGTCCGGAGCTATAGTCAAATTGGCTCTGAAGTGACTGCTATGTAAATGGCAAGCCGAAAACGCGAATCTAGCCACCCCAAACGTCGATCCATGTAACTTTTGTCCCAATTCCTACAAAACAATATAAAACATGCATGAATAGACATAAACACATAAAAACATCCTAAAAGACTTGAGAACAATAATAAATTAAGCCCAAATGTATCCAATTCATGTGTATAAAACTCACTCATCAACTGTAGCGGAACAAGCAATCCATTAGAAGAGTCAAGTAGAGCATGATATCTACTATCTTCTATGATTTAAAAAGTTTATCATTAACTTTATTGCGGGGACTCAGCTTAATAAATAAATCACATCAACGAATCATCCCCATCTAAGGGCCAAGGATATTCATTAGTATCACGTACACAAATTATTCTTGCACTACGGGCCAAGAATATTCGTGTAATCATCAATGGTCATGATCATACCAAATTATCCCTGGTCATAATCATACCAATCAACAGTCCATCTATGCACGTAAGCCAAAGATGACTTTCATCACAATATAAGCACGAGGATGATGACAATGATATAAGAATTCAATTAAAAGAAAGCAAAGGATAAATTTTTAAATATTTATAACTTAATTTATCCAGAATTCAATAATGTCCAAATTGTCAACATGATACTACTTTGTGGAGTAAAATTCAAGAATAATATCCATGTATCAAAAATAATTTGGACAAAAAAGAAATAAATTTTTTGGTGAATAGTACCCGTGAATAAGACCGTGAATAAGACTTCTGAATAGTACCCCAAAAGATGAAAAGTGCCCCGAATACCCGAGTGAACAATATTTGAGTGAATAGTAATCGGGTAAATAGTAACCCATGAATAGTAACTCGTGAATAGTACCCTGGCATGAAAAGTGCCCCAAATATTCGAGTGAATAATATTCTAGTGAATAGTAACTCGTGAATAGTACCCCAGGTGAAAATATTGATATTTAATAAGAAAGTTTAGATCAATATTTTAATGAAATGATACTGTATGAAGCGCAAAACTCAAGGATATTCCACTAATTTCAAGGATTATAGAAGCAATACTTACTATAGTAAGTTTAGATTTAAGAATATGAAAAGAAATAACATAAGAAACTGCAAATGGATTTTCACCTATCATACGGTACGTAATCCGCGTAGACAGGTTATTCCGACATATTAAAGGATGAATACGAAAAATAGTATTCCTTATGAATACGAAAGAAATAATACCCTTTACCTTAGTAGAAGGCTGGATACTGCAATAATGAAGTAGCGTAATCACTCTTCTTCGCTTCTCTATAGTTTCTCTCTATAGTGTCTCTTGTGAATCTCAATGAATCGGTGAGAATGAAAGAAGAATTAAGCTTCTATTTATAGAGAATGGACTAAATAATAAATCGATTCATGAATGGTCCAGATTGATTTACTATTAGAACTAGACTTTTATCCCATATTGATTACTATTAAAACCACAACCGATTTATCCAGATTGATTTACTTTTAAAACCACCACCGACGGTCCAGATTGATTTACTTTTAAAACCACCACCGACGGTCCAGATTGATTTACTATTAAAACCACCATTGACGGTCCAGATTAATTTACTATTAAAACCATTGTCGACGGTCCAGATTGATTTACCATTAAAACCACCACCAATGGTCCAGATTGATTTAACTTATTACACATTAGTTTCCCTAAAGTTTTCCAAGTTTGCATTATTCCCCTCTAACTTTTGTAATTCACTTATCTTCAATAAACACATTCTTAATACTTCAATAATTATTCATCATTAATATTATAGCTCACAATATTTAACAACCAGATCATTCCTAGGAAAGAGGGGGCTTTCTGATAAGGATTTCCCCATATTGGCGCGCAATTAGGTGACCAAACCTCTCCTCGACAGAACTTTCTAGACATCGTCAATATTGCAAATAAGAATATGAATAACTTTGTTGTCTCAATTATTGATTTAATAATATAAAATATTATGCGATGATATCGCGGACAATAATTGAATCAAATAACGTGAGATACTATGCAACAATTATCAGAGTAATAATTGAGTATAACCGAGTGACTTCTCACGTAAACATCAATAATCAATACCGTGTGCTACTACGCAACCACGCATTATCGCATTTTTTACCACCGGGTAGTTCAACAGTTTTAATTCAGTAAAAACTTTTGCCGTTATTTTTATAAAAGATAATTCTATCGCTTTTCTAACTACGACAATACTTTCGCTGTGGGGACCACCAATGATTGTATATCGCATTTAATATTCCCTCGTTAAAACGAATATTCCCACCAATCTAATATTCCCTAAAACACAACTAATATTTTATATCAACTTGCTTACTTTGCAAAATTTTCAAATATTACCCACAACTATAACATTATATCATATCCACACCATAATATTCAAAAATATATTTCGAGAAAAATTATTCTTTATTCATAAAAGTTGGGGTCTTACAACCTCCCCTTCTTATGGAATTTTGTCCTCAAAATTAGGGTACGTACCTGATATGTCGAAGAGGTGAGGATACCTTGATTTCATTTCAGATTCTAACTCCTAGGTAATTTCCTCCACATCGTGGTTTCTGTAATAACCCGAGATTTCCTAAATAAAATAATTAAGAAATTTTGCGTATAATTTTTTTTTTTTTTTTTTAATGACTAGAATAAGTGTCTAGTAATGTGAACGATAAATATGAATATATTTATTACTTGAAAAATTAGAAATAATTTTGGAATAATTAATTACTACAAATTATATTTTATGGTAATAATTTCTATAAGCAGAAATGTTTTTATTAATTATTTTTCCATGATAACATGATTGGAAATAATATATGAAGTGATAATTAGAACTTATATAATATATATTTTATTAAATGAATTATTCAGAATATTTAAATCAAGTATTATTGATATGCGAAAGAAAAGTCAGGTATGAGATCCAAACCCTGAATTGGGATTGTGATCAAGAGATGAGAATAATAATATTATATTATTATTATAATGATTTTACAAAGACAATAATTATGTAATCGTATATATGCGATGATATTATCGAAAGAAACGACTTACCAATTAGGTCATAAAGATATTACCGTACAGAAAAAACCCTAATTATTAAACTCAATTATGAGAAATGACCGAGTAGTATATGAAGTTTATCGTCGTATATGAAGTTATCGTGGTACACGAATGCTCTGTAATTAGAAGAAAAACCCTAATT
Organism: Panax ginseng; assembly: GCA_020205605.1. Lineage (NCBI taxonomy): Eukaryota > Viridiplantae > Streptophyta > Magnoliopsida > Apiales > Araliaceae > Panax > Panax ginseng. The sequence continues at coordinate 74,640,332 of CM035149.1, forward strand.
ACTATTTTTATGCCGATAATCTAGACAAACCCTAATTATTACAACCCTAATTCCATTGAAGTTAGAGATCGTAATGACCGTGTTAGATCATACACGTATAATTAGAGAATCCCTAGTGGTCAATTAGGAAACCCTAATTGATAACGTTAAGAAACCCTAATTAGAAAACCCTAATTTAAAATTACCGATTTAATTACGATGTTATTATATAAATGTTTTAATTTACCAAATGATAGAAATTAATTGGTAAATGGTAAGAATTATAATCTAATGGTTAAATATTATATTTAATGGCCTTTTACAAAAATGCCCTTGAATTATATGTGAAATGACCAAAATACCTTTTTGTCATTTTAGTGTATTATTACTTACATTGTTGATGGGATCTTGCAACAAGGATGCCCAACATGCTTACCCTACATGCTATCAACTATCAAACAAGGGAATCATCCCACTTTAGCATCCAATGTATTTTAAATTTTTTTATAATTTAAAGAAAAGGAAAATGCATTATTTATGTCTTATTGCTACCACTTGTCCACAAAATCCTACCAATCCATCTAGAAATCACCTATAGGTCAGTAGTATTACCATCAATCAGCCATTATAATCATTTCATGCATTATTTTATGGATCCAAGAGAGAGAAATGCACCATTTTTGGCCTATTTATTCACAAGCACTTAGCTTCATTCTCCCAAGCTTAAACCTACGAAATTCTCTAAACATATCACCTATAAACAAGCCCCATTCACACCAATAACAAATCAAGAGTTAAAAAATCGTAATCAAAGCTTAAAAAGGTATAAACCCTAGCTTGATTTTCTTAAACTTTTTGGTGTTAGATGTTATGTTTAAATGTTAAAACATGTTGATTATAGTGTCTAAGGATGATCTGGGTTGCTTGATGTTGATTCCATAACATTCAGAAGCTCGGATTTGAAGATCTTCAAAATCTGGAAATTTTCATTTCTGTGTTTTGACAACAAATGTCAGAGGCTGTAGATCTCATCCTGTTAAGAGTTTTTGATGTTTAAAGCTTGCTATGTGTAGCCTGTCATGTGGTCTTTAAACTCCAAAAGGAATCAGGTCTATATCTATTTTAGATCGGGATTTATAAGCGGTCAAAGTGGGTTGAATTCCAAGATCGACCTACTGCTTTTTCAACCCGTAAAATATTCTAAGTGTCCGTAATTTTTTTTTTTGGCAAATGTCGCCCTATATCTCTACCATCTTTAATGTGTTTTGTGTTCTAAAGGTTGATATGTAGCTCGTTATGTGGTATTTAACCTCCAAAAAGAATCAGTCTATATATATTACTTGATTAAGAGTTATTTAAGGTCAAAGTGGGTCGACTTAAGATTGACTAAAAATTCTCAAAAATTTCGCAATTTTCTAAGTGTTAATTTTTCCGACAAGGTTTGACCATACTTTAGATGCTTGATTTCTTGTTTTTATGATGATGTTAAGTGTTCGAGTTGTAGTCCTACATGTTGTCTACACAATCGGAATTGATAGATCACATAAAAGTTACACGATCATCAAGTTATAGAGGTCCAAAGTAGGCACCTCGAACTGCTCTTCTTGAAAACAACAACTTTGGTAGCTACTTTGATGGCCGATTTATCCCATCTCGATGTTTTTTAGAGGTTATGATTGTTGGATCCTCAGATTCTTGTATTTCCTCTACAAGACCCAATTATAGATTGTCCAAATTGCTAAGATGAGAGAGAGTTATTCACTACCAAAGTAGCTACCTTGCCTCGCTTATATGAAGATCTCGGTAGGCTCAAGAACACCTATAATGACACTTCATCACTACTATAGGGCCTTTTAGCTGACGCTTTAATTATTTTAATTTTTGATTTTCCGTAAATTAATTTAAAAATTAGAAAAATTAGTTTTTAATTATTAAAATACCAAATAAATTATGAAAAATTATTTTAAAGTCCTAAAAATAGTTTTTAACTATTTTGAGTATATTTCAAAAATATTTAGTATTTTTGGAATATAAAAGGTATTTATTTATTTAATTATAATATTAAATAAATTATTTAAAAATAGTTTTAATTCATGAAAAATCATGAAAATTATTTTATGGTATAAGAAAATATTTTAAGTTATTTTCCATGACTTTTAATATTTTGTGATGAATTTCATTAATTAATTATATATTAATGATATTAAAGTTATTTAATGATTATATTAAATAATTTAGTTTAAAAATGATTTTAATATTATAAAAATCATTTTAAATGAAATTAAGGTATTTAAAAATATTTTAAGTTATAAAATATAACTTTAAATATTTAAAGGATAATTTCATTAATAATTTAATATTAATGATATTAAGATAATATTAATGATATTTAGTTTATTTAATAATTATTATTAAATAAATAGTTTAAAAATGGTTTTATTTATTTAAAAATCATTTAAAGAGGATATTAAGGATTTAAAAATATTTTAAGTTATAATTAATGACTTTTAATATTTGATGAATAGTACATTAATATTTATATATTAATGGTGATTATTTAAAATGATTTTAATTGTTTTAAAAATCATTTAAGGGTAATATAAATGTTTTAAAAATAGTTTGAGTTATTATAAATAACTTTTATATTTTGGCAATGGTTTCATTAATAGTTTAATATAAATTAATGGAATTGTTTAATGTTTAAATCATTTAATTATGATTTCGATGTTCGAAAGTTATAAATTTACCAAACTAAATTTACTTGAGAACCTAAGTATGAAGTCCAGATTTGATGAAGAGCACCCATAGTAATGCTTATATCACTATAAGCCCTCGAGTGATGATTTGATTTATTTTAAATTTTTCAATTTCGAAAAATTCAAAATGATTAAAAGTAAAATGTCCGATATTTACGTATGTGGAGGTATAGAATAAGAGTCTTAGACTCAGATTTACCCGATAAAGTCAGTTGCAGACGACGACAAACCGCCGTAATTCTATAATAGAAAGAAAAGACTTCGTAAGAGAAAGATGGGTGAGATATTTGAAAAATGTATAAAAGTATAGAATAGAAAGTATGATCACCGCGATTATGTGATGACGTGATTAGACTATGTGTCAATCGTGAATCGACAAAGATTATTTATGTGTTATGATATATTGTTCTAATCGAACGAATGATCCGCTTATTGATAGGTTGTGATAAAGAGATAAAACCTAAGTTGAGATTTGTAATCAAAGAAATCGTGCAAGTATCCTACCTTTGCATTTCCTTTATGCAATGAACATGAGTAAGAAGTTTCGTAATTCTTTTCTATTCCCGCATGCATGATTATGTACGCTTTGATTATCAACATGTTAGCTCGTATATATATTCTGCTTCATTGATTTCTAAATGGTTATACAAGTGTCCCCACTTGGATAATCATGGCATTTATTCACATGTTGATACACTTTTTTCAATTACCCGTATACATATATGTTGAATTACATATTATTGTCGAAAGAAGATTAAAACCTTCTAAGTTTAGAACCGTGCATGTATGAACATCCCGATAATGGGAAAATTTTTATGCGCTTTTACGGACAAAGGGTGAGCGATGAATTTCGCTCAAGTTATGTAGTATTGATCAATACAGGTACAACGGGCCGATCACCCTCCGTGTTCGTAAGTTATGATTTGCTTTTCTTGGATGAATTTCGCTAAACCTTTTCGAAAATGAAAAACCATGTTCATAGTATGTTTCTTAAACCCTATTCATGGGTGGAGCCTCATTTCAAGAATTTGAAGAGAGAGTTGTTATGTGAATCTTTTATCAAGACGGATTACTTCACAACTTTTGCTTCGTTGTTGAAGTGTTATGTAAAGAGAATACTTATATTCTTTCAAATTTTATATATATAATTGTTATTACTTGTCGGGCACTCAAATGCTCATCCTTGCTTAAACTAAATGTTTTCAAATATTGTATTTATCGACCACGAAGGCTCTGTGCATGAACAAGGGAAAAGAAAATCTATTCGAATGAGATTTAGTATGAGTTAATGGTTATAGTTAGTAAGACAATGGAATCTATTGTCAGATATTGTAAGGAATGTATTTGAAGGTCACGTACCTGGGGAAGTAAACTTTGATGTATGTAAATTAAGTTCGAATGTATTATTATTTAGTATTATTCAGCTTAAAGAAATGGTATCGTGGAGAACCGAGTTCGGGTTTCAAGTATCCGGATTTGGGGTCGCCACAGTTTCTCCACAAAACTTTGACTTGAGGTATAACCTCAGAGCGTAGAATATGATCCTTCTTATCCAAGATTTTAACAGGTACCTCTTCATACGTTAATTCTTTCGCTATCTCGTCCGGTTTTAATTCAATAATGTGGTTCGGGTCTTTCACATATTTACGTAACATAGATATATGAAAAACGTTATAAACACGAGACATACTTGGTAATAAGGCGAGTCTATAGGCCACCGTTCCTACTCGATCGAGGATTACAAAATGGGCCAATGAATCGAGGATTGAGCTTTCCTCTCTTTCCAAATCTCATAACTCCTTTCCATGGAGCAACACGTAACGACCCATGATCTCTAATATCGAATTCCATGTCCTTTCGATGAAGATCAGCATAACTCTTTTGTCACTCTTGTGAGGTTTTTATACATTATCAGATCGTTTGAATCTTTTTCGTAGTCATACGTACCAACTCTGGTCCCAACAACGTTGCTTCACCCACCTCATCCCAACATACTGGAGAATGACACTTTCTTCCATACAATGCCTCAAATGGAGCCATGCCAATACTTGCTTGATAACTGTTGTTGTAGGAAAACTCCACCAATGGTAAGAACTTGTCCCAACTTCCTTTGAAGTCAAGGACACAGAGTCTTAATAAATCCTCAAGAGTTTGAATAGTTCTCTCTGACTGCCCGTCAGTTTGAGGATGATACGCTGAACTAAATCGTAAATCCATGCCCATAGCTTTTTGCAAACTAACCCAAAATCTTGAAGTGAATCTTGGGTCTCGATCAAAAACTATGGATATTAGCATACCATGCAATCTTACAATCTCGTTTATGTATATACGAGCAAGACGTTCAAGTGTATAAGTTTCTTGTATCGGCAAGAAATGAGCAGACTTGGTCAATCTATCAACAATGACCCAAATTGCATCTATGCCTTGAGAAACCTTAGGAAGACCAGTAACGAAATCCATGGTAATGTGCTCCCACTTCCATTCTAGAATTTTAAGTGGTTGCAATGGACCTTTTGGCACTTGATGCTCCGCCTTGACTCGTTGACAAGTTAGACACCTTGAGATAAACCCCACTATCTCTCTCTTCATATTACTCCACCAAAATGTATGTCGAAGATCACGATAAATTTTGGTACTCCGAGGATGGATTGCAAACGGTGTGTTATGCGCCTCCATCATGATTTTATACTTCAAGTCAGAATTGTTAGGAACACAAAGTCTGGAGTTGACTCAAATTATTCTTTCTTCATCAATTCTTGCTTCCGGAATAACACCTTCTTGCACTTTCTTTTTCATACGCATTAGTTCCAAGTCTGTAGCTTGAGCAGCTTTAACTTTATCGATTAAAGTCGGTTGTACTCTTATATTCTCCATCATCACATGGGTCCCTGGAGTCTTTAACTCTATCTCCATCCTTTGTAAGTCATACAAAATGGGCCTTTGCGTTGACAATATCGCACTTGTACCCACATATGATCTTTTACTCAATGCGTCAGCTACTACGTTCGCTTTTCCAGGATGGTATTGAATGGTATGGTAATAATCCTTTAATAGCTCAAGCCATCGTCGTTGTCGCATGTTGAGTTCCTTTTGAATGAAGAAATATTTGAGGCTTTTATGATCCGTATAGATTTCCACCTTTTCTCCATACAAGTAATGCCTCCAAATCTTAAGCGCAAAAACGACAGCTACCAACTCTAGATCATGAGTAGGATAATTTCTCTCATATTCTTTGAGTTGTCGTGAGGCATAGGCTATGAATTTCCCATGTTGCATAAGAGCACATCCTAAACCTTTGCCTGAAGCATCACTGTAGATGACAAATCCCTCCGAACAAGATGGTATTGTCAGAACAGGTGCTGAAATGAGTCTCCTCTTGAGTTCTTGAAAACTCTTCTCACATTCCTTACTCCAACCGAATTTTGTATCTTTCCGAGTTAGCTGAGTTAATGGAGTAGCGATTCGAGAAAACCCTTCTATGAATCTCTGATAATAACCAGCTAAGCCGATAAAGCTAAGTACTTCGGTCACTGACTTAGGTTTCTCCCACCTTTGAATTGCTTCAATCTTTGTCGGGTCAACAAATATTTCATGATTTGATATTACGTGCCCAAGGAATGCTACTTCCTCAATCCAGAACTCACATTTCTTCAACTTGGCATATAACTTGTTCTCACGAAGCTTTTGGAGTATCAGCCTCAAGTGTTGCACATGATCTTCACGGCTTTTGGAGTAAATAAGGATGTCATCAATAAAGACGACCACAAAGCGATCCAAATATTCCCTCAATACTCTGTTCATCATATCCATGAAGGCAGTAGGAGCATTAGTCAATCCAAAAGACATGACTAGGAATTCGTAATGCCCGTACCGAGTTCTGAAAGCAGTCTTTGGGATGTCATCGGTTTTAATCTTTAACCGATGATATCCGAATCTAAGATCGATCTTTGAAAAGAATTTGGCGCCTTGCAAATCGTCAAGGTGTCATTAATATGAGGTAATCGGCAATTTTATTTTTGATGGTGACATAATTTAACTCCCGATAATCAATACAAAGTCGCATACTTCCATCTTTCTTCTTCACTAATAGAACATGAACACCCCAAGGAGACGTACTAGGACAAATGAAACTGATGTCTAACAATTCCTGTAGTTGGGTTTTTAACTCCTGAAGTTCAATAGGAGCCATTCGATATTGGACTTTGGAAATGGGTTTTGTACCGGATTCAAGGTCGATAAAAAAATCAATTTCACGCTCTGGGGGTAGGCCAGGAAGTTCTTCAATGAATACGTTAGGAAATTTAGTAACAATAGAAATATCATTCAAGACTGACGTGTTTTTGTTTAAATCCGTGACATGAGCTATAAAGCTTGACATCCATTTTTCAATAAACGAATAGCTTTATGGCTTGAGATGACAGTGGTTGACTTTAATGGTTTGGTAGCTTGAATTCGCATAATAGGTTGGTTAGGAATATGAAAGCTAACAACCTTATGAAAACAATCAATTTTAGCATGATGAGGAGTCAACCAATCAATTCCTAAGATCACATCGAATGCAAGTATTTTTAAAAAATAAGATCGACAGGTAACGAGCGGTTACCGATTTGAATCAAACAAGACTTATATACAGTGGATGTAATGAAGGTTTCTCCCAATGGAGTTTCAACAGATAAATCAAAATCTAATTTCTCCGGAGTTAAATTTAAACGTTGAGCGCAAGTAGGAGAAATAAAAGAATGGGTAGAACCGGTATTAAATAAGGTATAAACTTTGCAAGAGTTTATGATTAGCTTACCCATGATCACCTCGTTCGGATTCCTCGCTTTTTGGGAGGTTACGACAAACGCTCTCCCTTGAACTACCGGTTTTGAATTATCTTGGACGGCCTGTGATGCCTCCATCTCAGCTGGACTTGACTTTGGTACAGGATAAAATTAGGCTAGGTGACCTTCTCTTCCATAATTGTAACATGCTTTGGATTGCTGCGTACAGTTTGGACTGATGTGTCCCTCCCCTCTGTATTTGTAACATATGACCGGTGGTCGTTCTCCTTCCTTAACAATAGGTGCTGGTGCTGATGTATTTCCATCATTATTGAATCTCCTCTTCTTGAAATTTTCACTTCTATTATCTTGGCCATGATTACCATTGAAGTGGTTACCATTTCGCATGTTGATTCCTCCATGTTTGTTGTCACCGCTCGATGACCGCTACCAATCGGTATTATCGACTTCTTGTGACGATGCTCTCTTTTGGTTGGGTTGACTCATTATCGCGCTCCAATAACTGAGCCCTATTTACAACATCTTAATACAAACACAGTTTGTGAGAAATGAGATATTGACGTATTTTGGGTCTCAAACCTCGTAGAAACATTCGCGTCATTCTCTCCTCATTATCAACCAAATGAGATGCGAACCGGGACAACTCGGCAAACTTATCCTCGTACTGCGACACGATTATATTATTTTGCTCCAACTTGATAAACTCCACCTCCTTCATCTGACAAATACTTTTTGGAAAGTACTTGTCGTTGAACAGTTCTTGAAATTTTTCCCAAGACATTTTGAGTGCGGCAGGCTGAGTACGTTTTATTGATTCCCACCAGTAATCTGCCTCTGCTATCAACATGAAGGTGACAAAGGGAACCTTTTGCTCCTCGTAGCATCCTAAGACATCAAATATCTTGGTGATCTGCTTTATCCACGTCTCCGCCTTAAGTGGTTTTGGCTCTCCCAAAAACTCTGGTGGTCCCAGCTCCTTGAACTGCTTAGCAGTGACCATCCGAGAGTTGCCAGTATTTCCACCTGCATTTTGAACAGGAGCCGCTCTCGCCTGATGTTGCATGAATTCTATAAAGCCTCTGAACATCCTATCGTTCATCATTTGATCGGTGTTGTTATTTACCTGAGGATTATTGTTTTCCTATTGCACATTATCCTGGATATTGATCGTTGGTGACTCAACGGTCTCATGTGCTTCATTGCTTATCTTGATATTTTTAGATGCCATTTTCAAACACTGCCACAAAACAAGGGTTAATTGATATGCCATATATTATCCCTATACTCTGACCGACCAATTAAATACCAAATAAACTTAGGTAGGTCATACTAGCGAAGGAATTCCCCGTCTCTCCGCTCCTAGTTCTTGTCTCACATCTCAGCCAGGGATCATATCCCTAAGCTTTGATACCAACTGTGACTCCCCCAAAATAGGTATACATCACCCATCTTGGGTCGCCAAATACACGGTACTGAATACAAATACAAACTTAATTATAAAACATGAGCTGAGAGTTTTAACACGAATATTATCTTCTAGACAATATCCAAACTCAAATGGAGTCCTTATTGCATTTATTGTCACTCTATTTTATAGAATAGTGAGGACTACTATAACACCATCTCGAACCATCACTCCGTTCCCCGACTAGTTCCGGTTACGTTCTCATTTCCTGAAGAGAACAATGGAAGTAAAAGGGAGAGCTCAACTAGCCCAGTAAGAAATATTATGACTAAGATAATGAAAAATAAGTGTAGTGTAGTGCAGTGTTACAGCGGAAGTTGCCACTACCTAAACACCTCAGGTATGCATATTTAGGCAGTTCAAATTCTTTACTTGTTATTATCTCTGCCACACTTAATGAATTGTAGGAAGAAAAGCTTTTGAGAGTGCTTAGGGAACATAAATCAGTGATAGGATGGACAATTACTGATATCAAGGGAATCAGTCCATCATTTTGCATGCACAAAATTTTGATGGAGGACAATACAAAACCGATCGTGGAACAACAGAGACAGCTCAAACCTATTATGAAAGAGGTAGTCAAGAAGGAAATTCTGAAGTGGTTAGACGCAGGTATCATCTACCCAATTTCAGACAGCAAATGGGTTAGTCCGGTGCAATGTGTGCCGAAAAAGGGAAGAATGACCGTGGTCCAGAATGATGACAATGAGCTGATTCCAACAAGGACAGTGACTGGTTGGAGGGTTTGCATGGACTATAGAAAGTTGAATAAGGCAACCCGCAAGGATCACTTCCCTCTACCCTTTATCGATCAAATGTTGGATAGATTGGCGGGACATGAGTACTATTGCTTATTGGATGGATACTCGGGCTATAATCAAATCGTCATCGCTCCTGAGGATCAAGAGAAGACTACATTTACATCCCCATATGGTACATTCGTATTCAGGAGAATGTCATTTGGATTATGTAATGCACCTACTACTTTCCAGCGGTACATAATGGCCATCTTCTCGGATATGGTGGAAAAGAATGTGGAAGTCTTCATGGGCGATTTCTCTGTCTATGGGGATAATTTTGATGCATGTTTGGAAAACTTGGTAATGGTCTTACAAAGATGTACCGACACAAATTTGGTCCTCAACTGGGAAAAATGCCACTTCATGGTAGAAGAAGGTATAATTTTGGGACACAAAGTCTCGGCTCAAGGATTGGAGGTTGATAAAGCGAAGTTGGAAACAATTGAGAAATTGCCTCCGTCGAGTTCAATCAAAGGAATTAGAAGCTTTCTAGGACATGCTGGGTTCTATAGGAGATTCATAAAGGATTTTTCTAAAATGGCAAAACCCTTGTACAGTCTTCTAGAGAAGGATGTTGTGTTCAATTTTGATGAGGAGTGTAAGTTGGCCTTTGAGTTGTTGAAGAAGAAGTTGACTACAGCCCCCATGATCGTCGCTCCGGATTGGAATATGTCATTTGAACTAATGTGTGATGCAAGCGATTATGCAGTTGGGGCTGTTTTGGGTCAACGCCGAGATAAGATATTTCATGCTATCTATTATGCAAGTAAGACACTCATAAAGACTCAATTGAACTACACAATTACAGAAAAAGAATTACTTCCAGTGGTGTACGCATTTGATAAATTCTAGGCCTATTTGATCGGAACAAAGGTGATAGTCTACATGGATCATGTGGCTATTCGGTACTTGATCGCGAAAAACGGACGCTAAACCACGTCTTATCAGATGGATTCTCCTCTTACAAGAGTTTGATTTAGAGATAAAGGATAGAAAGGGGACAGAGAACCAAGTTGCCGATCATTTGTCAAGACTGGAAAATCAAGACAAATAGAAAAAGGACAAGTGTGTAATCAACGAGTCAGTCCCGGATGAGCAATTGTTCGGGATACAGTCAGAATTTCCATGGTACGCGGACTTTGTTGATTATCTAGTGAATAACATTCTACCCCCTGATCTTACATGACAACAGAAAAAGAAGTTTCTGCACGATGTCAAATGGTATATGTGGGATGAGCTGTACTTGTTCAAACAGTGCACCGACAAGATGATCAGAAGATGTGTGCCTTACAGCGAAGTGAAGAACATCTTGCACGAATGTCACTCATCTGCACATGGCGGACATTATGGTAGTGCAAGGACACCAGCAAAGGTGCTTCAATCAGGGTTTTATTGGCCCACGCTCTTTAAAGACGCCCATCAGTTTGTCAAAACATGTGATCGATGTCAAAGGGTGGGGAACATTTCGAAAAGAAATGAGATGCCACTACAAACAATTCTAGAGGTTGAAATTTTTTATGTATGGGGCATTGACTTCATGGGGCCATTCCCTTCGTCTCTTAACAATCAATACATTCTACTCGCAGTGGATTACGTATCAAAATGGGTTGAAGCCTCAACACTACCATTAAACAATGCCAAAGTGATCTTAAGATTTCTACAGAAAAATATCTTTACAAGGTTTGGAACGCCAAGGGCTATAATAAGTGATGAAGGTAGTCACTTCTGCAACAAAGCGTTTACAACACTACTGGCAAGATATGGTGTCAACCACAAAGTAGCGACGATTTATCATCCCCAAACCAGTGGGCAGGAGGAGGTGTCGAATAGGGAAGTCAAGAAAATACTAGAAAAAGTAGTAAACCCAAATCGAAAGGATTGGTCGCTTCGATTGGATGATGCATTATGGGCATACCGGAATGCGTATAAGACATTGATCGGCATGTCACCATATCAACTGCTGTATGGAAAAGCTTGCCATTTACCGGTCGAGTTACAGCAGAAGGCTTATTGGGCTATCCAAAAATTGAACTTCGATAAAGCAGCAGTGGGGGAAAAGAGACTACTGCAGTTAAATGAGCTGGACGAATTCCGCCTGCAAGCGTACGAGAATTCACAATTGTACAAGGAAAAGATTAAAAGATGGCACGACCAGAAAATTATGCACTGAACATTCCTGCCAGGTCAATCACCACTCCTGTTCAACTCAAGACTGAGATTGTTCCTAAGAAAACTAAAATCACGGTGGACGAGGCCATTCACCATAAAGACAGTGTTCCCACATGGCTCCGTTGAGCTTTAAATCCATTGGAGACTTTCAAGGTTAATGGCCACAGATTAAAGCATTACTGGGGTGGTGACTCAAACTGGGATGTCATCAACATTACTCTCACCGACACTCAATGATACAAGAGGCACCGTCGGGCTAGCGATGTTAAAACTGGCGCTACTTGGGAGGCAACCCAAGCTCTAAACTATTCCTCTTAATTACTAGTACATTGTAGTTTATATTTTAGTTCAAGTATACATTTCAATTGAGTTAATTGCATCTGTGGAAAAATTACAAAAAATTCAAGGACAAGCAATCGTTCAAAAACTGCCCCTCCAGCATGGGTCGCGCTACACACTGCCTAGATCAAGCGCGGGGCGCGCTAGCACTACAGAACCCAACTTCAAGCCCAGCGCTTACCGCGCTACATCGCCGAACAAATAGCGCAGAACGCACTCATGCGCCCTCAACCTACTGACTTCCCAGCGCGGGCCGCGCTACACACTGCCTAGTTAAAGCGCGGGGCGCGCTAGAACTTCAGATCTACTACTTGCCAAACGCGGGACGCGCTGTACCTCACCTACACTAAGCGCGGATCACACTACTCGGGATTATCAGACACTGAACAGCTGGAGCGACGTGTTCTTGACTAATCCAAGCCACCTCTCCTCATTACATGCAAACTCTCCACTTCTCCTACACCTATTGCACTTCCTATTCCCCATAACCCCCACTACATCATCTTTACTTCTCTTTTTCCTTTTCAACTTCCAATCCCATTAATCCCATCCATCCCAATCTCCAACCCACGTTGGTCTCCTACCTCCTATATAAACTCCTACCATCCAAGAAGTCATGGTCCTATAAAGCTTAAACACAACACTCCAATCCTAAATCTAATCCACTCCTTGCACAAATTTATACAAATTGGGACATCTTTACAAAGAGGGAAACCTAAACTCATTAAAGGTAAGCATAATTATCTCCATCCCTCACACAATTCTCTGTTTTGATATCAATTTGAGTGGAAAATTTGGGGAATTGAGTGCCCAAGGAGTGGGTTGTGTGTTTTTGAAAATTTGGCTAGCAAAGTAACATCAATCAATAAAGTTTGGGGGAAATAATCAGTCCACCCATCAACTGTTTGATAAAAGTCCAGAACCAGATTCTTGTGCTCAACAACACTGGAAACAACATGTCTTCCCATAAAAGACAACGACTATCAACCTCTACGACTCGGCCTGCATATGACCATACGAAATTTGTTAGTGAAAGGGCTGCGGAAAGATTCAAGTCATCCGTCGACAAGAAGAACTTGGTGCTAGAGCGAGGATTGAAGCCAAATGCTAATTTGGATGGTGACATGGCTCTGCAAATTGTAGAGCGCAATTGGTTTCAACTAGTAGAACAACCACTTCCAGCGGCAATCAACATAGTTAAGGAGTTTTATGCCAATGCAATGGAACATGTCAATCATGTCCTCATGGTTCGGGGCAAACCGGTGGCGTTTCACGCCGATGCTATCAACGCTTATTTTGGGTTAGAGACACCACAAGCTGACCGATATGAAGATGGGTTGCCCGAGCTAGACGAGTTAATTGCCCGATTATGCAAACCAGGGACTCAATGGGTAATTCAAGCAAGAACAAATGAAAAGATAAGTTTTCCCCAATCAGCACTTAGTTGATATGTTAAAGCATGGCATGCATTTATATGTGCTCGTTTAATGCCCACTTGCCACCAAACCGATGTAACTAAGGCACGAGCTCAGCTGTTGTATAGGATTGTTCACCACCACCACCGTGTGAATAACTCAATTGCTATTTACAATGTTGATGTGGGGGAGTGTATTCAAGAATCAATTGACCGGGCGTTACGTGGGAGTACTACGGGAGGTTTGCTTCACGGGTTCCTAATTACTGATTTATGCCGTAAAGCTGGAGTGCAGTGGCAACCTACTGAGCCAATACAACAACCAATGGCCATAATTGATCATGCTACTATTGAGAGGTACAAAGCATGGGATGGTGCGCGTCATCACACCAAGGCAGTGAAGGCTACATTATGATCCGCCAACCATCACCACCGCTTAGTGCGAACAATCGCGGGTCCCAAGGAATCAATTTATGTGGTTGGCCCAACGTTAAGAGTTAATGCATCAGTACAATGCAAATGCATTCAACACGCTTGCTGATGCGTTTTCTCGTTGCAATCCTAATGCTCAATCGGTGGTTATGCCTATTCCTCTTATCCTACTAATATATCCTCCGCTTGACGGACGACGGCGACGCAAGAACGCATTTTCAGGGAAGTCCTCATCTTTTTATTGAGCATATTTGACGTAATGAGGGCATTCCTTGATTTAAGTTTGGGGGATTATGTTTTCTTCTGCCTAGTAATTTGCATGTTCAGTTTTTAGTTATTAGTTTTTATATTTTTGCATACTTAGGGCATATTATTATTAAAAAAAAAACATGTAGTTGCATGAATCTAGTGGATAGTTGGTATATGTTTGTTTTTGGCCAATGATGAGATTGGAATGCGGTAAACAAGTGCAATACCAATTAAGGGAACTTTGAAGTAATTTCTTGTTATAAGTTGAATCTTTCTTCTGTTTGAAACTATTATAATAAGGAAGGCACAAGAAAACCAACATATTGATTGATTGCACTTAAATTGATTCATAATAAGACTCTAAAGGATGTTACTAGTTTAAATGAAGGAAGTACACGAGTTAGATAAGGACCTAAGTTTGGGGGAATATTTGGGGTGTATAAGCTATATAAAAAAAAGAGAAAAAAATGAATAAACACCATAGCGTGCAATCAAAAGGTCTTAATGATCTGGGAGTCGTTGGTCGAAAGCTCGTTAAGGTAGCATTGAAAAGCCTAAGGGAATAAGACATTGCATAGTTATGTGTATATATATATATAAAACAAAAATTTGAATAAAACGGGAAATAAGAGCAAAATGCCCCCGTAATTGATAAGTATAGCATAAATATCCCATGTTGATCCTTGAAATTGGTTATTGTGTGGCGTTGGTTGGAATTAGCTTGTTGTGGATGTCTTAAATTTATATTGTATGATGCCTTAGAAGAGATTTGTTATGTATTAAATTTGATTGTATGTCAATTTATATGGTTGGAACACACACACACACACACACACACACACTATAATAGTGATAATAGTTTGAGATGCAATGGTTGGCAAGGAATTATGAATTGGTTTTGTTTTGAGGTGTTAACATGTTTACTTGATTTCTCTGAGGCCATATGAGTAATTATCGTTATTATCATAACACTGGATTCGTAGTTTTAGTGTTAGAGGCGTTGCATTACATTGCATTTTGCTTGAGGACAAGCAATGTTCAAGTTTGGGGGAATTTGATGAGTAGGTTTTTAACCTATGATTTATGTTCGTTTGGGTTGTTATATTGTTAGTTTTTGGTACTTTCATGTTAGTTTTGATGGGTTTTGTGTCTAATATAGGACAATTAGGTTGATCTATCAAGATGTGAGCATTGGAGGAGTTTTTGAGCAAAAGCGCAACTTACTGTTGACATAGCGCGGACCGCGCCGAGATGAAGAGCAATATAGCGGGAGCGCATACGGAGCGCTTAAGAGCCATCGATGGTCTAGCGGCAGGCGCCGCAGAGACCTTCTATCAAGCAGGGGCACGTTTGAAAAGCGGTACATTGTATTGAGCAGTTTTGTTGCATAAGGAGTATGGTTGGTCTTATGGGTTATTAATGATATATGTAATAGATGTATAGTAGGATTGTGCCATAATGGTTATGGTATTTGTCTTAGGAGTCTTTGGTGTACTTGTTGGAGTAGGTAAGAACTTGGATTCCTTAGAGTTTCTCTTGAGCATGAGTTAGAGTGGGACTAGGGGAGATTGTATTTTTTAATTACGTGAGGAATCAATCAAAAAATACACACATTCTTGGGAGAACAAAAATTGAAGAACAAACTTTTGGAGGACTAGAGAAGAGGGAGATTTTCACGAAGATTGCAGAGTTGAATTCAGAGAAGGGTGGTGTATTATTATTTTTCTTAATTTCAATTTGTGTAATTGGGATGATGTCTTCTTTTATTTATTCAGTCGTTAATTCATTCATTATGAACTAATTTACTTTTTAGGTGAATGATGGATCCTTGAGTGGAACAATGATTATGTAGCTTTATTTCCATTTTAATAAAATATTTTCCAGTTTATCTATATTAATTTGAGCTTGAATTTACGAATTGCTTGATCAACAATTCATTGTGGATTTGTTTGGAATCGTGAGAGGATATTCAAATCTAGACTTAGTTGATATAGCATGTGTTCACGAGTTTTGTGAATAGCAGAATTGTGATGAATGTTAAGGTAGAGATATGCTTGACATCGCATGTAATAGGATAGAGAACTTAATCTTAAACCTTCTTTAATTATAATTTGCATAGATATATAGTGAGTTAGTTGATTAAGGTGTTTGACTTATTTCTATCTTAACTGTGGATTTAGTTAATACGATATTAGTGCATCAAGAGGTGGCTAGTACTACATTTGTGTTCTTGATTAATAAACTGGGATATTGAGTTGAACTGGAATTACGGTGTATGAATCAAAGTGAAGTTTAGGGTGAAATCATGAGCCTAATTCTCCATTAATTGTTTGAAAATTTAGTTTCTATTAGTTGTGAGTTTCACTAAGTGTGAATTTTGGCTTGAATGAGTGCAGTTTTTAGGACATGTTATTGATAAAGATGGCATTTCCGTGGATCCAGTGAAGGTGGAAGCAGTTAATGAGTGGGAGCAACCGAAAATGCCAACTGAGGTTCAGAGTTTTCTGGGGTTAGCGGGATACTATAGAAGGTTCATCCAGGACTTTTCTAAAATAGCTACTCAGTTGATGAATTTGACGAGGAAGTCAGTAAAGTATGTGTGGATGGAGAAGTGTGAGAATAGTTTCCAAGAACTAAAAAGGAGGTTAAGTGAGGCACCTGTATTGTCTTTTCCAGATGATACAGGGAATTTTGTAGTGTATAGCGATGCTTTGCATAGAGGATTGGGTTGCGTACTCATGCAGCATGGCAAGGTCATTGCGTATGCATCACATCAGTTGAAGGATTATGAGAAGGCTTATCCTACTCATGACCTAGAAATGGCAGCTGTAGTTTTTGCCTTAAAAATATGGAGACATTATTTATACGGGGAGAAGTGTAAGATATACACGGACCATAAAAGTCTGAAATATATCTTCACACAGAAGGAGTTGAATATGAGGCAGAGAAGGTGGTTAAAGTTGATAAAAGATTACGATTGTGATATCTTATATCATCCGGGGAAAGCAAATGTTATAGCCTATGCACTAAGTAGGAAGGGTAGAGAAAAGCTGTCAATGTTAACGACTCAGAATGAGTTAGTAATGAGAGATGGCGAGAATGGAATTAGAATTTAAATTATCTGGATGAAGCAAAGAGAGATGTTATTCTCAATGGAGACTCAACCGACCATAGTGGAATGGGTTAAGGAAGTGCAATTAAGCAACGAGGAATGCGAACGAATGAGGAAGAGGATGGAAGATGAAGAGAACACTAAGTATAACCTCGACAAGGAGGGATTGCTTCGTTTTGAAGGAAGAATTTGGGTTCCAAATAATTTCGAGTTAAAAGGAGAGATAATGAATGAGGCCCATAGTTCGAGGTACTCGATACATCCGGGTAGTACTAAGATGTATCAAGACCTTTGACATAACTTTTGGTGGCTAAACATAAAAAGGGAGAAAGTAGAATATGTTAGTAAGTGCTTAACTTATCAAAAAGTTAAGGCTGAACACCAACGACCTAGTGGGTTGTTGCAATCATTAGAAATTCCAGAGTGGAAATGGGAGCATATCACAATGGATTTTGTGGTGGGACTTCCAACAACAAGAAAAGGATACAATGCTATTTGGGTAATAGTAGATCGTTTGATGAAATCGGCTTACTTTCTACCAATAGGAGTTAGGTATAACCTAGAATAATTAGCTAAATTGTATGTCAAAGAAATTATTTCAAGACATGGAGTACCTGTGTCGATTGTGTCAGATCGTGATCCACGATTCACATCGAACTTTTGGAGGAGTTTGCAAGAGTAAATGGGAACGCAGTTGAGATTGAGTACAGTGTATCATCCTCAAACGAATGGACAAAGTGAACGTATAATTCAAACGCTTGAAGATATGTTTAGATCTTGCGTTATGGATTTCAAGGGAAGTTGGGACGAACATCTACCTTTGGTGGAATTCGCGTACAATAATAGTTTTCACGCTAGTATAGGCATGCCGCCTTATAAAGCGTTGTATGGGAGGAAGTGCAGAACTCCACTGTGTTGGGATGAAGTAGGTGAACATCGGATGTTGGGACTTGAGATGGTACAAACGACGGCGGACTTGGTAAAGTTAATACGTACTCAATTGGTAGCGGCTCAAGATAGACAAAAGAAGTATGCAAATCCTCACCGTGAGAAGAGGGAGTTTAAGGTAGGGTCGTATGTCTTTCTGAAGGTATAGCCTTGGAAAAAAATATACGTTTTGGAAAGAAGGGGAAGTTAAGTCTAAGGTTTATAGGGCCTTTTGAAATTTTAAGAAGGGTAGGAGAGGTAGCTTATGAAGTAGCTTTACCTCTAGAGATGGAACGTATACACAATGTGTTACACGTGTCAGTGTTGTGACAACCGAGACTTTGTGATTTAATTTTATAATTTATTGGATTGAATAAATATTTTTTTGATGAATTAATTATTAGATTAATTGATTAATTGATGAAGTGGTGGTAGATTAATTTAATTATATGTGTTATATTTATTAAATTAATGCGGAGAATTTTTATTATTCGAAGTATGTGATTATGTGAGCTTATTGTATTAAAAGAAATATTTAATAATCCTGATAGTATTTTAATTAATTTAATTATTAATTAGAGATTTAATAATTTGACATTATTAATCAAAGAGAATTTGAATTATGTGACTATGTGTATTAATAAGAATTTACTATATTTTAATTAAAATAAATTAAATTAGATAATTGATTTATTTTATATGGATGTGACATTATTTAAACTATATGATAATGTTTTATTAAATTAAATGGTTTTTGAATTATTTTCTTGCTAGCCAAACATGGCACTAAGGGAGGTTATGGGCAGTTAACCCATGACTGGGTAACTGACCACCAATGCGTCAGTTCCTTTTCTTTATTAATTTTCCTAAGTCTAGAAAGTGACAGAGAGAGAGTTTGAGAAAATTGTTGAGAGAGATTGCTTGGTGTTTGAGAATTATTGAGGAAGGCTTTAATTCATCTCCTATAATTTTATCTACGCTTGGGTAATTCTCTTCAACCCAAATTTTTATTTTACGTCTTTTAAAGTTTTCATGAATATGGCTTTCATTTACTCTGTAAGTCTCTGTAAATTGGGAAAGGGTGTTGTTATAGGGATATGTGTAATGATTCGAGTAGTATAGCATGTTTTTATATATATTATATGGGTTTCCATATCTTCAGTTTCATGAAATTATACAGTAAAAGATTTCAGAGTATGTTATATGGCCATATGGCCTTATATGTGATTTTTATATGTCAAATATAATTTATTTTGCAAAATTCACACATTGATATGATTATGCATGTTAAAATGAACAAAATGAAACTTGAATGGTTTGATTTGGCTTTATAACGAATCCGTAGCATTAAAATCCATGTTTTTGTTTAAGAACTTCAAGAACATCAAGAACAGTCCAATTTGCATGCTTTAATTCTATGATTAAGTGTTTTAATAGGTTAAAATCACTCTATATATGTTGGGTAATGGTTATGTATAAATTCTAGCATGTGGGTATGTTTAAATTGGTGAAATTAATGATCACGTAGAGTTTATTTCACTGAATTCTGTGTTCTTCGCGAACTGGAAATTCAGAATCTGGAGTGTCGCCGTGGCGACACGAACTCGAACTTCGAGACTCAGTCATGTGCAAATACCACCACATCGCCAGACACTGCGCCATGGCAAGTACCACTTATCGCGATCGCTAAGATAGTATTAAAGTGGCCAGCTGGCTTTCTTAGCGTAATAATCGAAATGAGTTTTTAAAAGTGTACAAGTATAGAAATGTGATAGCAACTTATTCTAATGATTATAAAGACTTGTTAGACCTATAATGAGATGTTAAAATAAATTCTTAACATGTCCATAACACAATTACGTGTGAATTGAATGATCAAATGCATAGTTACCTTATTGTTTGTGAAGTCTTAATCTTTGACAATAAGTGTAGTAATTGACTAAGTATAGTCATGAACTTGAGTTAGACAAAGAATAAACTTGTGATGTTTATTACGTGATAATTGATTGGTGTTGTGAACATGAATGATATGTAGGATTTAAATCAAAGAATGAGTTTTATTAACGTGTAATCTACGCACGAGGCAAGTTTCTAAACCTTATCTTGTTATAATGAGCAACTTTTCCAACTCTACATTTACGTTGAGAAAGTTTATTACCCTAAACTTTCATTGAGCAAGTTTCCTAATCCTACTTGTTATTGTTATATAAGTTGATTAATTCATCTTTCGATATTGAGCAAGTTCTCATTATTATTGATCAAGCCTGTCTTATATATTAAAGCTTATTAATCTTCAAGCGTGATGTTGTTATACAATAATTATCTATTGTATACCTTTTTAGATGTTATTCAAGTTAAATATTCATACATCGTTAGACTACCGAACCCTTATTGATTCAACTAGTCCATAGTTGATGAGCGTTCTAAATTTCAGAACCCCTTGATGAATTATCCAAACCAAACTTCCTTTGGTGCGGACTCGAATGTCAAAACTGAGATGAACAACCCTGTATAGGGGATTATTTACGCTTTAGCGTTAAGATATTGTGCACAGTATGGTACTAAGGGCTGATCCCCCTAAGTACGAGAAGAAGAGTCCATAGTCTTATGACTGTTAAAGGTTTCAAGTATAACACTTGATAGCCTAGGACATAGTTCAAGGTCTTACGACCCTCAAAATTTCTTTTGATTCTTGTTATTCATTCTTGATTCAAAAGTTGAGCTTTTATATCCGAAGTTATTATTTTCTCTCGCATGTTATTATTCATTGTTATATTGTTATACTTGTGGGCAATCGTGCTCACTCTTGGGAATAATAACATTGCAGTTAAGAACGAAAGAGCAGACGAACCTTCCACTAGTAAGGGCAAGGGCAAGCTTAGCAAGTAATCAAGACCCATTATTTATGTGATTATGTAATGATAGTTAGACTTGATGTTACTTAAGACTTATTTGTTTATGTTTTCCGTGATAGATGATTTAAGGTTAGAGTAACCTGGGATTTATTATTATTCAGTTGATGTAACCCCATAAGGGGAGAGATTTTATTATTATTTCTATCTATTGTATGGTTTGTATTTTATTTACGGGTAGATAGATAGATGATGTTTGTCTGAGATGAACACCAAATCTCGTGGAAATGGAAATACTGGGATTTGGGGTGTCATGAAGGTTGGTATCAAAGCTGTAAGGTTATGAACCTTAGGTGGGGGGAACAACCTTAGGTAGTAGCCTTGTAGGAGATTGAGAACATAGTAGTGGTAAACTCTTATCGAGTTCTAAGAAATGAATTTCTAAATTCATTGAAGATAATAAAAGACTTTATGTGCTTATGCGTTAATCTATGTGTTCGCTAGCACGAATTAGTAACTAAAACTTAAAATTTTGTTGTCAGGATGTCGGATGTTGTAGGAGCTAGTCGAGCTGGGGAGGAGGAACCCCGATTACCTATAGAGGAGGAGCCCCGAGACATTCATGTCGTCAGGGAACAGCTTGTACAGAGAGAGCCATCTCCGTTGATCACCATTCTTTGTCGGTCGAGAGCATGAGCCGAGACCCGATCCGCAGAGGAGGATCCTGAGGAAGAGGAAGAAGAGGAGTTCCCTCTGAACTCCATTGATGTAGAGATGTATGATGCACTCTATGATCGTAACGTAGAGTTGCAGGATACTATTCGAGATCTGACTGAGCGGGCGGTTAGTCAGCAGATTACTATTGAGCAGAGGGATAGAGAGATTGTGACTCTTCACACACGTTTGGGAAATGTGGAGTGGGATTTGGTTCACGAGAAGGGTCAAACCGAGGATAAGTCCGTATAAATAGAGAAGTTAAAGAAGGATCTAAAGGAGAGCTCAGAGAGGCTTGCCATAGCAGAGGAGGGCTGGGTACGAGAGTCACGTCGTGCTGATCGTGCAGAAGATGATCGTCGTGCGAAGAAGGCTAAACTTGAAGAGACGTACTCTACACTACAAAATGCAATGGATGCGGTCCAAGATCGAGTTAAGAAGTATCCAATCCAGTTTGAGGATCTACCATCATATATGCTAGATCGCAGAACGATGTCTCGCATCATGGAAGAGGAACGTAGCAAGGCTATTCAGCGCCTTAACAGACAGTGATAGTATTAGTTTAAATATGTGAAAACTATTTGA
The DNA here is from genome assembly GCA_020205605.1 of Panax ginseng. NCBI lineage: Eukaryota > Viridiplantae > Streptophyta > Magnoliopsida > Apiales > Araliaceae > Panax > Panax ginseng. Next base: position 74,662,912 of record CM035149.1, read on the forward strand.
TAGTTAATGATGTAAATTCCAATATGTTCATAAATAAAGGAATAGTTGTTGACCGATTGACAAAATCCGCACACTTCCTTCCGATCAGAATCAGATTCAACCTAGATCAGTTGGCAAGGTTATATGTGAAAGAGATTGTTTTAAGGCACGGAGTTTCGGTGTCAATTATTTCTGATAGAGATCCACGTTTTACGTCAAACTTCTGGAAACGTCTACATGAATGCATGGGTACACAGTTGCAAATGAGCACGACATATCACCCTCAGACAGATGGACAGAGTGAAAGAACAATTCAGACATTGGAAGATATGTTAAGAGCTTGTATAATAGATTTTAAAGGAAATTGGGATGACCAACTACCGCTCGTGGGAGTTCGGCCACAACAATAGTTACCACGCTAGTATTGGCATGCCACCATATGAAGCACTATACTACAGAAAAGTGTAGAACTCCACTATCTTTGGGATGAAGTGGGCGAAAGACAATTAATAGGCTCTTAATTGGTACAACAAAAATGCAGAAATAGTCAAACCGATCCGAAAGCGAGATTGACAACATTTCAACATAGATGTAAGAAATACGTTGATCCACATTGTAAGAATGTTGAGTTAGAATCGGGGAGTTATGTGTTTTTAAAGGTCTCTCCTTAGAAGGGAAAGATCAGATTTGGAAAGAAAGGGAAGTTAAGCCCAAGATTCATTGGACCCTTTGAAGTTCTGAGAAGGGTCGGAGAAGTTGCTTATGAGGTAGCCTTACCTCCAGCTCTAAAGAATTTCCACAATGTTATCCATGTCTCAGTCCTACGACCCTACAAACCTGATTACAAGCACATGATTGAACATGAACCCCTACATTTCGACAAAGACTTATCTTGCGAAGAAATTCCTGTTCAAATTGTCGACCGCAAAGAACAAGTTCTGAGGAATAAAGTAATACCATCTGTTAAGGTAATGTGGAGGAACCACAACGCTGAAGAAGCTACGTGTGAACTCGAAGAGAATATGATGAAAAATTATCCTCAATTGTTTACTTAGATTGTTATAAGCGATTACAAAGCGTAATCTTTGTAAGGGGGGAGAATGTAATCCAGGGACGAATTGTTGAATTGTAATTCAGGGGATGTAATCCTTTTAAGAGGGGAAGATGTGACAACCGAGACTTTGTGATTTAATTTTAAATATTTATTGGATTGAATAAATATTTTTCGATGAATTAATTATTAGATTAAATGATTAATTGATGAAGTGGTGGTAGATTAATTTAATTATATGTGTTATATTTAATAAATTAATGCGGAGAATTTTTATTATTCGAAGTATGTGATTATGTGAGCTTATTATATTAAAAGAAATATTTAATAAGCTCGATAGTATTTTAATTAATTTAATTATTAATTAGAGATTTAATAATTTGACATTATTAATCAAAGAGAATTTGAATTATGTGACTATGTGTATTAATGAGAATTTACTATATTTTAATTAAAATAAATTAAATTAAATAATTGATTTATTTTATATGGATGTGACATTATTTAAACTATATGATAATGTTTTATTAAATTAAATGGTTTTTGAATTATTTTCTTGCTAGCCAAACATGGCACTAATAGAGGTTATGGGCAGTTAACCCATGACTAGGTAACTGACCACCAATGCGTCAGTTCCTTTTCTTTATTAATTTTCCTAAGTCTAGAAAGTGACAAAGAGAGAGTTTGAGAAAATTGTTGAGAGAGATTGCTTGGTGTTTGAGAATTATTGAGGAAGGCTTTAATTCATCTCCTATTATTTTATCTACGCTTGGGTAATTCTCTTCAACCCAAATTTTTATTTTACATCTTTTAAAGTTTTCATGAATATGGTTTTCATTTATTCTGTAAGTCTTTGTAAATTGGGAAAGGGTATTGTTATAGGGATATGTGTAATGATTCGAGTAGTATAGCATGTTTTAATATATATTATATGGGTTTCCATATCTTCAGTTTTATGAAATTATACAGTAAAAGATTTCAGAGTATGTTATATGGCCATATGGCCTTATACGTGGTTTTTATATGTCAAATATAATTTATTTTCCAAAATTCACACATTGATATGATTATGCATGTTAAAATGAACAAAATGAAACTTGAATGGTTGGATTTGGCTTTATAACGAATCTGTAGCATTAAAATCCATGTTTTTGTTCAAGAACTTCAAGAACATCAAGAACAGTCCAATTTGCATGCTTTAATTCTATGATTATGTGTTTTAATGCGTTAAAATCACTCTATATATGTTGGGTAATGGTTATGTATAAATTCTAGCATGTGGGTATGTTTAAATTGGTGAAATTAATGATCACGTAGAGTTTATTTCGCTGAATTCTTTGTTCTTCGCGAACTTGAAATTCAGAATCTGGAGTGTCAACACATGGCCAACTCAACTCAGAACTTCAGACTCAATGCAAATGCAGGTTGCACACACATCAGCCAGCAAATACCAAGACATAGTATAAAAGTGGCACCGCAGCGCCACTTAGCAGAATGGTCAGAAATGAGTTTTTAAAAGTGTACAAGTATAGAAATGTGATAGCAACTTAGTCTAATGATTATAAAGACTTGTTAGACCTATAATGAGATGTTAAAATAAATTCTTAACATGTCCATAACACAATTACGTGTGAATTGAATGATCAAATGCATAGTTACCTTATTGTTTGTGAAGTCTTAATCTTTGACAATAAGTGTAGTAATTGACTAAGTATAGTCATGAACTTGAGTTAAACAAAGAATAAACTTGTGATGTTTATTACGTGATAATTGATTGGTGTTGTGAACATGAATGATATGTAGGATTTAAATCAAAGAACGAGTTTTATTAACATGTAATCTACGCACGAGGCAAGTTTCTAAACCTTATCTTGTTACAATGAGCAAGTTTTCCAACTCTACATTTACGTTGAGCAAGTTTCTTACCCTAAACTTTCGCTGAGCAAGTTTCTTAATCCTACTTGTTATTGTTATATAAGTTGATTAATTCATCTTTCGATATTGAGCAAGTTCTCATTATTATTGATCAAGCCTGTCTTATATATTAAAGCTTATTAATCTTCAAGCATGATGTTGTTATACAATAATTATTCTATTGTAGATACCTTTTAGATGTTATTCAAGTTAAATATTCATTCATTGTTAAACCTTGTTAGACTAGCGAACCCTTATTGATTCGACTAGTCCATAGTTGATGAGCGTTCTAAATTTCAGAACCCCTTGATGAATTATCCAAACCAAACTTCCTTTGGTGCGGACTCGAATGTCAAAACTGATATGAACAACCCTGTATAGGGGATTATTTACGCTTTAGCATTAAGATATTGTGCACAATATGGTACTAAGGGCTGATCCCCCTAAGTACGAGAAGAAGAGTCCATAGTCTTATGACTGTTAAAGGTTTCAAGTATAACACTTGATAGCCTAGGACATAGTTCAAGGTCTTACGACCCTCAGAATTTCTTTTGATTCTTGTTATTCATTCTTGATTCAAAAGTTGAGCTTTTATATCCGAAGTTATTATTTTCTCTCGCATGTTATTATTCATTGTTATATTGTTATACTTGTGGGCAATCGTGCTCACTCTTGCGAATAATAATATTGCGATTAAGAACGAAAAGAGCGATTTAACCTTCCACTAGTAAGGGCAAGGGCAAGCTTAGCAAGTAATCAAGACTGATTATTTATGTGATTATGTAATGATAGTTAGACTTGATGTTACTTAAGACTTATTTGTTTATGTTTTCCGCATAGATGATTTAAGGTTAGAGTAACCTGGGATTTATTATTATTCAGTTGATGTAACCCCATAAGGGGAGAGATTTTATTATTATTTCTATCTATTGTATGGTTTGCATTTTATTTACGGGTAGATAGATAGATGATGTTTGTACAGTGAACACCAAATCCTGCGGAAATGGAAGTACCCGATTTGGGGGTGTCATAGAGGTTGGTATCAAAGCTGTAAGGTTATGAACCTTAGGTGGGGGGAACAACCTTAGGTAGTAGCCTTGTAGGAGATTGAGAACATAGTAGTGGTAAACTCTTATCGAGTTCTAAGAAATGAATTTCTAAATTCATTGAAGATAATAAAAGACTTTATGTGCTTATTTGTTAATCTATGTGTTCGCTAGCACGGATTAGTAACTAAAACATAAAATTTTGTTATCAGGATGTCGGATGTTGTAGGAGCTAGTCGAGCTGGGGAGGAGGCACCCCGATTACCTATAGAGGAGGAGCCCCGAGACATTCATGTCGTCAGGGAACAACTTATACAGAGAGAGCCATCTCCGTTGATCACTGTTGCTGGTCAGGAGCATGAGCCGGAGACTGATCCAGAGGAGGATCCTGATGAAGAGGAAGAAGAGGAGTTCCCACCGAACTCCATTGATGCAGAGATGTATGATGCACTCTATGATCGTAACGTAGAGTTGCAGGATACTGTCCGAGATCTGACTGAGCGGGCGGTTAGTCAGCAGATTACTATTGAGCAGAGGGATAGAGAGATTGTGACTCTTCACACACGTTTGGGAAACGTGGACTGGGATTTGGTTCACGAGAAGGGTCAAACCGAGGATAAGTCCGCAGAAATAGAGAAGTTAAAGAAGGATCTAAAGGACAGCTCAGAGAGGCTTCCCATAGCAGAGGAGGGCTAGGTACGAGAGTCACGTCGTGCTGATCGTGCAGAAGATGATCGCCGTGCGAAGAAGGCTAAACTTGAAGAGACGTACTCTACACTACCAAAAGCAATGGATGCGGTCCAAGATCGTGTTAGGAAGTATCTAATCCAGTTTGAGGATCTACCATCATATATGCTAGATCGCAGAACGATGTCTCGCATCATGGAAGAGGAACGTAGAAAGGCTATTCAGCGCCTTAACAGACAGTGATAGTATTAGTTTAAATATGTGAAAACTATTTGATAGTTAATGATGTAAATTCCGATATGTTCATAAATAAAGGAATATGTTGATGTTTTAAATCCTGTAGATTCTTTATCTCGGGATAGTTGATGTAAATAGCAGTGATGCTATCTTATGATGTAAAGACTTTTGAATTAAATGAAATGTCAAAGTTTATTTGAAGTAATGTGTTAAGTGAGTTATGATTAAATGTTTATTTAAGTCTTAAATGTTTTAGAGATTGAGTAAAGATCTAATAAGCATATATTCTTAACAGAAATATGCCGCCTAGAAGACAAAATCGTCAGCAAGCCCAGGAAGGGTCAACAAACAATAACAACGACGTTAATGCTAACTCCGTTCAGCAATTGGAAAACCTTTTAGCTGGAGCACTTAATAATCAACCCCAAGCTCCACTAAATACTTCGTTTAAGGACTTCAAGGTGGTGGGACCGCCAGAGTTTAAGGGTTCCATAAACCCAATCGAGGCTCAGACCTGGGTTATGGAGATGGAAAAGGTATTCGATGTCGCTCGAGTAAGGGAAGATCAGAAGACAGCTTATGCAACGTTTATGCTGAAGTTCGAAGCCAGTTATTGGTGGCAGGAAAATAAAGTGAGAGGAGCTGAAGGTGTAATATCCTGGGAAAGATTTAAAGAGATGTTCTTCGAGATGTATTTCCCAACCAGTTCACAAAATCAGATGGAAGTCTAGTTTCTAGAGTTGAATCAGGGAAGTATGTCAGTAGCTGATTATGCGACAAGGTTTTAATGAGTTGGCTAGGTTCGCCACGTACCAAGTATATATCGATGAGAGGAAGGCGAGACGATTTGAGCAGGGACTAAAGCTCTGGTTGTATAGCAAAGTGTCAATGTTCCAATTGAACACTTTTGCTGGAGTGTTAGAGAAGGCCATACTCGCCGAGGGTGGAAGCGATGCAGTAACGAAGTATAATCAGGAGAAGAAGAAGAAGAAGAAGAGTGAGAAGGAAGGTAATAACAAGACTGGTGGGAGTAGCACTGGGGGTAATCACAATCAGAAGAGGAAGTGGTCTGAAAATTCGTCGCCCGAAAGTCAACAGGGAGGGCAGAAGAAGAAGATTAAACCGTGCCCAACCTGCGGAAAAACTCATTTGGGAGTTTGCCTGAAGGGGAAGCTAGTGTGCTACAATTGTGGTCAGGAAGGCCACATATCACCAAACTGTCCGAACCCAAAGAAGGGTACATGCTTCACATGTGGATCAAAGGACCATCTTGCAAGAGATTGTCCTAAGAAGGGATCGGGAGGGACGAGTTCAGGAGGAAACAGAGGAAATACTGGTGGAAGCACTCTAACCATTGCAGGACCAACCACAACCAATAGACCAACAAACCGAAATGTTTAACATATGACAAGTCACGGGGACGCAGATGCAGTCTCATGATGTAGTGTCAGGTATCATTTCGATCAATAAAGTTAATGCTTATGTGTTATTTGATTCGGGTGCTACTTGCTCATTTATATCCGATGAATTCGCTAAGAACTTAGAATTGTTTAAGGACGAGTTAGAATACCCCATGAGCATAGAAATTACGAATAGAGAAATTATCCCTGTTAAGTATATGCACAAGAACTGTAAAGTAGATATTAAGGGTAATATCATGAACGTAGATCTTATCCCTATCCGACTCGGAGAATTCGATGTTATTTTGGGTATGGATTGGTTATCCAATTATGGGCGATAATTGTTTGCCGGAAGAAGCGTATTAACCTTATGACTCAAAATCCAAAGGTTGTGTTTTTGGTAGCAAGTCACCTGAACAAGCGAGTTGTCGGCGATGATGCATGCCAGGAGATTGTTAAGACAAAGGCATGTGTAGGATATCTAGCTTACATAGTCGATAGTCGTAAAGATAATCCAAAAATTATGAGATTCCATGAGTGAGAGATTTCATGACGTATTTCCGGATGATTTGTCGGGACTTCCTCCGATAGAAGCGATTGAATTTGTTATCGATTTGGCTCCAAGAAGCGGCCCCAATATCGAAGGCACCGTACCAAATGGCACCAATGAGAGATGAAAGAAGCCGATGGTCCAACAACAATAATTACTGGACAAAAAGCATATTCAACCAAGCGTATCACCTTGGGGAGCGCCGGTTTTATTTGTGAAAAAGAAGGATGGGACGATGCGGCTCTGCATTGACTATAGAGAACTGAATAAGGTCACGATTAAGAATAGGTATCCATTACCGCGAATCGACGACTTGTTCGATTAGTTAAAGGGAGCAAAATATTTTTCAAAAATAGATTTGAGAAGTGGTTATCATCAACTGAAGGTGAGACTAGAGGATGTACCGAAGACAGCATTTAGAACACGATACGGTCACTACGAATTTCTGGTAATGTCATTTGGTCTAACAAATGCTACTGCAGCATTTATGGGCTTAATGAATGGAGTGTTCAAGCCATTTTTGGACAAATTCGTAGTGGTATTTATAGATGACATTTTGGTATATTCAAAAACCAAGGAAGAACACGAAGAGCATTTGAGGTTGACATTAAAGACATTGAGAAGAGAGAAGTTATATGCTAAGTTTTAAAAATGTGAATTCTGGAGTGAAAGAGTACAATTTCTTGGACATGTGATTGATAAAGACGGAATTTTGGTGGATCCCTCCAAAGTCGAAGCTGTGATTAACTGGAATCGGTAGAAGGCACGCCGCTTAAGTAAAAAGTTTTCTTGGATTGGCGAGGTTATTACGGAAAGATTCATTCAGATTTTTCAAAGATCGCAACTCATTGTGAATTTGACTAGGAAATCGGTGAAATTTGTTTAGGCGGAGAAGTGTGAGAAAGCTTTCAAGAATTAAAGAAGAGGTTGAGTCTGACACTGTGTTATCTCTTCCGGATGACACGGAAATTTTGTGGTTTATAGTGATGCATCGCATAAAGGACTTGGTTGTGTGCTTATGCGGAATGGCGAGTCATTAGCGTGTCGTCCACGACAAACCGAAAGATTATGAGAAGAGGTATCAGACCCATGACTTGGAGTTAAATTGCGGTGGTTTTTGCTTTGAAAATGGAGAGCACTATCTCTATGGGGGGAGAAGTGTGAAATATATCTGACCACAAGAGTCTGAAATATATTTTACACAAAAGACTTGAATATCGCCAAAGAAGGTGGTTGGAGCTAATTAAGGACTACGATTGTGAGATTCTATACCATCCGGGTAAAGGCAAATGTGGTGGCCGTAGCATACCAAGTAGAAAAGGTCGGGAGAAATTGATGATGTTGACCACTCAGGAGGAGCTAATTTTAGCAATGGAGAAGCTAGAATTAGAAGTGAAGTATCCTATGGAGATTGACGAGAAGTTGTTCCAGATGCTGGTGATCTGACTTTCTTGGATAAAGTTAAGGAGGCTCAACTTGAGACGAAGAATGTGAGAAAGTGAAGAAGAAGATATCTGAAGGGATGAATCGAGATTCAAAATAGATAGTGAGGGACTACTAAGATTTGAGAGCGAAATTTGGGTACCGCCAAAGATTACAGAGATTAAGGAAGAAATTTTGAGCGAGGCTCACAACTCAAGATATTCGATTCAACTTTGGTAGCACCAAGATGTACCAAGATCTTGACAACACTTTTGGTGGCCAAATTTAAAATGAGAGGTTGCGAAATGTGTTGCCAAATGCGACATGTCGAAAAGTAAAAGCGAGAACATCGAGAGGCCGAAGCGATTGCTACAACCTTTAGAGATTCCAAAATGGAAATGGGAACATATTACGATGGATTTCATGGTTGGCCTCTGGAAGTACTCGAGAAAAGGCTACTGACGCAGATATGGGTTATTGTTGACCGATTGACAAAATCCGCACACTTCCTTCCGATCGTAATCGATTCAACCTAGATCGATTGGCAAGGTTATATGTGAAAGAGATTGTTTCAAGGCACAGAGTTCCGGTGTCAATTATTTCTGATAGAGATCCGCATTTTACGTCGAACTTCTGGAAACGTCTACAGGAATGCTTGGGTACACGATTGCCAATGAGCACATCATATAACCCTCGAACGGATGGATGAGTGAAAAAGAACAATTCGAGACATTGGAAGATATGTTAAGAAGCTTGTATAATAGATTTTAAAGGAAATTGGGATGACCAACTACCGCTCGTAGAGTTCAGCTACAACAATAGTTACCACGCTTGTATTGGCATGCCACCATATGAAGCACTATACGGCAGAAAGTGCAGAACTCCACTATACTGGGATGAAGTGGGCGAATGACAATTACTAGGCCCGGAATTGGTACAATAAACAGCAGAAATAGTCAAAGTGATCCGAGCGAGATTGACAGCAGCTCAAGATAGACAGAAGAAATATGTTGATCCACACCGTAAGAATGTTGAGTTCGAATTGGGTAGTTATGTGTTTTTAATGGTCTCTCCTTGGAAGGGAAAGATCAGATTTGGAAAGAAAGGGAAGTTAAGCCCAAGATTCATTGGACCCTTTGAAGTTCTGAGAAGGGTCGGAGAAGTTGCTTATGACGTAGCCTTACCTCCAGCTCTAGAGAATTTCCACAATGTTATCCATGTCTCAGTCCTACGACCCTACAAACCTGATTACAAGCACGTGATTGAACATGAACCCCTATATTTCGATAAAGACTTATCTTACGAAGAAATTTATGTTCAAATTGTCGACCGCAAAGAACAAGTTCTGAGAAATAAAGTAATACCTTATGTTAAGGAAATGTGGAGGAACCACAACGCTGAAGAAGCTACGTGGGAACTCGAAGAGAATATGATGAAAAATTATCCTCAATTGTTTACTTAGATTGTTATAAGCGATTCTAGGGATAGAATCTTTGTAAGGGGGGGAGAATGTAACGGGACGAATTGTTGAATTGTGATTCTGGGGACAGAATCCTTTTAAGAGGGCAAAGATGTGACAACTGAGACTTTGTGATTTAATTTTAAATATTTATTGGATTGAATAAATATTTTTTCGATGAATTAATTATTAGATTAAATGATTAATTGATGAAGTGGTGGTAGATTAATTTAATTATATGTGTTATATTTATTAAATTAATGCGAGAAATTTTATTATTAGAAGTATGTGATTATGTGAGCTTATTGTATTAAAAAGAAATATTTAATAAGCTTCGATAGTATTTTAATTAATTTAATTATTAATTAGAGATTTAATAATTTGACATTATTAATCAAAGAGAATTTGAATTATGTGACTATGTGTATTAATGAGAATTTACTATATTTTAATTAAAATAAATTAAATAATTGATTTATTTTATATGGATGTGACATTATTTAAACTATATGATAATGTTTTATTAAATTAAATGGTTTTTGAATTATTTTCTTGCTAGCCAAACATGGCACTAAGGGAGGTTATGGCAGTTAACCCATGACTAGGTAACTGACCACCAATGCGTCAGTTCCTTTTCTTTATTAATTTTCCTAAGTCTAGAAAGTGACAGAGAGAGAGTTTGAGAAAATTGTTGAGAGAGATTGCTTGGTGTTTGAGAATTATTGAGGAAGGCTTTAATTCATCTCCTATTATTTTATCTACGCTTGGGTAATTCTCTTGACCCAATTTTTATTTCGTCTTTTAAAGTTTTCATGAATATGGCTTTCATTTATTACGTAAGTCTCTCGTAAATTGGGAAAGGGTGTTATTATAGGGATATGTGTAATGATTCGAGTAGTATAGCATGTTTTTATATATATTATATGGGTTTCCATATCTTGATTTCATGAAATTATCTGATAAAAGATTTCAGAGTATGTTGTATGGCCATATGGCCTTATATGTGATTTTTATATGTCAAATATAATTTATTTTGCAAAATTCACACATTGATATGATTATGCATGTTAAAATGAACAAAATGAAACTTGAATGGTTGGATTTGGCTTTATAACGAATTCGTAGCATTAAAATCCATGTTTTTGTTCAAGAACTTCAAGAACATCAAGAACAGTCCAATTTGCATGCTTTAATTCTATGATTATGTGTTTTAATAGGTTAAAATCACTCTATATATGTTGGGTAATGGTTATGTATAAATTATAGCATGTGGGTATGTTTAAATTGGTGAAATTAATGATCACGTAGAGTTTATTTCGCTGAATTTTGTGTTCTTCGCGAACTGGAAATTCAGAATCTGGAGTATCGCTATGCATGACGTGAACTCGAACTGAGACTTCATGCCATGACGCAGACACTACTGTGCATGATGTTCTTATACAATAATTATTCTATTGTATACCTTTTTTAGATGTTATTCAAGTTAAATATTCATTCAACTTATTAAACCTTGTTAGACTAAGCGAACCCTTATTGATTCGACTAGTCCATAGTTGATAAGCGTTCTAAATTTGAGAACCCCTTGATGAATTATCCAAACCAAACTTCCTTTGGTGCGGACTCGAATGTCAAAACTGATATGAACAACCCTGTATAGGGGATTATTTACGCTTTAGCATTAAGATATTGTGCGAGATGTGGTACTAAAGTGATCCCCCTAAAATGCGAGAAGAAGAGTCCATAGTCTTATGACTGTTAAAGGTTTCAAGTATAACACTTGATAGCCTAGGACATAGTTCAAGGTCTTACGACCCTCAGAATTTCTTTTGATTCTTGTTATTCATTCTTGATTCAAAAGTTGAGCTTTTATATCCGAAGTTATTATTTTCTCTCGCATGTTATTATTCATTGTTATATTGTTATACTTGTGGGCAATCGTACTCACTCTTGCGAATAATAACATTGCAGTTAAGAACGAAAGAGCATACGAACCTTCCACTAGTAAGGGAAAGGGCAAGCTTAGCAAGTAATGAAGACTGATTATTTATGTGATTATGTAATGATAGTTAGACTTGATGTTACTTAAGACTTATTTGTTTATGTTTTCGGCACAGATGATTTATGGTTAGAGTAACCTGGGATTTATTATTATTCAGTTGATGTAACCCCATAAGGGGAGAGATTTTATTATTATTTCTATCTATTGTATGGTTTGCATTTTATTTACGGGTAGATAGATAGATAGATAGATAATGTTTTTCTGATGAACCCCAAATCTGTGAAAATGGAAATACTAGGATTTGGGGTGTCACAAGTGTTAAATCCTTATAAAGCTGGACTATAAACACGTAATAGAGTATGAATCTATTCAAATAGAAAAAGACTTAACATATGAAGAACTTCTAATTTAGATTGTTGATAGGAAGGAACAAGTCTTGAGAAATAAGATAATACCTTACATTAAAAGGTAATTTGGAGGAACCACAATGCAAGAAGAAGCAGCGTGGGAACTCGAAAGTAAAATGAAAGAAAATTTTCCTCATTTGTTTATGTAATTATAGCAAGATTTTGGGGATGAGAATCATTATAAGGGGGGAGAATGTAAAGCAGAAAATTGGATTTTAAATTAATTAAATTTTTTTTTGATTATGTGGATTAAATGAATTTAATTGATTATTTATGTGAGTAAGCTATTTGAAGGTGGATTACATAACCTAGAATGTGCGGATGTGGTTAGGATTACGGCTATGTGCTAGAATTAATTATTTTAATTTTCAAGACAAAAATAAAAGTTTTTCGAGAAACTTAGTAAAAACACTATTCATCCATTTTTGCTTTCGGAATTAAGTTTGAAATTACGAGCAGCGTAATGATAGAATTCTAAGACGAGATGGAATATCCAATAATATTTCAGTTATGGCAAACAAAGTTTTTGCCTGTGGACTTAAAACCTAAGGGTTAGGGAAAGTAATTTTCGAGAAGGAAATGTAATGCGTATAATGATTAGGGTTATTATACGTACGATATACTAGTATGATGCTAGTTAGAATACGAGTATAGTATGAAGAATATTACGACGTATAATACGAATATCGTATAAAAACTAAACGAAGAGAATACGAGAATTGAACGCGTAAAATACAATTAGTCTTAATAGACTTTGAGTTCATGGACTTTGTAGAATCCAATTGGACTTGGATTATGCCAAGCCCAATGTTAAGTAAAATGAAGCCCAAGTTAAGGTCCAATGTCAGGTTAAATCAAGCTCGATCTAAGAAACCGAACCGCGGATCGAACCGATGGGTAAAACCCATGGGGCAACCCATGTGGAAGACCCATGGACCATGTGGGCCGGCCAATTGGCCACCAAGTAAAGTGGTTATACGACAACCCGAATTTTTATAAGTTATTAAAATAAGAATTTAATAATTGAAATTCTTATTACGATGTGATTAATGTAACAATCCAGAATTTTAATTGTAATTATAAATATTTATTGAATTATATAAATATTTAATAAATGTGTTTATTGTTGAATAAATATTTGTTTATTGTTGAATAAATATTTGTTTGATTTGATTTGGTTAATTATTTTTTAATAAATAATTAATGGGTTAAGAAATTAATTGTTATGAGATAATATTCTAATTTAATTTAATAATTAAGTTAGAGAGTTTATAATGATTAAATGATTTATTCAATAAATTGTTATTAGAATTAATTAAATTAAGTATGAAAACTTAATTAAATAAAGTGTGATAAATAACTATATTATAAAGGAGTTATTAAAATAAATTAAAGAAGTTTAATTTAGTTTTGCCAAACAAGGCTTAAATATATTAAGTCTTTAATTTTTAAAGAGTTTTGCCAAACAGAGCCTTATGGCTTTTGGATTTTTAAAATTTGAATTATTAATAAAATAAATTAAATATATAAAATATATTTACATTTTATACGTTATATTGGTAACTGGTAGTATTTATTAGGTTTATAATGACCATATGCGTTTCTTTTATTTTAAGTTGGCTTATCAGTTTTAGAGTACGCATAGATTATCAGTTGGATTTTTAGTTTACGTATTTGTCTAAACTTAAGCCTAAGAAGGAAAAAGAAATATTCAAAGAGTTTTAAGAGAGTCTGAGAGAAAAGCAAGAGAGACTTCACGAGACTTTTAAATAGTAAATGCATGGTGTTTAACAAAAGATTATGCGAAGCAAATTGAAGCTATGTCTTTACCATATATGTTTTTCACGCCAAATTTACAATGAATTTGATTCTCTGTGTTTCTAAATTTGGTGTAGTATAAAAAATTCTTTACAAAAGTGTATACGTAATCCATATGTTTTACTAATTGATTATGGAATCACGTGTTTTGGTAATAACTAGCATAGAGATATGACTGTAGTTTACATGTATGTTCAAAAATAAGAAAAAATGGTTTTTAGAGTGATTACATGTACATGAACATGTTTTGTAGGATAACAAAATTAGGTATGCTAATTATGAAATTAAACCTTATGTATGTTAATTGGGTAAGGACTTAATGAGAACGTAGTTCAAAGGAATGAATTCGTTGGATAATTGTGGTTTACAGTGTTAAACCTTGTAAAACAACGTCAACAATGGAGTTTAGTTTTAAAATAGTGTTTCAAGGATTTAACTTTTCTAAAATTATTGTTTAAGTTGTGCTAAATTAGTATATGTATGCTTGTTAATGATTTACATAAATTATATAAATTAATTTAGGCTGCTTTAAGCCATTAATAGTTAAAATTGATGTGTTACATTCTTAGTGTAATGCGGTTTACGTAAGTTTCAGAGACTTGACTTACAAAAAAATCGAGTCATGACCCGAACTCCATATCGCGATGGCGAAATCAGTATACAACGCCAATTTCAGCGTTCTTGATGCCTTTATCGACTTAGTTCTCATGGCATGGCCTTTGGAATAATGTCTGGGTGGACGGTTTGACCTCCTGTAGTAAAACGGCCATAACCTTTTCATACGAACTCTGATTGAGGTGATTCAAGATGATCCGGAATGAGGATGGATAGACCTACAACTTTTGTTCTTTAAGTATTTCAATTTGAGGTCGGGAACAGGGGTCAAAATGGTCATTTATGGGACTAATATGTATTAAGAGGCAATCAGAGGGTGTCGGGAATGCACATATGCAAATGTAGTGCTCCTGACGATAAAATATGTTGTCCTAAGTTATAAAACATGAATATTAGTAAATATAATGATTTTTAACATTAATAAATAATTTATTAGATAAGTTGTATAAGCATACTAAGCACACACAAGAGAGACGAATCGGGCGTGTGACGAATGAACGTCGAAATGAATATTATAAGATATGAAATGGATTTAATATAAAACCAATAAGTAGTCCTAGCAAGACTTAAGCACTTGAATGAACTTCGAGTTTGACTAAGAAGAAATATAGTGAGTTATAAGTCTAAAGTTAACACGATCAAATTGAACATTGTGTATTGATAGGAAGGGTTATATGATGTAGATTAAAGTTTATATTACAACTACTATGCATTTCTATGTGACTAATAGTTGATGTGCATGATTATATAATTGTGTAGGGCACGTGAAGTGCATGCATACAATGTGATGTCCGCTCGAACTTTCAGAACTTCAATCTGAGCATCCAATTGAGGTGTATAAGACCTTTTTTGGAATGTTGTTGTCGAGAGTTACACAAATGATATGGTATTAGAGATTGTACGAAGTCAGGAAGATGGGACCATGCCCAGGTCTTCAAGCTTGAAATTCTATTCGATGTGCTGTCTTGTGTAATAATCACTCTGGATTGGAGCTCTGGTTCTTGTAGGACATTGTTGTGTAGAATGTATGTTAAAATGTTGTTAAGATGGTGCAATGTGGGATTGAGGTGGCAAAATGATGATTTTGCCCTCACTTTAGGAATTATCTCTGTTTGAAATGATGTAGCGATCGTTGCTCGAGGGTTTCTCCGAGATTGAAATTGCTTTGTGAGTCTCTTGAAGGTCCTCGGGGTTGTCTCGTGGTGTGCTTGACCTCCACAGGGTTGTCTCGGGGTTGGGCCCGAGTGCCTCGGGGTTATCTACGAGGTTGAAGGCGATTGCAAGGTTGAGATGAGCTTTTAGGGGTTATCTCGGGAGCTGCTGGCTGCACTCCTCGGGGTTGTCTCTGAGGTTGAAACTGGAACTCCTGGAGTTGTATCCAGGACTAAGTATCTCGGGGTTGTCTCAGAGATGGAAAATTGATTATTAGGGTTATCTACGGAATTGAAAATGCACTTCTCGGGTTTGTCTCAGGGTTGGGCTGGAACTCCGGGGTTGTCTCCGGAATGGAACTAGGTATCTAGGGTTGTCTACGAGATGGTAAGGCCGATAATTACAGGGTTGTCTCGAATTGGAGTTACTTTAATCCTCGAGGTTATCTCTGAAAGGCGATTACACACTCTTGTAATGTTAATGTGAGAATGCAAAATTTCGAGTGTCTACACCCTAACTTCTCAACCTTTCTCTGTTTTCTCTCTCAACCTTAGGAAAAGAATGTAAAACCAAATAACTGATAGACACGTTTTAATGTGGGTTGCCAGTTACAAAAATAAAGGGTTCTCAACTGTTACAAATACACAAGGTCACAAAGGCTTGTTTGGCTAGCTCTAAATAACTTCCTTTTCAATTTATTTTAATAATCCTTTTTATCATATGATACCCTTGTCACACCCATTAACTAATTGAATTGAATTAATCTCAATTCATTAACAAATCAAATTAAACCTTACTAATAAAATTATAACTTTTATTTAGCCAATATAATTATATTTTTATTTAACAACCATTAATCCTCTAATTTAATTACTTAATTAAATTAGAATATTTTTATTTCCTCGATATCATCACACTTTAAACAAATTATTCCATAAAAATTTACAACTAAAATATTCATTTTAATTTCATAAATATTCCAACTAGAATATTTATTTTATTAAATAAATATTTTAACTATTTACGAGATTCTGATAAGTATTACATTAACATATTACATTTATATGTAATATGTATTACTTCTCATCTTATTAAAACAAATATATTTACATTAACTTACTATTTTAATTAAGTGAATTAGTTGCCTATTAATAAAATTTAATTCATTACAATTCAATTGCCAATCAAGGCATGATAATTAAATTATATTATTTCATCATATAATTCCCAACTCTATTTAAATTAACCAATATTTATTCAGTTAATTCCTTTTTCCATCATATTCCTTTACATAACTAGTTCTCTTCACTTCCTTTAATAGTTTAACCAACTATTAAATCTCATATATATTTAATTCTTTACACCAAAGCACATAATTCAAAATATATACATCTCATAATAAGAATATTAATGATTAAATTCTTATTTTAATAACTTGTGAAAATTCGGGTTGTCACACGACTAGCCAAGTAAGGAATATTATGACTAAGATAATGTAGAATAAATTATCCTTAATCCTCAATAGGAAAAAATCTGATAGAATATAATAGACAACAATTTTTAGATCAACAACTGCAGAGAAAATAGCAATCCATTAGAAGAGTCAAGTAGAGTATGATGTCTACTATATTCTATGATTTAAAAGTCCATCATCAATATTTTATCCTGCTGACACCAATCAATAAATGTTTCAAATCAACAAATTATCCATGCACTCACAGACGATGATATTCATTTGTATCACCGTTAGTCATGATCGTACCAAACAACTATCCATTTATGCCTTATGGGCCAAGAGGACTTTCACCACAAATATTTATGCAGTAACATTACGAGTCATGATTATACCAATACACAAATCCACGGTCATAATCATACCAATCAATAATCCATCTATGCACTTCTGGGCCGAAGATGACTTTCACCACAATATAAACATGAGGATGATGACAATGATATAAAGAATCGATCAGTGAGATCAAGGATAAATATTAGAGGTTATAATTTAATTTATCCGAGTTCAAGAATGTCCAAATTGTCGACATGATAACTAATTGTGGAGTAAAATTCAAGAATGACATCGATGTATAAAAATAATTTGGACAAAAAAAACAATTTTTTAAGTGAATAGTACCCAAGGTGAATAGTATCACATGAATAGTACCCCAAATGAAAATATTAAAATTTCAATAAGAAAGTTCAAACTAATATTCAATGAAATGATATTAGATGAAGCGCAAACCTCAAGGAATTTCTAATCATTTAAGGAATTATAGAAGCAATACTTACCATAGTAAGTTTATATTCGAGAATATGAATGAAATAATACAAGACATTGCCATGGGTTTTCACCGTCCAGCGTAAGCAGATCATTTCCTGACTTAATAAAGAATGAATCGATGGGTTTTCACCATGCATGTAGTAATCCGCGTGAGCGAGGTTATTCCTGATTAATAAAGAATGAATATGAAGGGTTATTCACCATGCATCCGGTAATCCGCATAGACATATTATTCCCACGGATTAATAAGGAATGGAATGATAACCCTTATGAGTATGAAGAAAATAACATCATTTACGAATATGAAAGAAATAATACCCCTTACCTTAGTAGGAGATTGGATACTGCAATAGTGTAGTAGTAGAATACTCTTCTTCTTTCTCTCTTATTCTCTCTCTGTAGTTTTCTCATATGAGTCTTAGTGAATTGGTGAAAATAAAAAAAGAAATAAGCTTCTATTTATAAAAGATTTCTATCTTAGCCCTTGCAATGTGAAGAGGCAAGTGGTTTGACGCCTGTAATGTGAAAAGGCAAGTGGTTTGATGTCTGGTAAAGGCAAGTACTATTGGCGAAAGTGACTCTTAGATGATGACATATGGGTCCCATAGAATAAACCAAACTTACAATAAACGTCTCATAACAAACCTCTTATTTATATCAAAATTTGAATAAATATTTACCACAAATCACTTTATCTTCAATCAACACATTTGTAATCTTTCAATAATTCTTCACCAATAATATTATAACTTACAATATTGACAACCAAATCATTCCTAGGAAAGAGGGGGCTTTCCGATAAGGACTTCTCCTTATTAGCGTGCAATTAAATAATCTAACCCCTTTCCTTGACAGAACTTTCTAGACATTGTCAATAATGAAAATAATAATATGAATAACTGTGTCATCTCAATTGTTGATTTAATAATATAAAATATTTTGTAGATGATACTGTGACAATAATTGAATCAATATTATGAGATCTTATCACGAAAACTCATATAGTAATTATTGAATGAAATGGTGACTTCTTATGTAAGCATCAATAATCAGAGATATTGTGTAATACCGTGTGCTACTGTGCAATAACGTGTATTATTATACTTTTATCACTGGGTATTTCAATAGTTTAACGGTAAAAGTTTTGTCGTTATTCTATGAAAATGTTACTTTTATCGCTTTCTATATCCGACAGTTATTCCATTGTGGGGTCCACCAATGATTGTACCGTCGTACGAATATTCCCCGACAAAAAGAATATTCCCCGACCAAATGAATATTTTATGATAACTTGTTTACTTTGCAAAATTTGCACATATCACCCGTAACTATAGCATTATATCAAATCAACACCTTATTATTCAAAATAATATTTAGAAAATTAAAATTTATTCATAAAAAGTTGGGGTCTTCTGACGGATGTCGAGTTATGCTAAGTTTATGAAAGGTATTTTGTGAGGGAAGAAGAAATTAGAAGATTGAGACTATAACATTGGCTGAGGAGTGTAGTGTGGTATTGCAAAGGAAGTTTCCTCCGAAGTTGAAGTATTCGGGTAGTTTCACTATTTTTTGCACGATTGGAAGTATGTCCTTCAATAAATGTTTGTGTGATTTGGGTGCAAGTGTGAATCCCATGCCATTATCGGTAATACACTCGGTTGGGATTGCCCGACCAAGAAATTAATAAACATATCACTCTGACTTGTAAATAGATTAGTTACTTACCCAGAGGAATTGTTAAAGATATATTGGTAAAAGTGGATAAGTTTATATTTCCAGCGAATTTCATTATCCTTGACTACAAATAGGATAAGAACATTCCAATTATTTTAGGGAGACCATTCTTAGCAACTGGGAGGACTCTCATTGATGTACAAAAAGGAGAGTTAACTATGAGAGTCCAAGACCAAGATGTTAAGTTCAATGTTTTCAAAGCTATGAAATTCCCTACAGATGAGGAAGAATGTTTTAGGATGGATGTAATAGAAAAAATGGTTAGTGAAGATTTGATTTGAGGTATGAATAGGGACCCATTGGAAAACACACTGCTGGGAGATGCTGACTTAGATGATCCCAAGTTTATCGATTATCTGCACATGCTGGATGCGTTACCTAGAGTGAATAGATTCAAGATACCGTTTGAGCCACTAGAAACTGCAAAAAAAACATCAGCATGGATGAAACCCTCACTAGAGGAACCAACCACACTTGAACTAAAACCTCTTCTTAAACACCTCAGGTATGCATTTTTGGGTAATTCATGTACTTTACCTGTTATTATTGCATCTGCACTTAATGAATTACAGGAAAGTAAGCTGTTGAGGGTCTTCTGAGAGTACAAATCTGCTATAGGATGGACAATTGCTGATATCAAGGGGATAAGCCCTTCATTCTGTATGCACAAGATACTCCTGGAAGATGAGGTAAAACCGATAGTGGAACAACAATGGAGGCTCAACCCGATCATGAAAGAGGTAGTGAAGAAGGAAATTTTTAAATAGCTGGATGCTGGGATAATCTACCCTATCTCAGATAGTTCATGGGTGAGCCTAGTACAATGTGTCCCAAAGAAAGGTGGGATGACAGTTGTGTCCAATGAAGATAATGAGATGATACCGACTCAGACAGTGACCGGTTAGAGGGTATGCATGGATTATAGGAAACTTAATAAGGCAACCCACAAGGATCACTTCCCCTTACCTTTCATTGATCAGATGTTGGATCGATTAAATTTGGACATGAGTATCTTGCTTGTTGGATGGGTATTGAGTATAATCAGTTGTCATTGCATAGAAAGACCAAGAAGGCAGGCGTTCACATGCCCGTATGACACCTTTGCCTTCAAAAGGATGTCATTTGAATTATGTATATGTCTTTGACAACTTTTCAGAGATGTATGATGGCAATATTCTAGGATATGGTGGAACGCAATGTAGAGGTTTTCATGGATGACTTTTCAGTGTATAGGGATACATTCGACAATTGTCTAGAGAATTTCGTTATGGTACTAAAACAATGTGTAGAAACCAATCTAGTGTTAAACTGGGAAATATGTCAATTCATGGTCGAAGAAGGAATCATCATTGGGCACAAAGTCTCTGCAAAAGGGTTGGAAGTGGACCGTGCAAGATTAGAAATAATTGAGAATCTTCCTCCCCCGACATCAGTTAAAGGGATTCGCAGTTTTCTCGGTCATGCTGGATTCTACCGTTGGTTCATAAAAGACTTCTCGAAGATTACAAAACCATTATGCAGTTTATTAGAGAAAGATGAAATTTTTAGATTTGATGATGAATGTTTAACGACATTTGAGCAGTTAAAGAAGAAGTTGACAACAACACCCATAATCATAGCACCAGATTGGACTATGTCATTTGAATTGATGTGTGATACTAGTGATTATGCTGTAGGGGCTATTTTGGGACAATGTTGAGATAAGATTTTTTATGCTATTTATTATGCAAGTAAAACCCTGACGGATGCTCAATTGAATTATACAACTATCGAGAAGGAATTACTTGCGGTCGTGTATGCCTTTGACAAATTTTGCTCATATCTGATAGGAATAAAGGTTGTAGTGTACACCGACCATTCAGCAATAAAGTATTTAATTTCCAAGAAAGATGTAAAGCCTAGACTTATTTGTTGGATTCTACTCCTTCAAGAGTTCGACTTAGAAATCAAAGATAGGAAGGGAACAGAGAATCAGGTTGCTGATCATCTTTCGAGGTTGGAAAATCTGGACAAAAATAAGGCATATAAGGTGTTAATCAATGAATCGTTTTTGGATGAATAGTTGTTTGGGGCAAGTTCCGAATTTCCATGGTATGCGGATTTTGCCAATTACTTAGTAAGCAAGATCCTTCCTCCAAACTTGTCACATTAGCAGAAGAATAAATTCCTACATGATGTAAAATGGTATATGTGGGATGAGCCATATTTGTTCAGACACTGTTCAGACAAGATGATTCGTTGATGCGTACCCTAAAGTGAAGTGAATAGTATCTTGCACACATGCCACACATCCTTATATGGGGGACATTATGGAAGTGAAAGAACGACTACAAAAGTTCTTCAGGCAAGATTTTACTGCCTACCTTATTCAAAGATGCACACCAATTAGTGAAAAGCGTGATCGATGCCAAGGGTGGGCCTTTATATCAAAAAGCGAATGAGATCTTAGCTCAACATGATCTTAGAAGTGGAAGTTTTCAATGTGTGGGGGATTAATTTTATGGGACCATTTCCACCTTCATATAACAATCTGTATATCTTGTTGGCAATAGACTACATGTCTAAATAGGTTGAAGCTGTAGCACTCCCAACAAATGATGCCAAAGTTATCTTAATTTTTTTTTCAAAAGAACATCTTTACAAGATGTAGACCCTCGAAATTTTGCATTCCTGTTACTAACCTTATAGGAGGGCAAAATCATCTTCCAGAGATAATCCTGGAGGTTAAATCAGCTCAATCCAGGAGATAACCCCGGGATACTCAGTTGTCAATCTCAGAGACCACATGGTAAGAAATTGCCTAAACAAGGGGTAAGAGGAGAGTAAGAGTGCTAGTAGTGGTAAGTTAGCCATTACTAGACCACCATTGTGGGGTAGACATACAACCTATAATTTTAATATGACTATCTAAGATGTAGTTGCATCAGCGAATGTAGTAACATGTATCATTTTAGTTAATAAAATGAATGCTTATGTGCTGTTTAATTGGAGTGCTACTTATTCTTTTATAGCATGTGAATTTGCTAAGCCATTAGGTTCATTTCGAAAAGGATTATAAATACCTTTAAATTTTAAGGTAGAGAATAAGGAAATAACTTCCGTTGAACCTATTCATGGGAATTGTTTTGTGAATGATAGAGTTAAGCAAGTATTGGTAGATAAATCTGGAAATAAGGTTGAGAGAATTTGAAGTAATTCTCGGTATGAAGGGGTTAATTTACCATAGAACTTTAATAGATTGTCATAGGAAAAGTGTGAACCTTTAGATTTCTAAGGAACCCAATGTAGTGTTGTAAGACCCCAACTTTTATGAATAAAGATGATTTTTCTATAAATATCATTTTTGAATATTATGGAATGAATTTGATATAATGTTATAGTTGTGAGTAATATTTATAAATTTTGCAAAATCATGAAGTTATTATATAATATTAGATTGGTGGGGAATATTCATTTTAACGGGGAATATTCATATAATGGCACAATCATTGGTGGACCCCATGGCGGATTATTATTAGATTGAAAGCGACAAAATATTTTATGAAAATAACGGCGGAAGTTTTACTGGTTAACTATTGAAACACCGGTGTTAAAAAAAATGCGATGTCTGGCGTGGTTGCATAGTAGCACATGGTATTGATTATTGATGCTTCACGTGAGAAGTCACTCGGTTTTGTTCAATTATTGCTATAGTAATTCTTTGCATAGTATCTCGCGTTATTTGATTCATTATTGTCGATATTTTATATATTATTAAATCAATAATTGAGAAGACAAAGTTATTAATATTATTATTTGTAATATTAACGATGTCTAGAAGTTACATCGATGAGAGGTTTGGTCACTAATTGCGCATGATAGGGAGAAATTCTTATTAAAAAGCCCTCTTTCTTGGGAGCGACACAGTGGATTATTATTGTGAATTATAATAAAGGTGATAAATATTGTTAAAATTATTAAGGTGATTTTTATGAAGTTTTGCTTATTTTATAGACCCTCATTTACCCATTTTTCAAAATAATCGGTAGAAATTTGTTAAAAGGTGGGCCCACATGTGGGGCCCACGAAAGAAAAAAATGGGGGGATCTAGGAAGTCACGGAAGTTTATATATATATTATATATATATATATATATATAAATTTTGTTTTATTATTATTATAAATGTAATAAAAGCGAAAAAAACTTTTAATATAAAGCAGAATACTTTTATAAAAGTTTTGTTTTATTTGATTATAAATAGAATATATTATATTTTATTTTTAGTGTAGTTATGCTACTGCATTGTATTTGCATAGTAAAATCTTTTTTATATAAAAGCAGAATACTTTTATAAAGTTATTTGTTTTATTAGATTTTAAATAATATATATATATATTATAAATTTTATTTTATTATATAATTATAAATAGAATATATTATATTTTATTGCATAGTATCCTTTCCATTCTCCTATAAATAGGATGCTTAGTTAGAATTGAAAAACACACGAGAATTTGAGAATTCTTCTTACATAATCTTGGCGTATTTCTTTAGAGTTTAAGAAAGCTTTGGCGTAAAAAATAGTCTGAAAGTTTTCTTCAGTATATCCCATTCTGCAGTGAAATACTCTTCTTCTTTTTAAGGTAAGGGGTATTATTCTTTTCGTATTCTTGAAGAGTTATTTTCTTTCAATACTTGTAAGGTTGTTATTCCATTTTTTATTATTATGTTGGAATAACTTTGTACATGTGTAATGTCGCATACATGGTGAAATTCTTTTTTATTCCATTCTTTATTATTACATTGGAATAACCTATACATGCGATTTATCGCATGCAGTGTTATTCTGTTCTTTATTATTATTATATCCTATCATGCG
This sequence comes from Panax ginseng, assembly GCA_020205605.1. Classification (NCBI taxonomy): domain Eukaryota; kingdom Viridiplantae; phylum Streptophyta; class Magnoliopsida; order Apiales; family Araliaceae; genus Panax; species Panax ginseng. The sequence goes on from CM035149.1 coordinate 74,687,522, forward strand.
GATTCTGGCATGACACTGTTTCATTCTTTATTATTACATTTGGAATATCTTATGCATGCGGATTTACACGCATGACTGGTTCCATTCTTTATTACTCGGTTGGAATAACACATACATGTGGATTCTGCATGCATGGTGAATGATCCTTTGTATTCATTCCTTATTAACTTGTGGAAAAGATGCATCTCGTGGATTCTGCATGGCGGGCAAAAATCCATTTGCGATTTCATATATTCTATTATACTCGGTTGGTTAAAGTTTTGGCTTCTATACTCCATGAAATTAGTAGAATATCACGGATATTTAAACTTCATCGATATCTTTTCATGGAAATATTCTTACGAGCATTCTTGAATTTTACTCCACAAAAGTAGTATCATGTTAACAATTTGGGCGTTATTGGTTCTGGATAAATTAATTTATAAATCTTTAAAATTTATTCTTGAACTTGTTTTATTGAATTATTATGTCATTGTCATCATCCTCATATTTATATTATGTTGAAAGTCATACATGGCACATGGTGCATAGATTGACTTGGTATGATTATGATCGAGGATTATTGGTATAATCATGGTAGTAATGTTATAAAGGATGTGGTAAAAGTCCTCGTTGGCCCGTAGTGCATTGATGGGCCGATTGTTGGCATGATCATGACCATTGATGAAAACACGAATATCCTTGGCCCGTAGTGCATGGATAATTTGTGGTTGTGATACTAATGAATATCCTTGGCCGTAGTGCAGGGATGATGTGGATTATTTATTGAGCTGAGTCTCAGCGATAAAAGTGATGAAAAACCTTTTAAATCATAGAAGATAGTAGATTTTATTCTCTACTTGACTCTTCTAATGGATTGTTTGTTCCGTTGTAGTTAAACTTGATGTTTGTTATATTGTATCGGTTTAACCTTTGTTGAAAACTAACGATAATTTATTTTGCATTATCTTAGTTATAATATTTCTTCTTGGGCTAGTTGAGCTCACCCTTTTGCTTTCATTGTTCTCTTGAGGAAATGAGAGCGTGGCGAGGGACTAGTCGGGGAGCGGGTGGCGGTCGAGATATTAGCATTAGTAGTCCTCACTATTACTATAAAATAGTGTGATAATAAATATATTGAGGACTTATTTTGAGTTTAAATCATTACAGAAGACAATATTTGTATTAAAACTCACAGCTTATGTTGTATATTTAAGGTTGTATTTGTATTCTGTACCATGTATTTGGCGACTCAGAATAGGTGACGTATACCTATTTTGGGGGCGTCACAAGTGTTCTATGGTAATAAATCACCGGGACGCTCTTGTTGTCTAACCATGATGCAAGCTAGGAGGATGTTGAAGAAGAGGTGTATAGAATACCTGTGCAAAGATGTGGACACCCAGAGAGTAGGAGCACTGATATTATCAGTAAATAAGAAGGATGGATCGTTAAGTTTGTGTATCGACTATCATGAGTGGAGTAAGTTAGCGGTTGAGAGTAAATACCCATTGCCCAGGATCGATGATCTATTTGATCAGTTGAAAGGGGCAAAGTATTTTTTTAAAGATAGAGTTGTGTACGGGGTATTGTCAGTTGAAAGTAAGGAAGAAGGATGTACCTAAGACGACGTTCAGAACTAGTTATGGTTATTACGAGTTTCTGGTTATGTCATTTTGGTTGACTAATGTACTGAAGTTAGACTTCCATAAGGGGCGCCGAGCAAGTCGGTGGTAAGCTGATAGGTACTCTTGTGAGGTGCTATGGTTGAAAGTACCATTAGCGTCACATAGTGTTCAAATAATATTTGGGCGAGTGTGTCGTAATGATCATTGGTGATATTCTAGTTTATTTTAAGATGCCAGATGATCACGCTGAACATTTGAAGATAGTGTGGGAAACACTACGGAGGGAGAAGTTGGATACGGAATTCAATAAGTGTAAATTTTGGCTTAAAAGATATACATATTTTAATACATGTTATTGATAATTATGATGGGAATGAGAAGTGAGAAAAATAGTTTTCAGGAACTAAAAAGGAAGGTTAAGTGAGGCGCCTGTATTATCTTTATCAAATGATACGAGGAACTTTGAAATTTATAGCGATGCTTCTCATAGAGGATGGGGTTGCGTGCTCATGTAGCATGGCAAGGTCATTGCGTATGCGTCACATCAGTTTAAAGGATTATGAGAAGGTCTATCCTACTTATGATCTAGAATAGGCAGCTGTAGTTTTGAATTAAAAATATGGAGATAGTATTTATACCTGGAGAAATGTGAGATATACACGGACTATAAGAGTCTGGAATATATCTTCACACAGAAGGAGTTGAATATGAGGTAGAGAAGGTGGTTAGAATTGATAAAGGATTACGACTGTGATATCTTATATCATTCAGGGAAGGTAAACATAGTAACCGCCGCGTTAAGTAGGAAGGGTAGGGAAAAGCTATTAATGTTAACGACTCAGAATGAGTTAATAATAGAGATGGCGAGAACGGAGTTAGAAGTTAATTTACAAAATGAAGTGGTAGAAATGTTATTCAAAATGTAGACTCAATCCACGAAAATGGAACGAGTTAAGAAATTAAAACTAAGTAACGAGGAGTGAAAGCGAATGAAGAAGAGAATGGAGGATGAAGAGAGAAGGCAAGAGTATAATCTTGTTTTGAAGGAGAATTTGAGTTCGAATAATTTCAAGTTAAAGAAGGACTAATGAGATAGGCCCATAGTTAAGGTGCTTTCGATGCATTTAGATAATCTTGAGATGTATTAAGACCTTGACGGAACTTTGGTTGGCCAAATATGAAAAGAAAGATAGTGTAATGTGTTAGTAAGTGCTTAACTTCCAATTCAGATTTTTGATAGGAAGGAACAAGTCTTGATAGATAAGATAATACCTTCGGTGAAGGTGAATTGGAGGAACCACAATGCCGAAGAAGCAACGTGGGAACTCGAGATTAAAATGAAGGAAAATTTTCCTCATTTATTTATGTAATTGTGGCGAGATTACGAGACGAGAATCCTTATAAGCGAGGAAGGATGTAGCAGAGAAAAATCGATTTTTATGAAAATTAAATTTTTATTTGATTATGTGGATTAAATGAATTTAATTGATTATTTATGTGAGTAAGCTATTTGAAGGTTGTTCTATAACCTAGAATGTGCGGATGTGGTTAGGATTCTGGCTATGTGGTAGAATTAAAGTGTTTGAATTTCAAGAGCGAAAATAAAAGTTTTTAGAAATTTAAAGTAAAAACACTATTCATCAGTTTACTTTCGAAATTAAGTTTGAAATTCCGAGAAATGCGTAATGATAGAATTCTAAGACAAGATGGAATATCCAATAATATTTCAGTTATGGAAAACGAAGTTTTCGCCTGCGAACTTAAAACCTAAGGGTTAGGGAAAGTGATTTCTGAGAAGGAAATAAAATGCATATAATGATTAAGGTTATTATACGCGTGATATACAAGTATGATACAAATTAGTATACGAGTATAGTACGAAGATTAAAATGACGTATAATACGAATATCATACGAATACTATATAAAGAGAATACGAGAATTATATGAGTAAAATACGAATAGTTCTTAATGGACTTTAGTAAGTGGACTTTGTCATTATCCAATTGGACTTGGATTATGCCAAGCCCAATGTTAAGTAGAGTCAAGCCCAAGTTAGGCCCAATAAGAATTAATGCTAAGGCCCAAATTAAGAAACTAAACCGTGGATCGAACTGATGGGTTATCGGATGGTTAAAACCCATGGGTGACCCAAAGTGGTGGCCAAGTAAAGTGCTTATACTTGGTGGCTAAGCAAATGAATAGTATGGAAGTTAATAGTAAGGAGGTGGACTTATTGACCATTATACCCTCCATTAGATTTTCCTATATAAGGGAAGTTAAGTTGGTCATTTTATTATTTTCACCAACTCCAGATAATATTGAGATAGAGAAAAGAGCTCTAACACATAATCAAGAGCAATCCAAAGCAAAACATACAAGCTTTAGTCGAAACGCGAAGAAGCGTTAAGGTAATATATGTAAACCTAAGTTTTGATCTTTTTGATTTTTTTTAAATGAAAGTATGAAATGGTGGAGCATGTATGATAAGGAGTAATATGGATGGCTAATAGTGAATTAAAACATTGATAAGCCATGAACAATTAAGAATCGTAAGCGTTTACGAAAGTTTAAGCGAAGAAAACCAATAAGCGTTTATTTGATTGTTGATGGACAAATTGAAAACCATCCTAGGTTATGTGCATCTTGATTGGTTAGGATGTAGATGATGAATCAATAGAGTTGTTCCATTTAATTTGGCGTATAGAACACGAGTAACGAAGTTATGGAAAATTTTTTGAGATTAGGAGTTAAACATTAAAAATGTAAAAATCTCGGATTAGTAGTCAAAAGTTGTCGTGTAACTCAGAAACCTAGGTTTTTGATGGCATAACGTAGCATAACATATTTGAGAGTTGTGGACTCAAGAATCGTCGAAATCCGACTTATAACGAAGAAAATGAGCTTTGAGCGGCTCGAGAACTATATGAGCGTGGTATTAGAATGTTAATAGTAAATTCATCGTTAGCAGTTTTGAAAACTAGTTTTGTCTAGATAAAATCGTAGTGTATGTTACATATAAGAAAATGGCTTTTAAGCGAGCCAATTCGGTTTATAACAATCGAGTTACGAGTTCGGAAGGAATTGAATCAAGGAAATTTTAAAATTTCTTAAGGGTTAAAGAATTACGTGTACTTGCATATATACTATAATCATCACTCAGCATACAGTAACTTGGTAGAAGGCTAAACATTGCGAGTAGCCGCATGACATGATTAAATGGCAGTCTACATGCGCTGAGGCAGGGCAAGGAGTTTAGTGCTTGAAGTGTGGCTGTTTGCATATTGATGATAGTAAGCATGAGGAGACGGTGTGGCATGTGCAAAAGCCTTAGAAGTAAGGAAAAATGTTGGACCAAGTGAATTGTGAACTCAAGTGATTGCAAGACAAGTATGGGGCATGTATAAATGTATGGTACATAGTAAGACCATTACTATATCATGTATATAGTGATGATTTTAGGAATTTAACGATTGTTTACTTAGTAATTAAACGAAAGACGTAAAGTGTAAGAAAGTGAATAGTATTCAATTTCGAGGGTACTTAACCATGGTTTATAAGTATTGGTTTAGCGATGTAAGAATGATAATAAGTAAGTAAAGAAGGATAAGTAGCATAAGCAGGTTTTATTAATGAAATAAATTCGGTTAAGTTATATAAAGTGAAAGATAATTGATTGATGATGAATTAATTATTAATTAACTTAAATTAGCATCCTCGATGATGACTATAACGTTGAGAATTACAACTAAAAGTTGTTAATGATTATGTGAACGTGAGCGTAAGAATAATGTAATCGATATAGTAACTTGATGTTAATAAATCTAATGAACAATTGGATTGAGAAGAAGGGTAAGATACATTAGGAACTTTACATGATTGTGTATAACCTAATGTGGTATGTTATGTGGTTATGTGTTGTAGAGAGTGTAAAGACCAAGAATTGTTGAATATTTTTTGTTGAAGATGCTTGAAGACAAGTTTTCTTATCGACATCTAACCTTAACGTGTTAGCCGGTTTTTGTGATTCATGTTATGAGATGCATGAATTGTTTTATAAAAGGATTCGATGCGATTTTAACTTTCATTAGACTAATCTTAAAAGATTGATTGATTTATTTACAAGTCTTTCAATATAAAATTGATATATATTTATCCTACGCCAATTGTTTGATGCAGATTGAAGTAAGCTTTGGTATGAATAAACAAATGTATTTTACATTGATTATTAAATTGGGCACGCGAGGTTGCCAAAACTTAAGCGTAAATCGTTTAACGGATGAATGTTGATCGACTTAGATTACTATAGGTTGATCACCTAAAAAGTCTTTCGTAAAATATCGGACTTACGGTCTTATCTTAGGGTTGTCCTTTTCATGAATAAAAATAAAGAGAATGTTCATGAGTGCATTGACCTACTCGAATTTCTAAGCTACTATATGTACTTCAAAATTATTTTATGAGATGAGAAGTCTTATTGATGTTCCATAGTACTTCATAACTATTGTTCAGTTATTGACGAATAATCATATGATTCTCGAAGTGGTATTTATATAATATATTATTAGACTTCTTGGAGCTAGTTATGCTCACTTCTTGCTTGAATTATATGATTCCGCCTAAGGTTGAGAAGGCAAGAATTCTAGTAAAGATAAAGGCAAGGTGAAGATGAATGATTAGTTTATCCTGTAATAGACTAGTATGTTGTATGAATTATATTATGATGAACAAAGAATGTAACGGTTTCAGAACCTGGGAAAAGGATTAATATTACTATTGTAATAAGAATGTAGTTAATACACTCATTTTGATGTTGTTTCAATGGAATGAATGTATAGTTATGAGTACCGTGTAACACCATCTGTCGGGTTGAAAGGTACCCAGATTTGGGGGCGTCATAGAGCACATCCAGTCTGGAAGTTATGGGAACAACCCCTGGAGGGTCCATAAGAAGAAAGAGAATGATGTTTCCTTGATACTGCAAGGACAAAAGGCAATCAAAACTTGCTTATTCAGAGGAGAAACTACTCCTCTTTTCAAGCACAATCTTCAAACCCTCCATTACCAAAAAGTGGAGAAGTCAGACGTACCAGAGTGTTTACACCCTTAGGAGATTCACTCGAAAAAATTCTCAAACTTCGGCGACTCGGAAGAAAATCACTCATCTCCTTCCCCAACCACCCAGTGGAAAGGGTTTCAATCTGCAATCAAGAAATGTCTTTACCATCTTTGGAGCTCGAAAGGCAGTGTCACTTTCGGGATTGTTGGGCCCTTAAGCATAAGATCCAGTTTAATTGATATTGGTGAGATTGTGGTGACCAAGCAGAAATGACCTCACGTCTGAGACAACCCTCTCCCTCAACCTGAGAAGTGAAAGTTAACATGATCATCTAGGCGGTCTGAGAAGCTCCAAATACTGCAAACATATGGGTGGTTCATCCCAAATCAACAAGGATAGTTCTAACAGGTGGGATTATTCATAATTCCAGTTCATGATGGAACGAGAGTTAAAATCTCTTGGCGAACAAGTCGATCGATTGGCGAGCGGTGATTCATCGACGCGAGTCACGTGTCGATTATTGATCGAGGCATGTTAGCCTCCTTTTCTTATCACTAGTACTCCATCACTCATCTAGAAAGTGAAACATTAGAGGAATTAATTACGAGGAAAAGCAAAAGCTAAAGCGGGTTAGGACTTACGCCCGACAAAGGAATTCACTACTTAGGCCAGCCGATGGAAGAGATATTGCGAATCTTTGATTAATGAGGAAAAATCACAACCTTTGCTACCTCCGATCGACCCACGCTCAGCGGTTTGATCTTAATGGGTATACCAATACCACTCCCACTCTCATGATCCACGGCCTTTGAGGAATCTTTGGGCACTCTGCCATCTTATTCAGAACATGATTGACAGTGATGACCTGCAAATGGCAGACAATAACGTTGTATCATCTGACAGTGGGAACACATTTCCTCCAGGATGGAAGGAAGTTGTAGCAGTTATATCCACTGAGGGAGATTTGGCTGCCACACCACTTACAATTCAACCAATTTAGCTAAAAGACGTTGAAAACCCTTTGAAAGTGGCTGCACCAAAGCAAATCATATTGCCATTCAGGCCACAGTATCCTGTCATCAGCCTCCAAAAAGTGCCATTGAACTATGGAGAGGCTGAAGGATCTACATAATATATAACTGTTGCAGTGTCGAGAGAAAATCCACTGTATCTTCCTCAACGGGTGATGAAGCCCATCATCAAATCTAAGGGGAAAGTGCCCAGGGAGAAGATTGAAGAATTCCTCCGCAAGATGGGACACAATGAAACCAAGGTGGTTCAAAGCTTGAAAGAAGCTCCATAAGATTTCTATTCTGGACTTGGTTTTCTCTTCAGAAGATCACCGGAAGGTCTTACTGAATGTATTAGAAGAAGCTTTCTTGCCAAAGACAGTGGATGTTGAAAAATTCCATCATCTGGTTGATCACATCTTCAATAGCAATGTGATATCCTTCATCGATGATGACATACCTCCTGAGGGGACGGGTCATTGCAAACCATTGCACATAGCGCTTATGTCTTCTTGATATGTGGTCGGAGGAGTGCTAATAGATGGAGGATCATCCTTAAAAATCTGCCTATATGCCACATTAGAGAAAATGAACATCAATCTCAACAGGATTTGAAGCAGCCATACAATCATCAAAGTATTTGATGGATCTCGGCGAAATGTTGTCGGAGAGATTTAATTGCCCGTAGAAATCGGTCCATATATATTCTACATATCCATTCAGGTGCTTAAGATCACTACAGGATACAACTTGTTGTTAGGAAGACCTTGGATTCATATGGCAGGAGCCGTCCCTTCCACTCTTCATTAGTAACTCAAGTATATCATTAACAATAGCACAGTCATTATCAATCTTTGAGCGAATATCACATGCAAGTGATATACCCTCATCGATTTGATCACGAAGTTGAGCTGTCGACTTCGAGCCCTTGAGGTGAAGCAACACTCACTATCGACCCATTGGGACACCACCTCTGATACCCAGAGTTTCTACCAAAGTAATGTCGGCAAGTCAGGAGATGATATCCTTGGGTTTTTAACCTGAACAGGGGTTAGGAAAGGATCATCAGTGAATCAAATACCGAATACAAGTTCCTAGTCAGACAAAAATAGCTGGACTAGGCTATTCTCCTGGGTCCAGTCACAAGAACCCTCACAAGCATAAGCAGGTTCCTTCATCCACAAGGCGTCTGCCTAAACCTACATGTGATAATCTTGTACGGCCTATATTAAAGGTCCCTGTCCCTGTGGTAGCTATGTTGTTGCTTAATCCGATACCGGTTAGAGGAAAGGAAGTTCTGATTCCAGACCCGTACACTATAAAAAAATGGGCCTTTAGCAACGATTTTTCGGGCAACGACTTTATAAGTCGTTGCTAAAAGTATATATTTAGCAACAAAATTTATCTTTACGTTTGCAAATTAAATCGAGCTTTCACTTTTTGCAGAAAATTCATAAGTCGTTGCAAAATTTAGATTTACTAATTTCATTGGCGGGGAAAAAATTTTGTTAGAAATTAGATTTGTAAATTTTTTAACCACTTGATTTCCGTCATCGTGGAGCGAGCGAAAGTTTTTTATTGCTAAAAAAATGGGGCTTTAACAGCGATTTTTCAGCAACAACTTTATAAGTCGTTGCTAAAAGTATATGTTTAACAATGAAACTTGTCCTTAGATTCTTGATTATTGTCGAACTTTCACTTTTTGCAACGAAATTCATAAGTAGTTGCAAAATTTAGAAACAAAATTAGTTAGAAATTAGTTTGCAAAATTTTTAACCACTTGATTTCTCTCTCATAAGTAGGCGACGAAAGTTTTTTGTTCTTATATTTAGATTACCTAATATGGACCACATTCATTGGCAATAATTTTTATTTTAGTTGCATATTTTATACAACTTTTTTATAACTGACTATTAAAATGTTGACTTAAATTAAGATAATAATAATAATAATAATAATAATAATAAAAATAATAATAATAATAATAATAATAATAATAATAATAATAATAATAATAATAATAATAATAATAATAATAATAATAATAATAATAATAATAATAATAATAATAATAATAATAATAATAATAGTAGTAATAATAATAATAATAATAATAATAATAATAATAATAATAATAATAATAATAATGTTATTATTATTACTTATTTATTATTATTATTATTATTAATTATTATTATTATTATTATTATTATTATTATTATTATTATTATTGTAGTATTAATGTAATTGGTGTGGTGGTGGTGGTGGTGGTGGTGTAGTGGTGGTGGTGGTAGTAGTATTAGTATAGTATTATTATTATTATTATTATTATTATTATTATTATTATTATTATTATTATTATTATTATTATTATTATTATTATTATTATTATTAGTTAGTTATGTACATTTATGTATATAATAATATGATCTAAGAAAAAGGGATCTGTTTTAATTTGGGAGAAATGATTTGTTAGATTATAAATACTAATCCTTACAAAGTAATAACAATTAGGCCCGTGTCTTTCAAGTGGTCATTGGATTAATATTTCAAACTAGAGGTCTTGGGTTTGAATATGTGCATCGATATATTTTTGGGATAAAGTTCAATATTAAGCCGCGTCGGCCGTCACGTGTAAAATAAAATAAAAATGTCCCACACGGATGCGCTTGCGTAGGGCGTTACGTCTGTGTCGTCGCTTACATGTATGGGTGCACAGGGCTCGAAGTCAAATTTTTTAATAGAAAGGGGCTCGATTTACGTTAACCAAAAGAAATATCTTATACCGAAAAAAAATCCTAAGTTCGATTAACGACTTTGCATTTTACCCTTATAATATATTGTGTAACTCTTGAAAAGTCTACGGAATGAAAATTTTAATTACTTTAACGATATTTTAAACATGAACAAATAAAATGTTACATAAGATTAAAACTAAATTGTATGTAGTTAATAAGGTTATATATATATATATATATATATATATATATATATATTAGAATATAAATTTCAAATAGGATCTGAATTGAATATATTTAAAGTTTTTCGTTTTCATTAGTATTTTTGTTTACGCATCATAGATTCATTTGTAATAAACTTATCAAATTCATAAACTTACAATAACTTCTCAAATTAATGAAACCAATGCATATATGGTGTCCTTTTTTCATATACTTATTCAATTAAAGTGATATATAATAATGATATCACTTAAAATTAATTAAATTATTATTATAAATATTGTCATTAAAATATGTCATTATTGTTATTATAATTATTATTATTATTATTATTATTATTATTATTATTATTATTAGTAGTAGTAGTAGTAGTAGTAGTAGTAGTAGTAGTATATAATTATAATATTTATTATTATTTGTATTATTATTATTATTATTATTATAATAATTAGTATTATTATCATTATTATATTATTATTATTATTATTATTATTATTATTATTATTATTATTATATTATTATTATTATAATAGTAGTAATTATTATAATTATAATTATTATGATTATTATTATTATAATTATTATAATTTTTACTTTTATTATTATTATTATTATTATTATTATTATTATTATTATTATTAGCATCATCATTATTGTTATTATTATTGTTATTTGATTTGGGCGGAAATTTTTAGGGGTGAATTTGATTTGCGCGGAAATTTTTAGTATGAGATGAAATGTGAACCTTTAAATTAAGTTGGAAGAATTGAGATGAAATCTGAATCGTTATTGTGCTTTGTCAAATGAAAGATTCAAAATGGGTTCTGTTTTATTATATATAATATATTGGTGATTATCGAGAGCATAAGTTAAAAAAGCTCTGAAGAGCTCAAAATAAATGCTTTCGATTTTTTTTTTTTAAGTTATAATTTTTGAAATTAATATGTGTGTATATAAATATATATATATATATATATATATATATATATATATATAAAATCTGCAAAGTTGACCAATGAACTTTAGTAGTTTTTGGGTATTGAGCCCTTTTCTTACAGTTATATATAATTAGTCTATTTTATTGAAAATTTTGACTTTGAACCCTCGGTATACATATGTGTTGTTAATGATATTTTATATTGTAATTTTACGTGATCGATCGATGTGGCTTCTTTTGAGTTATAATTATAGTTATTATAATTATTATTATTATTATTATTATTATTATTATTATTATTATTATTATTATTATTATTATTATTATTGTTTGCTATTATTATTACTATTATCATAATTATTACTATTATTATTATAATTATTACTATAATAATAATAATAATAATAATAATAATAAATAAATTATAATAATAATAATAATAATTATCATCTACTGATTTACCTTTGTCTAATGAGTTTGCATCATTTGGCCATGGGTTCTTTGGAATAGTACTCTAACAATAGGTTGTCATGAATTGGAACCCATATATATATATATATATATATATATATATATATATATATATATATATCACATATATTCATTAATTAATAAGTCACATATATAAATTAATTAATTATATATATAGGTATTAGTTTGTTACAAATTAATTAATTAGTCACATATATATAAATTAATTATATATATATAGGTATTAGTTTGTTACAAATTTTGTACTTTCAAAATTTTTATGCGATAAAAAAGGATAATAACAATGGATAATATAATTTTATTATTAAAATGTGTTAATGTTCGAATTAATTTATAATTAATTAGTGCATTCATTTAAAATTAAAATTTAAATTTCAAAAATGATGAAAAGTTATTTGAATTGTAATTTAGTTTATTGATTATTGTATTTATTAAAAATAAATAAATTAATATTCATTCATTAATACTATACTTTAAAACTCATTTTTTTTTTCTTATTCTAACTATAGTTGTAATTAAACTATTCATTTTAAAATTTAATATTTTAAAAATGATAATAACTTACTCAATTATAATTTAAAACATTAAGCATTATATTTATTAAAAATAATAAAATTAACATTTATTTATTAATAAACTTTACTTTAAAATTTATTATTTTTTTATTCTCATTATAGACTTATAATTATAATTACAAAACTTTTATTTTTTGGTATAAACCGAAAAGAAATCAGATCCTTCTTCTAGGGCTGGATGGATACCCTCCTCCATCATTTCTGTCAATTACTCGTACTGATCCAATTCTCCACTCCTCCTTCAACACCCAATTTCCAAAACCCCATATTTCCCTCCAATCGAGGGTCGGATACTCCTAAACGAGAGCCGCAATCAACGTTGGGTCTGTAATAGCGCCGCCGCCGTCGTTCATGGAGGCGATGAGCTTCTATGAGCTTCTGGGCATACCCGAAACTGGAACGCTGGGGGAGATCAAGCAAGCGTACAAGCAGTTGGCCCGGAAGTACCACTCGGATGTGTCGCCGCCGGGTCTTGTTGAGGAGTACACGCAGAAGTTTATTCCGGTGCAGGAGGCTTACGAGACGTTGTCGGATTCGGGTCGGAGGGCTTTGTATGATGAGGACATGGCAGAGGGGCTTCACTTTGCTTTCTCGGCGAGAAAAAGTTACAAGAATGATGAGGTTAGCATTTTTGTGATTATTTGGTTTTTTGGCTGTGTATTTTTTGTGTTTGTTTTATTTTACAATTATTTTTAATTGGGTTTGGTTGGGTTGGGTTAGTTGTTTGTTTAGTGTCAGGTGACCATGAATTAGCTGCACAAAGCAATGGTACTTCAGTGACCAAGGAAATTAACGATGAGGTTGCTTTGGAGAATGATGTCTTATTGCAGAACGCCTTGGAATTTAGTAGGCAGGATCCTTTACATTGTCTAGAGGAAACATCTTTATCAGATGATCCTATTATGACTTCAGAAATTAATGATTTATCAGATGATCCTATTAACACTTCAGAAATTTGCGATACATTAGGAATTCAAGATTCTGTCGTCAAGGATGCTGCTCCAAATGATGATTTTTCAAGGGTTAGCTCAGAGTATGGTAATCAGGTTATCCCCAAGGATCCAACTCTTGAAATGGATTATGAGAGAAATTCTTGGGATGAAGAACATGATTACATGTTCAAAGTTCTGAAATTTTGTTGCTTCCATACAAAGAAGATCGCTAACTAGTGCAGAGACATTAAATGGAAAAGATGGGGTCACACTATTCCCAGTTGGTTGTGAACGAGATTCCTTAGACTTTGGTGTCTTTGGGGATTTATTTAATGAGCCTGAGAATGCCGCTGGGCCATAATGAGGTCCCCAAGTAATAACGTGTCAGAGTCTAATGAAGCTGCAAAGACTGGTATTACTGTCAGAAATAGCAGTGGGTCTGATCTGGATGAGATTGATGATACTGATTCTCCAGTTTCAGTAGAAAGGTGTTTGGCTTATTTTACAAAACCAGAGCTTCTTTCCAAAAATGAACATGCTTGGCATTGAGAAAACTGTTCAAAAACTCTGGTACAACAAAGGAGGTCTAAGAAGAAACTGCAGAAATCTACATCGATAGTTTCACTAAATAGAGGTGAGAGTAAAATTCGAGATGATCAGCTGAGTTCTGGCAAGGATTTTCCTTATCCTATCAGCATCATGAACCTCAGTAATGGAAATAACAAAAAAGATTTACTTGACAGTTCTGCTGATAGGATTGTGTCAAGCAATGGAAATATTGATGGTAACCAAAACTGCACATTTGAAAGCAATCAGACAGCTGAGTAGCCTCCAGTAGCCTCTCAGTTGGAAGAAGAAAAAAGTGAAATAAATGATTCACCTCAGAAGTTAACATGCAATCTGGAGAGTTCCAATGACTCTTGTAGTGTCAATGAGTCTGGGAGCACTGAATACAACACTAACAATGTCCTACAAAGGGAATCCCAGTTCTTAATTGGGGAACAGGAATCAGAAGGAAGTGAGGGTGAGGTGGATTCTAAGAGAATCAAGGTGAAGAGAGATGCTACGAAAAGGATTCTCATCGATAAGGCCCCTCCCATTTTGACAATTCATCTGAAGAGGTTCAGCCAAGATGCTGGTGGTCGCATTAGTAAATTGAGCAGTCACGTGGATTTCAGGGATACATTAGATCTCAAACCATACATGCATCCCAGGTGTGATTTTATTCTTCATTAGACTTCAGTAGCAATTCATCTTCTATAAATGCTTAGATAAATTCATATTATACATATAAGTATGCATATCTGAACTTATCTGAGGCATGAAGTAGGTTTAAAATTTTGCATCAATTTGAGTCCTTGAAGACTGTAACCTATTATAAGGAATAAGAAGAAAAGAAGGAAAAAGGTCATGTATATCTTCTATTTTATAAGCAAACCCACCTATAGGGAAATAGACTGAGAAGTGAAACCTTGGACCCGTCCCTCCCTAACATTTTCTAGACTTAACTCGTAAGATTCTTAGTCTCTTAGAATCTATTTGTGGTCATGTTTTGATCTAAGAAATATATGCATTGACCGTCATGTTTTGATCAAAGTAATATATGCATTGACCGAGCAATAAATTTAATCTGGATATAACATGATCCCAAATCTAGGCATTTTTAGAGCAGGTGGAATTTGAAGCCAATTTGTTCTAAATGCTTATATTTGAAACATAATGATGATATAATAGAAGAATTTTGGTAGTTGGAACACTTTTGAGAATAAAATCACTTTTGAAAATGAATGAAAAGTAAATTCAGAAAAGATAGGTGAAATGACAGCCTATTGTAGCTGTAGTTATCAACACAAAGCTGTTGTGTTTGTTATCCATAGCCAACTTTTGATTTGGTTGATGCAATGAAAAGGGGAAGGAGAAAGGATTTAATGGATAGAGAGGAAGGGGATGGGATTAGGATAGTCATACGGTTTAACCTCGAAAAACTGATTTGGTATCGTGATGCAGGGGTTAACTAATTATTGCTTCATTTGTAGCTGTCATGGCTCTCTCTCTCTCTCTCACACACACACACTTATGAGTTCACAGCACTTTTACATACATTTGCAACTTTTGTTTAATTTCCTTATGTTAGTATGTTTTTGATGTTATCTGTACTTTTCAGTAGTCTGCAAAAAGGTTTTATATAGATAATAATATATTTCCTTTGGTCCACAAAAAGAGTCCATTTATTAAATTTTCAAATATTAAATATTTATTCTTGTTCTATGTTTACCCTAAAATAATAAGTTGTTAGTTTAGTTAGGGTGACATGATAATGAAATTATGATGACAAACTTTAGAACATTTTGTCGTTATGTATTACTATTAGTAAAAAAAATGACTCTTTTTGTGGAACAATATTTTTTGACAAATGAGACTCTTGTATCATTTGAAAATTTGTTAGATAGAGATAATTTACTGCAAGTTCAACTATGGTATGATATGTTACGTATACTTTACGAGTGTGTTCATTGAACTGGAAATCTAATGACACTAGTGACACGCCTCACAGGTATGCCAAATAGTTGTTTTTAATTGTGTTTAGACTATTGACATTTGCAGTTGACATTATATGTTTCTTTGCTTGTTCTTGAATATCTGTATTGATTCTTCTTTTGGGTGATTTTGGGGATTGTATACATGTGATTACGTTAAAATTCAGTTTAATTAAAAACTTTCAATGTATCACGGAGCACCCTCATCTATGTATTTCTTTTAATTCAATATGATGCCTGCACGAGTTAATTTAATTGCCTCTTGGATGATCTAGTAACTAAAAGACTACTACCATATTTTATAGAAGTAAAAAAATAGTTTGAGTATGGTTCAACTCTATGTTTGGATAGTGGTTCAAGAATAGTTTGTTGGTAATTTTGTTTTTCTCCTTGTGGGTATCTGTAGGACTTGGTGCCTACTGCTACTACTAAGTCTCTCCTAGGACATGTGTCCGTTATTGGCCCTTATGTTTAGATGATATTTCATTTATGTAGGGAATGAAACTATGTGAAAAAGCATGAAAACAATTACGCATACATAAAACTCAGCAGAACCTTATGAAGCCTTGTCCCAACTATTACAAAAGGTCATACAAAGTTCTATGCTGGCTGTCAACCACATGTGACACACCGCTCTTGCTTTTTGTGACTGTGGGAGTGACGGTGTATAACTCTCAGAGCACCACATGATAGTGATGATGTAAATTACATTATTATTATTATTGTTGTTGTCATTTTGGATGCAATGTCTTTCTAAGCTAGTTTGTTGCTGTTGAAGAAGGTTTTAATGTTATAGAAAGCTAAAAAAGGTAATGATGAATCTGAATTTATTGGTCATTATATATTCGTTCTTTCTATAAGAGATGTGTGAGTTCAATGTTTCAAATATATTTATTGTTGATATATTGAGATTTCCAATCTGATATATATTGTGAAGATTTGAATGATAGAGTTGTGAGAATTTCTAGTCAATCATGATTAGGAATTGTAAATGATGTTAATAGAACAACAAGATGCACATAACATATCAAGGAAACATAATACTCCCTCCATTCCAAAATATAAGATGATTATTAACTAACTTTTCATTGTGAACCATCTTTGGATCTTTAATATGTACAACACCCTCAATTTTCCCCATTCTGCATCACATGAGATAGAATCGGTAGGAACTAGAGGACTTAGATGAGAGGATCATATCCCTTGAGTTGGATACTTGCTTGACCTCTGAGATATCAGCATATCATTAGATGATTAAGACAGTATGGATTGGTGCATCTTTAGTAACTGTGGATGTTCTGCTTTACAAAGCATCACTGTCAGTTGTTGATTGAGCATTTATACAAAACTTTCAAGCCCTAGAGAGTAGAGAGAGAGTATGTGAGGGAGAAGGTGGGGTGGGGTGAAAAGAGGCATTCCAGTTATGGCTAAGGTCTCATTATCCTTGTACTCTTATTGTCTTTTTGATAGTGAATAATGGTTGGTAGATCTTCACATCTTGGACTTGATTTCATGACTGTTTGCATGGGGCAATAGTTTCTATGCTGGCAGATAAATCCACACTTTCTTTTCTTATGTAGTGATTTTTTCTTTTACGGTTTGACCTTTTGTTGTGGAATCTCTTTTGAACAATGCCTTTTGATTTTTTTGCGTTATCTGCATTTCAGTTCTTATTTCCGTATTTTGACATCTTAGAAAATACTTGCCTACTTATATGATGTGTCATTGGATATTACACTTTATAGCATAACCAATCCCAAGAGATTTACCTAACCAATGTAATGATGACACATCATTTGAGATACTTATTGGGGCAAAAAATTTGAGACCCTTAGCATTATCCTATGTTTTATGTGTTAACAAAATAAACGAGACACAATATTGTTATATGTTTTAAACCTTTTCTTTCCTTGCATTGAGTTGTTGCTTGGGGAAGGAATGTTAATCTAACTTTGAAAGTGTGCTACTTCTTCTATTCTATGGGATTTGGAACAAGTGCATGGCTTTTCAGGGGTTAGCTATTTATCAGCTGCTTGATTGTTATAGGATAGGATCATTTTTTACTTCACTGTGAGCTTCTGCTGTGGGAACTTAGGGGCATTTTTCTGTGTCTGATTTGTAGAAATCAGAAGGCTGAACTTTTATATGTACATTGTTTTTAGTCAAAAAGCATTTTTATCATTTGTAGTTGTAGTGTTTTTAAGCAATTAATGCCTTTGTCTTTTAAAATATTCAATTAATACAACTGTCTTTTAAAAATGTTCAATCAGCCCATTCATCCAAGAAATTGAATGAGACGTTAAGAAATTACTGCGTGGCATTGAAAAAAATATTAAAAATCATTATTTCCCTACGGGCAACCTAGTCATTAAATTCTTAATACTATTGAGCCACTACACTTTAAAAAATGTAATTATTGCATTGTGGTTTTAAAAAATATTTTTATATTTTATTTTCTTTCTTTTCTTTACCTAAATATTTATAATATTAATAAAAATTAATATTATAATATTTATAATATATATTTTTATTTTAAAAATAAAAATAAAAATACTTTTATGTTTTAAAATACTTATAAAATTTTTAAAATAATTTTTTTTTTTTATTTTTTATTTCTTTTTTTCTTTACCTAAATATTTATAATATGTATAATATTAATAAAATTAATATTATAATATTTATAATATGTATGTTTTATTTAAAAATAAAATAAAAATACTTTTATGTTTTAAAATACTTATAAAATTTTAAAAATAAAATATTGTTTCATTTCCTTTTTAAAAATAAAAATACTTTTATGTTTCATTTCTATTTTCTTTAAACACCGTCATTTCCATTTGCATAAACACCGTCATTTCCTTCAATTTTAGCACAAGGAAAATCCTGAATCCTTCTCCAAGAACCAGCCTTCACTGAGTAAACCCAAACTTTATAAACTAGATCAATAAAACCAGTAAAGAGTCCACCACTTTGAAGTCATCACTAAAATCATCATACCCAAGTCCATATCTATCATCCAAGATATAAACCAATTCAACATCCAGGTTCGGCAATTTCTTGCATTCTCTAGTACATGGACAAATTTGGGACTGGAAATTAGAAAGCGCCATGATTTACAAACAGACTTGAATCGCAAGAGAGATTTCACAGGTAGTCGTTCCAGTATCTTGGTGATGATTCTGATATCAAGGTAGGGCAACAGGGTTGAGTCGTCGTGTTCAATTCTTCTTCTTCGCTCGGCAGGTTGACCCTCCGCTAACCCTAGATCTTGAATGTGTCTAGGATTTATTGGTTCCATTCTTCCTCAATTCTCTAGCCAGCTTGATCCTCCTCCAACCCAACCCAACCCAACCCAACCCAACCCAACCCAACCCTAGATTTAAGGTTTTCTGCTCAACTCTACTAATTTATAAAGGAAATTAAAAGAAATTTGCAAATTTACTTTTTATTTGTCATTATAAAAAAGAAAAAATCATTCACAACGATGGATACTTAACCAGAGTTGTAAACCAACTAGACCGTGTGAATCATTTCCAACTCTATTATGTCCAATTTGAGTAAACCCCACCTTTTTTAAAAATAAAAATATATTTATTTTTAAAATTTTTATAAGTATTTTAAAACATAAAAGTATTTTTATTTTTATTTTTAAAATAAAACATACATATTATAAATATTATAATATTAATTTTTATTAATATTATACGTATTATAAATATTTAGGTAAAAGAAAAAAAAGAAAATAAAATATAAAAAAATTATTTTTAAAAATTTTATAAGTATTTTAAAACATTAAAAAATATTTTATTTTATTTTTAAAATAAAACATACATATTATAAATATTATAATATTAATTTTTATTAATATTATACATATTATAAATATTTAGAGTAAAGAAAAAAATATAAAAAAAATTATTTTTAAAAATTTTATAAGTCTTTTAAAATATAAAAGTATTTTTACTTTTATTTTTAAAATAAAACATACATATTATAAATATTATAATATTAATTTTTATTAATATTATACATATTATAAATATTTAGGTAAAAAGAAAAAGAAAGAAAATAAAATATAAAATATTTTTAAAACCACGGTGGGCTAATTACATTTTTTTAAAAGTCACGTTGGCTCGATAGAATTAAAATTTGGTGACTAGATTGCCACGTAGGATGTAATGATTTTTAATTTTTTTTTCAATGCCGTGTGCAATTCTTTAACGTCAAGTCCAAGAAATTAGGCGGAATGGCTTGATTGAATATTTTTAAAAAAATGCGTTAATTAATTGAATATTTTAAAAGCGCGGTGGCTAATTCTTAAAACACTACAACCACGGTGTTGAAAAGTGCTTTTGCCATTATTTTTAGGTTCCACTTGTTCTCTCTTCTACTAATAAAAGTTCTTTCTCCATTCGAAGCTTTTAATCCCTCCTCGAATTCAAATGACCTTTATTAAAATACATATTTTTTAAGATCATATATATATATTTTTTTATTTTAATTAGACTTTATTAAAATGTAACACTACCAATTTTGTCATTCTCAAGAGTGCGACAATTTTACGGAATCCATTTGGTGATTCTTATACAATTTTGATTAGGGTTTTATTGATTTTTTTAACTCTTGTAAATAAGGTTGCAAGCTGTGGAAGAATAAGTTAGAGCTGCGGTGAGCATAAACTTGGAGTTCTTAATCGAGCATTCTTCTTTGGCTTTTGACAATAACAAGGTAATGTTATATAACTTGATTTTGTTATATTTTCCCGGTATTGCGAGCTTGTACTAAATAGATTCAACACCTAGGTAAGGTAGGTGAAAGCAAGTTTGTGGTTAAGTCTTATCGTCGATGAAATTATTTGTTGTGCTTATTAATTCACTCTGGATCTCGTGTAGTAGGAAAAGAATCAAGTAAGTACCACTTTTAATAAAAAGTAATTTTTTTTATTTAAAGACATATTAGTATAATACTTTTGATATAAGTTAATATATTTTGAAAATCTGAGGTGTACTTGTTTTTTTCGAATATAGAAGTGGATTACTTTTTTTAAGAAATGAATTCCATAATTTATATAAAAAAAACATTACACTTGAGATAAAAAAGGAAAAAGAAAAAAATATGAACTGACATATTAATTAATAAAAATAAAACTTAGTACCAAATGTTAGCTTAGTTTAATTATAGAATAGGAATATAGAGTAGAAGTATATCAACCATTGAATGATGCCACCCACCCACCCACCCACCCACCCTCGGTAGTAACACATGTAGAAAAGTGAAGAAATCGACCCGAAGAAGTTCGATTACGAGATATACATTGAAAAAATTGAACAAAGCTCTCGATGGTGAGAAAGCGACTTGATGTTATAAAGCGATAAATTAAGCTGAATATAATTTCTAATCCCTTCCCCCAATCATATATTAATCATTTCATTATCTGCTACCAAAAGTATTGACAATCTGATTGAAAATTTAACCACATAAATTACATCAAGACTGAATTGTTTAAATGAGAGGCTGTTAGATTATAGGACCAACACAGAGCGATGAAAGGAACCTTGTACCTTTGCACATCGATGTCAGGACTCTAGAATCCAATGCGAAAGTATCTTCTTTCTTGGACCTTGAAACACAATTTCAAATCGGAGGTTGAAGAAGATATAGTGATATCTGAATTAATCGAGAAAACAAAACAACTCTCTCTTTGTATTTCAAAGCGAAATAGGAATGCCCAAAACATCACGAGATCTGATGGCTCATAGCGAGGAGGAGATATTAAATGCAAGCGAATTCCATTCGACATCGATCTACGTGATTTGATACCGAAATATTTGGAATCCCTTACTGCGAGTGTCTAAGAAAGAGGAAGTTACTGTTTTACATACTTGATGCTTTAAATGATCTCATGCCCATAGTATATGGTTTTTAGTATCATAATCTGCTTGCCTTCTTTATTTTGTTTGATTGTTCTTATGTGTTATTAGGAGAAGCCTTTGTCTAATTTACATTGCATTTCCTTTTGGTATGCATGTGATTGAGAAATGAGAATGAGTACACAATAGGTGCAACAACATGGTAGATTAAGATTTCAATTTTTCTTATATGAGCAATTATATAGTTACCTTTGAAGGTTCTTTTCTATTTGGATTTGTAGCAAATGATATTGTGATTGCTGTTGTCTTTTTACGCTTATGAAGCAATCTGGTGTACATTAGTACCACGTGCTTGACTCTATTATCTTTGTGTATTGATTTTGGCACTAAGTGTCTCCGTTGACTTATTTGCTTCATTTTCTGACTTCTTTATTATTTTTAAATATATGCGGGAAGGCGCTTCTACGACACCTTACAATCTTTGGTATCAAATTTTACGTACTACGTTTACGGAAGATAAGGGACGAAATTATGAAGTGTACTCTCTATATATGTAGATATATACTTTGATTGAAGAACTGTGGTAGCTTTAGATGGTTAATTGCAAAGATAATGAATGAATATGTAATGGATGATTTTATTAAGTTAATAATATTTTAGTTTTTTTGTATTTTTGCCATTATTTGCTATGGGGACATTGAGCCAGCCAGGTACACAAAAAGAATGTCAAATTTTGAGTAGACAACAATATAATTCGTTACCAAAGCATTGAAGTTTTAATATAGCAATAATTTTTTATACATTTAGCAACAAATTTTCGTTGCTAATGGCATTAAAAATATAATATTTGGCAACGAAAAATTAACCTAATAACAACGGAGAGGATATTGTTGCTAATACTAACATAAAAGCTGACATTTTTTATCGTTGTAAATCATATCAACTTTAGTTTGCACATATAAAAGCGACAACATATAATGTTGTTGATAATCGACGACTTTATTCTTTATTGAAAAATAACTTGACATCGAACATTTTTTAGTTGTTGATTCGACATAATGTTGTCGTCGAAATAATATAATCGACAGCGATAATCGTTGCTAAAAAGTTACATTCATGACGAAAGCAAGCTTGGCAACAATTTTCATAATTTACTACAACAAAAATGTCGTTTGCAAAATGGTGTCGATTACTGGCGAAAATGCATGGTCGTTGCAAAAAAAAAGTTCATTTAGTTTGCCAATTAGCGAGGCTTTTGCAGCGAAATGGGAGTTTTAACAGCGAAATTTTAATTATTACGCAACAATACATTTTGTTGCTAAAGGATCGATGTCTCTGTCTGAAAGTTAAATTTAGATTGCAAAATGTAGTACTTTTGGCAGCGAAAAAAAAAAAGCGTTCGTTCTTGGAACAATTAAGCAGCGCTCATTCTTGTGACGAAAGACAACAACAACGATAAAAGTCGTTGCCAAAACCCTTTTTCAGCGAAATTTGGCACCTTTAGCAGCGAAAATTGGTTGTTCTTTGAAGCCCCATTTTTTGTAGTGGTAGGTGGAAGAAAGGAATCAATGGTGCATCTGAGAGATAGAGACATATATCGAACATATGCGTCTGATTTATCTGAAGGATATGAGCGAGAGACATCGGATGATGATTATCCGGACATTATGGTCATCATTCAAGAAGGAGGGCGATAACAACCCCTTCATCACGGTATCCATCGGGGACTTCACCCTTGGCGATTGGGCGGCCTCCACGCATTTTGTAAATGAGAAGGTAAATATGGCGAAAAATCCCTACGCCATATAGATAACAATAACTTTGCTTACTTTTGTTTATGCAGTATTAGTAGTTGTTTTTGTCATTTCATCTTAACACTTTGTATGATTGAACAATTTCATATATTAAGTGAAAGCATTTTTTTTTTTGAAGTCTAAAGTTAGATGTGCCTAAACTTAGCGATGAGGTGCCTATTCTTTACAAGGACTGTAACTTTGATGTAAAGTTGGACTCAGACTTGATGGAGATTGAACAAGAGGACTATGAGATACCTCAAGAGATCAAAGAATGGGTCGATGACAAATCCAAGCCAAATCTGGATCAAACCACCTCTTTTAACCTTGGAACCTCAAAAAACTCCAAACAAATCTAGATTGGTACGGACCTTACTCCAAACCAAAGGAATGACATGGTTACTCTAGTGATCCAATTCCGGGATGTGTTTGCATGGTCTCATGAAAGACATGGTTGGTTTGTCGGTGACATAAATCATTCATCGCCTTCCCATCGAAGAGAGTCCCAAAAGCTGAAGTCGAGTGAAGCTCGGGCGATTAAAACACGAGTGGAGTTTAAAAAGTCGAACAAGAAATTATGAAACAATTTGGTAGGAATCATCATGGTGTTAACATACCACAGTGGCTATCAACATAGTTCACATGCCTAAACACGGAGGGAAGGTCACGAGTTTGCGTGGATTACGAGGATGCGAACAAAGCTTGTCTCGAGGATAGCTTTCTGTGCCATTCATCCACATACTCATTGACAATATAGCTCGATATGACATATGCTCCTTATTGCTTTCTTTGGATACCATCAAATTATGGTTGCTGAAGAGGATCGCGAGAAAAACTGCATTCATCACTCCTTGGGGAACCTTTTGCTGCAGACGGTTGTCGTTCGGCCTCATCAATGTCGGAGCTACCTACCAGCAAGCCATGATGTCTCTTTTCCATGATCTAATGCACAAAGAGATAGAAATCTATGTGGATGACATCATTGTCAAGTCCCGAAGGGAGGAAGACCACCTAGATCATCTCAAAAGCTCTTGATAGGTTGCGTAAATACTGACTTGAAATTTGACCCAACCAAATCGCCTTTGGTGTTAAATTAGGCAAGTTGCTAGAATTCCTAGTTAGCCACAAAGGGATTGATTTAGATTCTACAAAAATCCAGGCCATCACGGAAATGCCCATACCTCAGACGAGAGAAGAAATCTGAGGGATTTTGGGAAGAATCAACTTTATCGGTAGATTCATATCGACTCACGACAACTTTGTGAGCTATCTTCAAGTTGCTAAGGAAGAACTCCTTCATGAAATGGAATGATCGGTGTTAGAAAGACTTTCTTGCAATGAAAGGTAGCTAATCAAAGCTCTGTTTTGGTACCTCCCAGGGATGGTGTCCCCCACATTTATGTACTTGTCGATCGATAGCAATGCCATGGAACGCATCTTTGGAGACGAGAGAAAGATGATAGAGGCGAAGAAAGAGCTATCTATTACCTCACTAAAAAAGATTGACGACGATGAACACAAGTACACTCGATTGAGAAAACTTGTTGTGCTTTAACATGGGATTCCATGAGATTACAACATTATCTCCATGGTCACACACCCATCTCATATCTCATGTGGATCTGTCAGTACATGTTCGGTGAAACCCATATTGAATTATCATTTGTCGAATGGCGATTGATCCTACAACAATTTGACATCGTCTATGTGACTCAAAAGTCTATTAAAGGTCAAGGAATTGCGGATAAACTGTGTGACGCCCCCAAAATAGGTATACATCACCCATCTTGAGTGCATGCCAATACATGATCTTTGAATACAAATACAAACTTAATTATCTGACATGAAGTGAGAGTTTTTACGAATATTGTCTTACAGACAATATCGAACTCAAATGGACTCCTCATTACATTTATTGTCACTCTATTTTATAGAATAGTGAGGACTACTATATGACATCTTGGACCATCACTCAGTTCCCAGAGCTAGTTAGGTTACGTTCTCATTTCTGAAGAGAACAATGGAAGTAAAGGGTGAGCTCAACTAACCCGATGAAATATTATGACTAAGATAATGCGAGAATAAGTTATCATTAGCCTTCAACAATATTAAAGCGATAAAATATAATGAGACAACAAGTTTAAGCATTTGTTGGTTGATTCATGATCAATGAATAAATGCAAGTATACCACGATTGACAAGTAATAAAGTGAAAGTAGAGTATATCGTTCCCACGAGAATTATTTAATAAAAATCACCAAGTACTAATTCTTAACCAAACTAATTTTATTTAAACAATCTCAAATCGTGATTTTCTAATTAATAAAACTAAATTAATCAATTAAAACTAGGTTACTTTATAAATAAATTCAAATAAATAAAGGCTAAGACTCCGATATCCCCAATTATGAACTATAAACCAATTATCCAATTATCCTAATTATTATGTCTCTTGAATTGTTATGAGGAATTCTCAAGTGCCAAAAGCCCTCTCTCGGCGATCAATTGCCTTCTATTTAACTTGATTAATTTTGCTATATCTCTATGCAAAACAATTGAATTAAACTAAATTCTGAATCCCATTCCTTATGTATTACATGCGGCAAATAGATATTCTCATTCTATTCACAAACCTAATTATTCCTTTGTGCAAATAACTAAGTCACATGTCACCATGCCCGATTCTAACCCTAAATTCCTTTCTCAATTCATACAGAGTAACAAGATAATTCTTGATCGAGATAATTAATCAATAAGCACAAAGCAAGATGAACAATTCACTTCAACATAAATAATTAGAATAAATCAAATAATCAATTCATAATCATAAAAGTTCAATTGAAATCTTAATAAAAAGAATTAGTTCATAATTAATGAATTAAAATCAAGAATCCACAATTGAATAGACATTAAAAGATAAAAGTAAGAGAAGAAGAGAATATAATCTATTATCGGTAGCCTTGAGACTCCTCTTTCGCTCACCTTTTTGATCTTGATGGTCTCCAAGTTGCTTCAATCTCCAAAACTAATAAGAACTAGGGTTATGTTCTAATCTAAAGGAGTGTTTAATCTAGTCTAATCTATGTAATCTCCTTCTATTTTATGTCTTACATCATGTATTTATAGATTACAAGTCTAATTTTGAGCTTAGGAACAAACCCAGTCAATTTGGAGTCTAAAGGTGTCAAAATTAAGCCCAAAATCGTCCGAGGCCCAACCCATTGCCTTTTCCCCAGTATTGACCTAGCTAGGCTTGGCAACTCACCTGCTTGCTCCTTAGCGCCCGGCGCTGTCCATAAACCAAAAAAATAGCCCCGACGCTGTCCCTTTTCCAACATTTTACTGCTCAAGCGTCCTTTGGGAAAATGGCCATAACTTCTTCGTCCGAACTCCGATTTTGATGATTCAAGATGTTAGGAAAGAGGAAAATGAGATCTACAACTTTTATTATTTGAGGTTTTCGAAATAAGGTCCGGAGCTATAGTCAAATTGGCTCTGAAGTGACTGCTATGTAAATGGCAAGCGAAAGCGAATCTAGCCACCCCAAGCGTCGATCCATGTAACTTTTGTCCCAATTCCTACAAAACAATATAAAACATGCATGAATAGACATAAACACATAAAACATCCTAAAAGACTTGAGAACAATAATAAATTAAGCCCAAATGTATCCAATTCATGTGTATAAAACTCAACTCGTCATTTGTGGCGGAACAAGCGATCCATTAGAAGAGTCAGTAGAGCATGATATCTACTATCTTCTATGATTTAAAAAGTTTATCATTAACTTTATTGCGGGGACTCGACAATAAATAAATCACATCAGCGAATCATCCACCTTTAAGGGCGAGGATATTCATTAGTATCACGTACACAAATTATTCTTGCCTTTGGGCGAGAATATTAGATGTAATCATCGATAATCATGATCATACCAAATTATCCACAGTCATAATCATACCAATCAGCAGTCCATCTATGCTGCGTAAGCCAAGATGACTTTCATCACAATATAAGCGAGGATGATGACAATGATATAAGAATTCAATTAAAAAGCGCAAAGGATAAATTTTTAAATATTTATAACAATTTATCGAGAATTGATAATGTCCAAATTATCGACATGATACTACTTTGTGGAGTAAAATTCAAGAATAATATCCATGTATCAAAAATAATTTGGACAAAAAAAAAATAAATTTTTTGGTGAATAGTACCCAAATGAATAGTACCACAATGAATAGTACTTGGGAATAGTACCCGTCGTGAAAAGTGCCGAATACTAGGTGAACAATATTTGAGTGAATAGTAATCGGGTAAATAGTAACCCATGAATAGTAACTCGTGAATAGTACCCTGGCATGAAAAGTGCCCCAAATATTCGAGTGAATAATATTCTAGTGAATAGTAACTCGTGAATAGTACCCCAGGTGAAAATATTGATATTTAATAAGAAAGTTTAGATCAATATTTTAATGAAATGATCTTGTATGAGCGCAAAACTCGAGGATATTCCACTAATTTCAAGGATTATAGAAGCAATACTTACTATAGTAAGTTTAGATTTAAGAATATGAAAAGAAATAACATAAGAAACTGCAAATGGATTTTCACCTATCATACGGTACGTAATCCGCGTAGACAGGTTATTCCGACATATTAAAGGATGAATCTGAAAATAGTATTCCTTATGAATCTGAAAGAAATAATACCCTTTACCTTAGTAGAAGGCTGGATACTGCAATAATGAAGTAGCAGAATACTCTTCTTGCTCTCTATAGTTTCTCTCTCTATAGTGTCTCTTGTGAATCTCAATGAATTGGTGAGAATGAAAGAAGAATTAAGCTTATTTATGGGAGAATGGACTAAATAATGGCTGATTCATGAATGGTCAGTTGATTTACTATTAGAGCAGACGGTCCATATTGATTACTATTAAAACCACAAGCGGCGATCGAGTTGATTTACTTTTAAAACCACCATGAAGCGGTCCAGTTGATTTACTTTTAAAACCACCAAAGCGGTCAGTTGATTTACTATTAAAACCACCATTGACGGTCCAGATTAATTTACTATTAAAACCATTGTCGACGGTCCAGATTGATTTACCATTAAAACCACCACCAATGGTCAGTTGATTTAACTTATTACACATTAGTTTCCCTAAAGTTTTCCAAGTTTGCATTATTCCCTCTAACTTTTGTAATTCACTTATCTTGATAAACACATTCTTAATACTTGATAATTATTCATCATTAATATTATAGCTCACAATATTTAACAACGGATCATTCCTAGGAAGAGGGGCTTTACGATAAGGATTTCCCCCATATTGGTAGCGTATGATTAGGTGACGAAACCTCTCCTCGTGAACTTTCTAGACATAAATCGATATTGCGAATAAGAATATGAATAACTTTGTTGTCTCAATTATTGATTTAATAATATAAAATATTATCACGAGATGATCTTTGTGACAATAATTGAATCAAATAACGTGAGATCTTATGCAACAATTCTTTGTAGCAATAATTGAGTATAAGCGGTGACTTCTCGTAAACATCGATAATCAATCTGGTATTGCTCTTATGCGACCACGCATATTCTTTATACTTTTACCCTTAGGGTAGTTCAGCGGTTTAACGGTAAAACTTTTTTAGTTATTTTTATAAAAAGATAATTCTATCGTTTTCTAACTCTA
The DNA here is from genome assembly GCA_020205605.1 of Panax ginseng. Taxonomy (NCBI): domain Eukaryota; kingdom Viridiplantae; phylum Streptophyta; class Magnoliopsida; order Apiales; family Araliaceae; genus Panax; species Panax ginseng. The sequence goes on from CM035149.1 coordinate 74,716,994, forward strand.
CGACAATACTTTACGTTGTGGGGACCACCATGATTGTCTTATCGTCTGAATATTCCTGTTAAAAGCGAATATTCCCAGAATAATCGAATATTCCCGACAAACACATGAATATTTTATATCAACTTGCTTACTTTGCAAAATTTTCAAATATTACCTGACTATAACATTATATCATATCCACCATAATATTCAAAAATATATTTAGAGAAAAATTATTCTTTATTCATAAAAGTTGGGGTCTTACACCTCCCCTAACATGGAATTTTGTCCTCAAAATTAGAATGCGTTACTGATATATCGAAGAGGTGAGGATACCTTGATTTCAGTAATAACTTGAGATTTCCTAAATAAAATAATTAAGAAATTTTGCGTATAATTTTTTTTTTTTTATTTAATGAGCGAATATAAGTGTCTAGTAATGTGAGCGATAAATATGAATATATTTATTACTTGAAAAATTAGAAATAATTTTGGAATAATTAATTACTACAAATTATATTTTATGGTAATAATTTACATAAGCGAAAATGTTTTTATTAATTATTTTCCATGATAACATGATTGGAAATAATATATGAAGTGATAATTAGAACTTATATAATATATATTTTATTATATGAATTATTGAGAATATTTAAATCAAGTATTATTGATATCACGAAAAGAAAAGTCGGTATGAGATCGAACCACGAATTGGGATTGTGATCGAGATGAGAATAATAATATTATATTATTATTATAATGATTTCTGATCTGATAATTATATCTTGTGTGTATATGTTGAATACGAGATATTATTGAAGCGATGGCGGTTGATTAGAATTAGCATATTATTAGTCTTTGTGAAACCTAATTATTAAACTTCGGTTATGAGAAATGGTGAGTAGTATATGAAAAGTTCTTGTGTATATGAAATTCTTTGTGTACCTGAATGTACGTAATTAGAAGAAAAACCTAATTACTATTTTTATCTTTGATAAGCTAGGACAAACCCTAATTATTACAACCTAATCGGTTGAAGTTAGAGATCGTAATGGTATGTTAGATCATACACGAGATAATTAGAGAACCACAATGGTCGATTAGAAACCCTAATTGATAACGTTAAGAAACCCTAATTTTTACATAGAAAACCACAATTTAAAATTATCGGATTTAATTACGATGTTATTATATAAATGTTTTAATTTACCAATGATAGAAATTAATTGGTAAATGGTAAAATTATAATCTAATGGTTAAATATTATATTTAATGGCCTTTTACAAAATGCCCTTGGAATTATATGTGAAATGACGAAAATACCCTTTTGTCATTTTAGTGTATTAATACTTACATTGTTGATGGGATCTTGCAACAGGATGCCCAACATACTTACCTACATCTTATCAACTATCAAACAGGGAATCATCCCACTTTAGCATCGATGTATTTTAAATTTTTTTATAAATTAAAGAAAAGGAAAATGCATTATTTATGTCTTATTGCTACCACTTGTCCACAAAATCCGGCCAATCCATCTAGAAATCACCTATAAATTTGTAGTATTACCATCGATCGGCCATTATAATCATTTCATGCATTATTTTATGGATCGAGAGAAAAATGCACCATTTTTGGCCTATTTATTCACAAGCACTTAGCTTCATTCTCCCAAGCTTAAACCTACGAAATTCTCTGAACATATCGATTACATAAACAAGCCCCATTCACACGATAACAAATCGGTAGCCAAAAATCGAGAATCAAAGCTTAAAAAGTATAAACCCTAACTTGATTTTCTTAAACTTTTGGTGTTAGATGTTATGTTTAAATGTTAAAACATGTTGATTATAGTGTCTAAGGATGATGCAGGTTGCTTGATGTTGATTCCATAACATTGAAGCTTCGGTTGAAGATCTTCAAAATCTGGAAATTTTCATTTACGTGTTACGACAACAAATGTCGGGAAGGCTGTAGATCTCATCATTAAGAGTTTTTGATGTTTAAAAGCTTGCTATGTGTAACTTTGTCATGTGGTCTTTAAACTCCAAAAGGAATCAGTCTATATCTATTTTAGATCGGGATTTATAAGCGGTCAAAGTGGGTTGGCCGGCATTGTGCATTTATTTTTCAAACCAGAAAATATTCTAAGTGTCGAGAAAATTTTTTTGGCAAATGTCGAACCTTATATCTAAGGTTATCTTTAATGTGTTTTGTGTTCTAAAAGGTTGATATGTGTAGCTTGTTATGTGGTATTTAACCTCCAAAAGAATCAGGTCCATATATATTACGGATTAAGAGTTATTTAAGGTCGAAAGTGGGTTGTGCGGCATTGACCGAAAAATTACAGGCGACCCGAATTTTCTAAGTGTTAATTTTTACGACAAGGTTTGACCATACTTTAGATGCTTGATTTCTTGTTTTTATGATGATGTTAAGTGTTAGAGTTGTAGTCCTACATGTTGTCTACCTGCTGGAATTGATAGATCACATAAAAGTTACGATCGTCATCAGTTATAGAGGTCAAAAGTAGGCACCTCGGCTGTTCTTCGTGAAGAACGACTTTGGTAACTACTTTGATGGTGATTTATCCCGGATCGATGTTTTTTAGAGGTTATGATTGTTGGATCTTGTATTCTTGTATTTCCTCTACAAGACCCGATTTATAGATTGTCCAAATTCGTTAAGATGAGAGAGTTATTCACGGTCAAGTAGGCCACTCGGTTACGCCTTATGAAGATCTGGGTAGGCTCAAGAACACCTATAAGCGACATTACATCACTATAGGGGCCTTTAGCAACAGATTTTAATTATTTTAATTTTTGATTTTCGAAAATTAATTTAAAAATTAGAAAAATTAGTTTTAATTATTAAAAATACCAAATAAATTATGAAAAATTATTTTAAAATATCGAAAAAATAGTTTTTAACTATTTTGAGTATATTTCAAAAATATTTAGTATTTTTGGAATATAAAAAGAGTATTTATTTATTTAATTATAATATTAAATAAATTATTTAAAAATAGTTTTAATTCATGAAAAATCATGAAAAATTATTTTATGGTATAAGAAAATATTTTAAGTTATTTTCCATGACTTTTAATATTTTGTGATGAATTTCATTAATTAATTATATATTAATGATATTAAAGTTATTTAATGATTATATTAAATAATTTAGTTTAAAAATGATTTTAATATTATAAAAATCATTTTAAATGAAATTAAGGTATTTAAAAATATTTTAAGTTATAAAATATAACTTTTAATATTTAAAGGATAATTTCATTAATAATTTAATATTAATGATATTAAGATAATATTAATGATATTTAGTTTATTTAATAATTATTATTAAATAAATAGTTTAAAAATGGTTTTATTTATTTAAAAATCATTTAAAGAGGATATTAAGGATTTAAAAATATTTTAAGTTATAATTAATGACTTTTAATATTTGGATGAATAATACATTAATATTTATATATTAATGGTGATTATTTAAAATGATTTTAATTGTTTTAAAAATCATTTAAGGATAATATAAATGTTTTAAAAATAGTTTGAGTTATTATAAATAACTTTTATATTTTAGCAATGGTTTCATTAATAGTTTAATATAAATTAATGGAATTGTTTAATGTTTAAATCATTTAATTATGATTAGATGTTTGAAAGTTATAATAAAAAGCGAACTAGGTGACTTGAGAGCAGGTTATGAAGTCGAGTTTGATGAAGAGCACCCGTAGTAGCGATTATATCACTATAAGCCCTTGGTGGCATTTGATTTATTTTAAATTTTTCAATTTACGGAAAATTGAAAATGATTAAAAAGTAAAATGTACGATATTCTGAGATGTGGAGGTATAGAATAAGAGTCTTAGACTCGGTATTTACCCGATAAAAAGGCATCGATGCAGCAAACAATTTATCGGAACCTATAATAGAAAGAAAAAGACTTACATAAGAGCATGGGTGAGATATTTGAAAAATGTATAAAAGTATAGAATAGAAAGTATGATCACTGCGATTATGTGATGGCGTGATTAGACTATGTCTTGTAGTAATTAGCGATCTATGTGTTATGATATATTGTTACAATCGAGCGAATGATCACAACATTGATAGGTTGTGATAAAGAGATAAAACCTAAGTTGAGATTTGTAATCGACCGTCGGTGAGTATCCTACCTTTGCATTTCCTTTGTCTGATGAACATGAGTAAGTTTGAAATTCTTTTACTATTCTGTCTGAGTTATATATGCTTTGATTATCAACATATTAGCTCGGATATATATTACATTAAGTTGATTTCTAAATGGTTATCTGAGTGTCCCCCACTTGGATAATCATAGCATTATTCACATGTTGATACACTTTTTCAATTACCCGTATATATATATATTGAATTACATATTATTGTTGAAGCAAGATTAAAACCTTGGGTTTGGAACCGAGCATGTATGAACATCCAGATAATGGGAAAAATTTTTTATAAACTTGGCGGACAAAGGGTGACGATGAATTTACGTTCAAGTTATATAGTATTGATCGTCTGAGAATTACAATGAGGTGATCACCCTCAGGTGCCGTAAGTTATGACGGTTTGCGGATGAATTTACGCTAAACCTTTTGAAAATGAAAAACCATGTTCATAGTATGTTTCTTAAACCCTATTCATGGGTGGAGCCTCATTTCAAGAATTGAAAGAGAGTTGTTATGTGAATCTTTTATCGATCTGGATTACTTCACAACTTTTGCTTAGTTGTTGAAGTGTTATGTAAAGAGAATACTTATATTCTTTGACTTATATATATAATTGTTATTACTTCTTTGGGCACTCAAATGCTCATCCTTGCTTAAACTAAATGTTTTTTCGATTCGTCGATCGACACGAAGGCTCGAGGCATGAACAAGGGAAAAGAAAATCTATTGAATGAGATTTAGTATGAGTTAATGGTTATAGTTAGTAAGACAATGGAATCTATTATGGGATATTGTAAGGAATGTATTTGAAGGTCACGTGCACAGGAAGTAAACTTTGATGTATGTAAATTAAGTTGAATGTATTATTATTTAGTATTATTGACAAAGAAATGGTATAAATGGAGAAGCAGAGTTCGGGTTTCAAGTATCCGGGATTTGGGGTTATACAGAAGCGTTATAAACCACGAGACATACTTGGTAATAAAGTGAGTCTATAGGCCATAGATTCCTACTCGATCGAGGATTACAAAATGGGCCAATGAATCGAGGATTGAGCTTTCCTCTCTTTCGAATCTCATAACTCCTTTCCATGGAGCAACACGTAACGACCATGATCTACAATATCGAATTCCATATCCTTTCGATGAAGATCGGCATAACTCTTTTGTCACTCTTGTGAGGTTTTTATACATTATCGGATCGTTTGAATCTTTTTAAGTAGTCATACGTACCAACTCTGGTCCCAACAACGTTGCTTCACCCACCTCATCCCAACATCTTTGGAGAATGACACTTTCTTCCATCTGATGCCTCAAATGGAGCCATGCCAATACTTGCTTGATAAAAGCTTTGTTGTTGTAGGAAAACTCCACGATGGTAAGAACTTGTCCCAACTTCCTTTGAAGTCAAGGACCACAGAGTCTTAATAAATCCTCAAGAGTTTGAATAGTTCTCTCATTGCCCGTCGGTTTGAGGATAATCTGTTGAACTAAATAAATGAAATCCATGCCCATAGCTTTTTGCAAACTAACCCAAAATCTTGAAGTGAATCTTGGGTCTCGATCAAAAACTATGGATATTAACGTACCATGCAATCTTACAATCTCGTTTATGTATATCTGAGCAAGGCGTTCAAGTGTATAAGTTTCTTGTATCGGCGAAATGAAATGAAGCGGACTTAGTCGATCTATCAACAATGACCCAAATTGCATCTATGCCTTGAGAAACCTTAGGAAGACCGATGCTTGAAATCCATGGTAATGTGCTCCCACTTCCATTCTAGAATTTTAAGTGGTTGCAATGGACCTTTTGGCACTTGATGCTCCGCCTTGACTCGTTGACAAGTTAGACACCTTGAGATAAACCCCACTATCTCTCTCTTCGTATTACTCCACCAAAATGTATGTAGAAGATCACGATAAATTTTGGTACTCAGAGATGGATTACAAGCGATGTGTTATCGCCTCCATCATGATTTTATACTTCAAGTCAGAATTGTTAGGAACACAAAGTCTGGAGTTGACTCAAATTATTCTTTCTTCATCAATTCTTGCTTACGGAATAACACCTTCTTGCACTTTCTTTTTCATACGCATTAGTTCCAAGTCGTAACTTGGCGGCTTTAACTTTATCGATTAAAATCGGTTGTACTCTTATATTCTCCATCATCACATGGGTCCTGGAGGTCTTTAACTCTATCTCCATCCTTTGTAAGTCATACAAAATGGGCCTTTGCGTTGACAATATCGCACTTGTACCCACATATGATCTTTTACTCAATAAATCGGACTACTACGTTAAACTTTTCGAGGATGGTATTGAATGGTATGGTAATAATCCTTTAATAGCTCAAGCCATAAATGGTTGTCGCATGTTGAGTTCCTTTTGAATGAAAGAAATATTTGAGGCTTTTATGATCCGTATAGATTTCCACCTTTTCTCCATACAAGTAATGCCTCCAAATCTTAAGCATAAAGCAACTGTGACTACCACTCTAGATCATGAGTAGGATAATTTCTCTCATATTCTTTGAGTTGTCGTGAGGCATAGGCTATGAATTTCCCATGTTGCATAAGAGCACATCCTAAACCTTTGCCTGAAGCATCACTGTAGATGACAAATCCCTCCGAACAAGATGGTATTGTCGAGCAGTCTTTGAAATGAGTCTCCTCTTGAGTTCTTGAAAACTCTTCTCATTCCTTACTCAGCAGAATTTTTGTATCTTTCAGGGTTAGGTGAGTTAATGGAGTAGCGATTCGAAGAAAACCCTTCTATGAATCTCGATAATAACAATTAAAGCGATAAAAGCTAAAATACTTGATCATTGACTTAGGTTTCTCCCACCTTTGAATTGCTTGATCTTTGTCGGTCAACAAATATTTCATGATTTGATATTACGTGCCCAAGGAATGCTACTTCCTCGATCGAACTCACATTTCTTGACTTGGCATATAACTTGTTCTCCACGAAGCTTTTAGAGTGTCGACCTCAAGTGTTGCACATGATCTTCCGCGACTTTTGGAGTAAATAAGGATGTCATCAATAAAGGCGACCACAAAGCGATCCAAATATTCCTCGATACTACATTCATCATATCCATGAAGGCGGTAGGAGCATTAGTCGATCAAAAGACATGACTAGAATTACGTAATGCCGTCTTAGGGATTACTGGCGATCTTTGGGATGTCATCGGTTTAATCTTTAGCGATGATATCCGAGCGAAAATCGATCTTTGAAAAGAATTTGGCGCCTTACATGCCCGGGTCAAGCGGGTCATTAATATGAGGTAGCAATTTTTATTTTTGATGGTGACATAATTTAACTCCAGATAATCAATACAAAATCGCATACTTCCATCTTTCTTCTTCACTAATAGAACATGAACACCCCAGGAGGCGTCTTAGGACAAATGGCCGATGTCTAACAATTCACAGTAGTTGGGTTTTAACTCACGAAGTTCAATAGGAGCCATTCGATATTGGACTTTGGAAATGGGTTTTATCTGGGATTCAAGGTCGATAAAAAAATCAATTTCACGCTCGGGGGTAGGCGGAAGTTCTTGATAGAATCGTTAGGAAATTTAGTAACAATAGAAATATCATTCAAAAGCCAGCGTGTTTTTTGTTTAAATCCGTGACATGAGGCTATAAAGCTTGACATCCATTTTCAATAAGCGAATAGCTTTATGGCTTGAGATGACGGTGGTTGACTTTAATGGTTTGGTAGCTTGAATTAGCATAATAGGTTGGTTAGGAATATGAAAGCTAACAACCTTATAGAAAACAATCAATTTTAGCATGATGAAGTCGACGATCAATTCCTAAGATCACATCGAATCAAGTATTTTAAAAATAAGATCGACGGAGTAGCGATGGTTCTGGAATTTGAATCAAACAAGACTTATATCTGATTGGATGTAATGAAGGTTTCTCCCAATGGAGTTTCAGCGGATAAATCAAAATCTAATTTCTCAGGAGTTAAATTTAAGCGTTGGCGCAAATAGGAGAAATAAAAGAATGGGTAGAACCGAATTATTAAATAAGGTATAAACTTTGCAAGAGTTTATGATTAACTTACCATGATCACCTCGTTCGGATTCCTCGCTTTTTGGGAGGATTCGACAACAGCTCTCCTTGAACTCTAGGTTTTGAATTATCTTGGACGGCCTGTGATGCCTCCATCTCAGCTGGACTTGACTTTGGTACAGGATAAAATTAGGCTAGGTGACCTTCTCTTCCATAATTGTAACATGCTTTGGATTCTTTGCGTCTGATTTGGGCGATGTGTCCCTCCCTACGTATTTGTAACATATGACCGGTGGTCGTTCTCCTTCCTTAACAATAGGTGCTGGTGCTGATGTATTTCCATCATTATTGAATCTCCTCTTCTTGAAATTTTCACTTCTATTATCTTGGCCATGATTACCATTGAAGTGGTTACCATTTCGGGCATGTTGATTCCCTCCATGTTTGTTGTCACTAGCTTGATGGCTGCTACTGCTTTGGTATTGTCGACTTCTTGTGACTCTCTTTTGGTTGGGTTGACTCATTATCGGCGCTCGATAAGCAGAGCCTATTTACAACATCTTAATACAAACCACAGTTTGTGAAAATGAGATATTGGCGTATTTTGGGTCTCAAACCTCATTAGAAACATTAGCGTCATTCTCTCCTCATTATCAACCAAATGAGATGCGAGCAGGACAACTCGGCAAACTTATCCTCGTCTTTGCGACACGATTATATTATTTTGCTCGACTTGATAAACTCCACCTCCTTCGTCGTGAATACTTTTTGGAAAGTACTTGTCGTTGAGCAGTTCTTGAAATTTTTCCCAAGACATTTTGAGTCTGCGGCGGTAATTTGATACGTTTTATTGATTCCCGCATGTCTGCCCTCTGCTATCAACATGAAGGTGACAAAGGAACCTTTTGCTCCTCGTAGCATCCTAAGACATCAAATATCTTGGTGATCTGCTTTATCCACGTCTCACGCCTTAAGTGGTTTTGGCTCTCCCAAAAACTACGGTGGTCCCAACTCCTTGAGCGCTTAGCGGTGACCATCAGGAAGTTGCGATGTTTCCACTGCATTTTGAGCAGGAGCCAGCTCTGCTTTGATGTTGCATGAATTCTATAAAACCTCTGAACATCCTATCGTTCATCATTTGATCGGTGTTGTTATTTACACGAGGATTATTGTTTTCTGTTGCACATTATCACGGATATTGATCGTTGGTGACTCAGCGGTCTCATATAGCTTCATTGCTTATCTTGATATTTTTTAGATGCCATTTTCAAACAACGCCACAAAACAAGGGTTAATTGATATGCCATATATTATCCTATACTACATGCCAAATAATTAAATACCAAATAAACTTAGGTAGGTCGTCTGCTAAGCGAAAGAATTCCCAGTCTCTCGCTCCTAGTTCTTGTCTCACATCTCGGCCGGGGATCATATCCTAAGCTTTGATACCAACTGACTCCCCAAAATAGGTATACATCACCCATCTTGGGTGCTTGAAATACAGTCTTGAATACAAATACAAACTTAATTATAAAACATGGTGAGAGTTTTAACACGAATATTATCTTCTAGACAATATCAAACTCAAATGGAGTCCTTATTGCATTTATTGTCACTCTATTTTATAGAATAGTGAGGACTACTATAACACCATCTCGAACCATCACTCAGTTCCCAGACTAGTTAGGTTACGTTCTCATTTCTGAAGAGAACAATGGAAGTAAAGGGAGAGCTCAACTAGCCCGATGAAATATTATGACTAAGATAATGAAAAATAAAAGTGTAGTGTAGTGCGATTATTCTGTTGGAAGTTGCCACTACCCTAAACACCTCGAGGTATGCATATTTAGAAAGCGGTTCAAATTCTTTACTTGTTATCTACCTTACACTTAATGAATTGTAGGAAGAAAAGCTTTTGAGAGAGTGCTTAGGGAACATAAATCGGTGATAGGATGGACAATTCTTGATATCGAGAATCGATCCATCATTTGCATGCACAAAATTTTGATGGAGGACAATACAAAACCGATCATGGAACAACAGAGCTGACTCAAACCTATTATGAAAGAGGTAGTCAAGAAGAAGTTAAAAGTGGTTAGGCCTAGGGTATCATCTACCCAATTTGAGAACCGGACAAATGGGTTAGTCAGGTGCGATATTAATGAAAAAAAGGGAAGAATGACGTGGTCCGGAATGATGACAATGAAATTTGATTCCAACAAGGACGTTATTTGGTTGGAGGGTTTGCATGGACTATAGAAGTTGAATAAGGCAACCCGCATGAGGATCACTTCCCTCTACCCTTTATCGATCGAATGTTGGATAGATTAGGCGGGACATGAGTACTTATGCTTATTGGATGGATACTCGGGCTTATAATCAAATAGTCATAAGCTCACGAGGATCAAGAAGACTACATTTACATCCCCATATGGTACATTAAGTATTAGGAGAATGTCATTTGGATTATGTAATGCACTACTACTTTCGGTGATGCATAATAGCCATCTTCTCGGATATGGTGGAAAAGAATGTAGAAGTCTTCATAGGCGATTTCTCTGTCTATGGGGATAATTTTGATGCATGTTTGGAAAACTTGGTAATGGTCTTACAAGATGTCTGAAACCACAAATTTGGTCCTCAATGGGGAAAATGCCACTTCATGGTAGAAGAAGGTATAATTTTGGGACCACGAAAGTCTCGGCTCGAGTTGGAGGTTGATAAAGCGAAAGTTGGAAACAATTGAAATTGCCTCAAATCGAGTTCAATCGAAGGAATTAGAAGCTTTCTAGGACATCTTTGGGTTCTATAGGAATTCATAAAGGATTTTTTCTAAAATGGCCAAAACCCTTGTAGGTCTTACAGAAGGATGTTGTGTTCGATTTGATGAGGAGTGTAAGTTGGCCTTTGAGTTGTTGAAGAAGAAGTTGACTCATTGTGATCGTCGCTCCGGTCATTTTGAACTAATGGTTGGAATATGTCATTTGAACTAATGTGTGATGCAAGCGATTGATGGAGTTAGAACATTTTTTGGTCAGTCTTGAGATAAGATATTTCATGAGTTTTTTTTTTTTTTTTTTTTTTTTTTTTTTTTTTTTTTTTTTTTTTTTTTTTTTTTTTTTTTTTTTTTTTTTTTTTTTTTTTTTTTTTTTTTTTTTTTTTTTTTTTTTTTTTTTTTTTTTTTTTTTTTTTTTTTTTTTTTTTTTTTTTTTTTTTTTTTTTTTTTTTTTTTTTTTTTTTTTTTTTTTTTTTTTTTTTTTTTTTTTTTTTTTTTTTTTTTTTTTTTTTTTTTTTTTTTTTTTTTTTTTTTTTTTTTTTTTTTTTTTTTTTTTTTTTTTTTTTTTTTTTTTTTTTTTTTTTTTTTTTTTTTTTTTTTTTTTTTTTTTTTTTTTTTTTTTTTTTTTTTTTTTTTTTTTTTTTTTTTTTTTTTTTTTTTTTTTTTTTTTTTTTTTTTTTTTTTTTTTTTTTTTTTTTTTTTTTTTTTTTTTTTTTTTTTTTTTTTTTTTTTTTTTTTTTTTTTTTTTTTTTTTTTTTTTTTTTTTTTTTTTTTTTTTTTTTTTTTTTTTTTTTTTTTTTTTTTTTTTTTTTTTTTTTTTTTTTTTTTTTTTTTTTTTTTTTTTTTTTTTTTTTTTTTTTTTTTTTTTTTTTTTTTTTTTTTTTTTTTTTTTTTTTTTTTTTTTTTTTTTTTTTTTTTTTTTTTTTTTTTTTTTTTTTTTTTTTTTTTTTTTTTTTTTTTTTTTTTTCATGCTATCTATTGTGAAGTGTAGACACTCATAGACTCGATTGAACTACTGATAGTAAACCGAAAAGAAAGTTCACTCGCTTCCGGTGGATGTCGCATTATGATAGGCATTCTAGGCCTGTAATGATCGAACAAAGGTGATCGGCATGTCTACATGGATCATGTGGCGTATTCGGTGCCAATGCGGTCGAGTTACGGCAGACGTAAACCACGTCTTATCAGTTAGATTCTCCTCTTACAAGCAGTTTGATTTGAGATAAAAACTCTGCGGTAGAAAGAGACGAAGAGAACCAAGTAGCTCTAAGCGTCTGATCATTACAGTGTACAGGCAGAAAAATCAGACAAATAGAAAAACCGACGAAGTGTGTAATCAGCAAAATTGGGTCGGATGAAGCAATCCTGTTAGGGATGGTCGGAATTTCCATGATGCAGCGGACTTCTGTTGATTATAAAATCCGCAGTAGTGAATAACCATTACACCCCACGATCTGTCGCTGACCAACAAGGATTTGAGCTTTTAAATACGCATTGATGTCCGAATGGTTAATATGTGGGATGAAGGCATTACTTTGGGGTGGTGACTCAAACCGGATGTCATGCAAACATTCTCTCCACAGAGATGATCGGAAGATGTGTATATAGCAATGAAATGAGTGAACGATCTTTACGAATGTCACTCATCGCACATAAGCGGACAAGCTCCTATGGTAGTCGCTTAAGGACACCGTGAAAGGTCTTGATCGGGGTTTTTATTGGCCCAGCTAACAAAGGCGCCCATCGGTTTGTCAAAGCATAACGATCGATGTCAAAGGGTGGGGAACATTCGAAAGAATGAGATGCCTACAAACAATCACCACCGTGTGAATAACTCAATTGCTATTTACAATGTTGATGTGGGGAGTGTATTCAAGAATCAATTAATGAGGCGTTTCCACGTTGGGAGTACTACGGGAGGTTTGCTTCACAGATTCTAATTCTTGATTTATCTGGTTGGAGTAAAATTTTGGAGTGCGATGGCAACCCTCTTCAATGCGAATTGACGAAGAACAAATGCGAATACAACAACCAATGGCCATAATTGATCATGCTACTATTGAGAGGTACAAAGCATGGGATGGTGCGCAATCACACCCAGCGTGGTGAAGGCTACATTATGATCCGCCAACCATCACCACCCGATTGATGCGGAACAATGGCGGGTCCCAAGGAATCAATTTATGTGGTTGGCCCAGCGTTAAGAGTTAATGCATCGATACAATGCAAATGCATTCAACACGCACTTAGCGTCGTTTTCTCGTTTTGCAATCCTAATGCTTTCGATCGGTGGTTATACTATTCCTCTTATCCTACCAACATATCCTCCGTCGGACGACGACGATACGATAACGCGTTTTTGTGGAAGTCTCATCTTTTTATTGAGCATATTTGGCGTAATGAGGGCATTCCTTGATTTAAGTTTGGGGGATTATGTTTTCTTCTGCCTAGTAATTTGCATGTTCAGTTTTTAGTTATTAGTTTTTATATTTTTGCATACTTAGGGCATATTATTATTAAAAAAAAAACATGTAGTTGCATGAATCTAGTGGATAGTTGGTATATGTTTGTTTTGGCCAATGATGAGATTGAATCGGTAAACAAGTCTGCAATACCAATTAAGGGAACTTTGAAGTAATTTCTTGTTATAAGTTGAATCTTTCTTACATTTGAAACTATTATAATAAGGAAGGCACAAGAAAACCAACATATTGATTGATTGCACTTAAATTGATTCATAATAAGACTCTAAAGGATGTTACTAGTTTAAATGAAGGAAGTACACGAGTTAGATAAGGACCTAAGTTTGGGGGAATATTTGGGGTGTATAAGCTATATAAAAAAAAGAGAAAAAAATGAATAAACACCATAGCGTGCAATCAAAAGGTCTTAATGATCTGGGAGTCGTTGGTCGAAAGCTCGTTAAGGTAGCATTGAAAAGCCTAAGGGAATAAGACATTGCATAGTTATGTGTATATATATATATAAAACAAAAATTTGAATAAAACGGGAAATAAGAGCAAAATGCCCCCGTAATTGATAAGTATAGCATAAATATCCCATGTTGATCCTTGAAATTGGTTATTGTGTGGCGTTGGTTGGAATTAGCTTGTTGTGGATGTCTTAAATTTATATTGTATGATGCCTTAGAAGAGATTTGTTATGTATTAAATTTGATTGTATGTCAATTTATATGGTTGGAACACACACACACTATAATAGTGATAATAGTTTGAGATGCAATGGTTGGCAAGGAATTATGAATTGGTTTTGTTTTGAGGTGTTAACATGTTTACTTGATTTCTCTGAGGCCATATGAGTAATTATCGTTATTATCATAACAATTTGGATTAAATAGTTTTAGTGTTAGAGCGTTGCATTACATTGCATTTTGCTTGAGGACAAGCAATGTTCAAGTTTGGGGAATTTGATGAGTAGGTTTTTTAACCTATGATTTATGTTCGTTTGGGTTGTTATATTGTTAGTTTTTGGTACTTTCATGTTAGTTTTGATGGGTTTTGTGTCTAATATAGGACAATTAGGTTGATCTATCAAGATGTGAGCATTGGAGGAGTTTTTTTGAGCAAAAGCGCAACTTCTTTGATGACATAAATAGGACATGGCAAGAGATGAAAAGCAATATAAGCGTGGGCCTTATTTGGAAGCGATTAAGAGCCATGATGGTCTAGCGAGCATGCTGCGAAGCTAGAACCATCAATCAAGAGGCACGCCTATTGATGCAGTACATCATGTATTGAAAGCGGTTTTGTTGCATAAGGAGTATGGTTGGTCTTATGGGTTATTAATGATATATGTAATAGATGTATAGTAGGATTGTGCCATAATGGTTATGGTATTTGTCTTAGGAGTCTTTGGTGTACTTGTTGGAGTAGGTAAGAACTTGGATTCATAGAGTTTCTCTTGAGCATGAGTTAGAGTGGGACTAGGGAGATTGTATTTTTAATTACGTGAGGAATCAATCAAAAATACACACATTCTTGGGAGAACAAAAATTGAAGAACAAACTTTTGGAGGACTAGAGAAGAGGGAGATTTTCACGAAGATTGCGAGTTGAATTCAGAGAAGGGTGGTGTATTATTATTTTTCTTAATTTCAATTTGTGTAATTGGGATGATGTCTTCTTTTATTTATTCAGTCGTTAATTCATTCATTATGAACTAATTTACTTTTTAGGTGAATGATGGATCCTTGAGTGGAACAATGATTATGTAGCTTTATTTCCATTTTAATAAAATATTTTCCGGTTTATCTATATTAATTTGAGCTTGAATTTCTGAATTGCTTGATCAACAATTCATTGTGGATTTGTTTGGAATCGTGAGAGAGATATTCAAATCTAGACTTAGTTGATATAGCATGTGTTCACGAGTTTTGTGAATAAAGCGAAATTGTGATGAATGTTAAGGTAGAGATATGCTTGACATACATGTAATGGGATAGAGAACTTAATCTTAAACCTTCTTTAATTATAATTTGCATAGATATATAGTGAGTTAGTTGATTAAGGTGTTTGACTTATTTCTATCTTAAGCTGTGGATTTAGTTAATCTGATATTAGTGCATCAAGAGGTGGCTAGTACTACATTTGTGTTCTTGATTAATAAAGCTGGGATATTGAGTTGAACTGGAATTACGGTGTATGAATCAAAGTGAAGTTTAGGGTGAAATCATGAGCCTAATTCTCCATTAATTGTTTGAAAATTTAGTTTCTATTAGTTGTGAGTTTCACTAAGTGTGAATTTTGGCTTGAATGAGTGCAGTTTTTAGGACATGTTATTGATAAAGATGGCATTTAGTGGATCCAAAGTGAAAGGTGGAAGCGAGTTAATGAGTGAGCAACCGAAATGCCAACCGAGGTTCGAGTTTTACAGGGTTAGCGGGATACTATAGAAGGTTCATCGAGGACTTTTCTAAAATAGCTACTCGGTTGATGAATTTGGCGAGGAAGTCGATAAAGTATGTGTGGATGGAGAAGTGTGAGAATAGTTTCCAAGAACTAAAAGGAGGTTAAGTGAGGCACATTGTATTGTCTTTTTCGGATGATACGAGGAATTTTATAGTGTATAGCGATGCTTTGCATAGAGATTGGGTTGCGTGCTCATGCAGCACATGCAAGGTCATTAAGCGTATGCATCACATCGATTGAAGGATTATGAGAAAACTTATCCTACTCATGACCTAGAAATGGCAAATTGTAGTTTTGCCTTAAAAATATGGAGACATTATTTATACGGGGAAAGTGTAAGATATACACGGACCATAAAAAGTCTGAAATATATCTTCACACGAAGGAGTTGAATATGAGGCGAGAGAAGGTGGTTAAAGTTGATAAAAGATTACGATTGTGATATCTTATATCATCCGGAAAGCAAATGTTATAGCCTATGCACTAAGTAGGAAGGGTAGAAAAAATTCATCAATGTTAACGACTTTCGAGAATGAGTTAATAATGAGAGATGGCGAGAATGGAATTAGAATTTAAATTATCGGATGAAGCGGTAGAGATGTTATTCTCAATGGAGACTCAACCCGACCATAGTGGAATGGGTTAAGGAAGTGCAATTAAGCAACGAGGAATGCGAGCGAATGAGGAAGAGGATGGAAGATGAAGAGAACACTAAAGTATAACCTCGACAAGGAGGGATTGCTTCGTTTTGAAGGAAGAATTTGGGTTCCAAATAATTTCGAGTTTAAAGGAGAGATAATGAATGAGGCCCATAGTTAGAGGTACTTTCGATACATCAAGGTAGTACTAAGATGTATCAAGACCTTTGACATAACTTTTGGTGGCTAAACATAAAAAGGAGAAAGTAGAATATGTTAGTAAGTGCTTAACTTATCAAAAGTTAAAATTTGAACACCAACGACCTAGTGGGTTGTTGCAATCATTAGAAATTCCAGAGTGGAAATGGGAGCATATCACAATGGATTTTGTGGTGGGACTTCCAACAACAAGAAAAGGATACAATGCTATTTGGGTAATAGTAGATCGTTTGATGAAATCGGCTTACTTTCTACCAATAGGAGTTAGGTATAACCTAGAATAATTAGCTAAATTGTATGTCAAAGAAATTATTTCAAGACATGGAGTACCTGTGTCGATTGTGTCAGATCGTGATCCACGATTCACATCGAACTTTTGGAGGAGTTTGCAAGAGTAAATGGGAACGCAGTTGAGATTGAGTACAGTGTATCATCCTCAAACGAATGGACAAAGTGAACGTATAATTCAAACGCTTGAAGATATGTTTAGATCTTGCGTTATGGATTTCAAGGGAAGTTGGGACGAACATCTACCTTTGGTGGAATTCGCGTACAATAATAGTTTTCACGCTAGTATAGGCATCTTAGCCTTATAAAGCGTTGTATGGGAGAAGAGAAACTCCACCTTTGTGTTGGGATGAAGTAGGTGAACATCGGATGTTGGGACTTGAGATGGTACAAACGACGGCGGACTTGGTAAAGTTAATACGTACTCAATTGGTAGCGGCTCAAGATAGACAAAAGAAGTATGCAAATCCTCACCGTGAGAAGAGGGAGTTTAAGGTAGGGTCGTATGTCTTTCTGAAGGTATAGCCTTGGAAAAAAATATACGTTTTGGAAAGAAGGGGAAGTTAAGTCTAAGGTTTATAGGGCCTTTTGAAATTTTAAGAAGGGTAGGAGAGGTAGCTTATGAAGTAGCTTTACCTCTAGAGATGGAACGTATACACAATGTATTACACGGTCGTTGTTGTGACAACCGAGACTTTGTGATTTAATTTTATAATTTATTGGATTGAATAAATATTTTTTTGATGAATTAATTATTAGATTAATTGATTAATTGATGAAGTGGTGGTAGATTAATTTAATTATATGTGTTATATTTATTAAATTAATGCGGAGAATTTTTATTATTCGAAGTATGTGATTATGTGAGCTTATTGTATTAAAAAGAAATATTTAATAATCTCGATAGTATTTTAATTAATTTAATTATTAATTAGAGATTTAATAATTTGACATTATTAATCAAAGAGAATTTGAATTATGTGACTATGTGTATTAATAAGAATTTACTATATTTTAATTAAAATAAATTAAATTAGATAATTGATTTATTTTATATGGATGTGACATTATTTAAACTATATGATAATGTTTTATTAAATTAAATGGTTTTTGAATTATTTTCTTGCTAGCCAAACATGGCACTAAGGGAGGTTATGGGCAGTTAACCCATGACTGGGTAACTGACCACCAATGCGTCAGTTCCTTTTCTTTATTAATTTTCCTAAGTCTAGAAAGTGACAGAGAGAGAGTTTGAGAAAATTGTTGAGAGAGATTGCTTGGTGTTTGAGAATTATTGAGGAAGGCTTTAATTCATCTCCTATAATTTTATCTACGCTTGGGTAATAATTCTTGACAAATTTTTATTTTACGTCTTTTAAAGTTTTCATGAATATGGCTTTCATTTACTCTGTAAGTCTCTCGTAAATTGGGAAAGGGTGTTATTATAGGGATATGTGTAATGATTAGAGTAGTATAGCATGTTTTTATATATATTATATGGGTTTCCATATCTTCAGTTTCATGAAATTATACAGTAAAAGATTTCAGAGTATGTTATATGGCCATATGGCCTTATATGTGATTTTTATATGTCAAATATAATTTATTTTGCAAAATTCACACATTGATATGATTATGCATGTTAAAATGAACAAAATGAAACTTGAATGGTTTGATTTGGCTTTATAACGAATCCGTAGCATTAAAATCCATGTTTTTGTTTAAGAACTTCAAGAACATCAAGAACAGTCCAATTTGCATGCTTTAATTCTATGATTAAGTGTTTTAATAGGTTAAAATCACTCTATATATGTTGGGTAATGGTTATGTATAAATTCTAGCATGTGGGTATGTTTAAATTGGTGAAATTAATGATCACGTAGAGTTTATTTCACTGAATTCTGTGTTCTTCGCGAACTGGAAATTCAGAATCTGGAGTGTCGCGTGCGACACCACGAACTCGAACTGAGACTTCATGCCATGGCCACCACCACGCTTGAAACACTGCGCCCGCACCCTGACACATCGCATCGCCAAGACATAGTATTAAAGTGGCATGCATGGCTCACTTAGCGTAATAATCGAAAATGAGTTTTTAAAAGTGTACAAGTATAGAAATGTGATAGCAACTTATTCTAATGATTATAAAGACTTGTTAGACCTATAATGAGATGTTAAAATAAATTCTTAACATGTCCATAACACAATTACGTGTGAATTGAATGATCAAATGCATAGTTACCTTATTGTTTGTGAAGTCTTAATCTTTGACAATAAGTGTAGTAATTGACTAAGTATAGTCATGAACTTGAGTTAGACAAAGAATAAACTTGTGATGTTTATTACGTGATAATTGATTGGTGTTGTGAACATGAATGATATGTAGGATTTAAATCAAAGAATGAGTTTTATTAACGTGTAATCTACGCACGAGGCAAGTTTCTAAACCTTATCTTGTTATAATGAGCAACTTTTCCAACTCTACATTTACGTTGAGAAAGTTTATTACCCTAAACTTTCATTGAGCAAGTTTCTAATCCTACTTGTTATTGTTATATAAGTTGATTAATTCATCTTTTCGATATTGAGCAAGTTCTCATTATTATTGATCAAGCCTTGTCTTATATATTAAAGCTTATTAATCTTCAAGCGTGATGTTGTTATACAATAATTATCTATTGTATACCTTTTAGATGTTATTCAAGTTAAATATTCATACATCGTTAGACTACCGAACCCTTATTGATTCAACTAGTCCATAGTTGATGAGCGTTCTAAATTTCAGAACCCCTTGATGAATTATCCAAACCAAACTTCCTTTGGTGCGGACTCGAATGTCAAAACTGAGATGAACAACCACAGATAGGGGATTATTTACGCTTTAGCGTTAAGATATTAATGCACGTATAGATGGTACTAAAGGCTGATCCCCCTAAGTACGAGAAGAAGAGTCCATAGTCTTATGACTGTTAAAGGTTTCAAGTATAACACTTGATAGCCTAGGACATAGTTCAAGGTCTTACGACCCTCAAAATTTCTTTTGATTCTTGTTATTCATTCTTGATTCAAAAGTTGAGCTTTTATATCCGAAGTTATTATTTTCTCTCGCATGTTATTATTCATTGTTATATTGTTATACTTGTGGGCAATCGTGCTCACTCTTGGGAATAATAACATTGCAGTTAAGAACGAAAGAGCAGACGAACCTTCCACTAGTAAGGGCAAGGGCAAGCTTAGCAAGTAATCAAGACTGATTATTTATGTGATTATGTAATGATAGTTAGACTTGATGTTACTTAAGACTTATTTGTTTATGTTTTCCGCATAGATGATTTAAGGTTAGAGTAACCTGGGATTTATTATTATTCAGTTGATGTAACCCCATAAGGGGAGAGATTTTATTATTATTTCTATCTATTGTATGGTTTGTATTTTATTTACGGGTAGATAGATAGATGATGTTTGTACAGTGAACACCAAATCCTGTGGAAATGGAAGTACCGGATTTGGGGGTGTCACAGAGGTTGGTATCAAAGTCATAAGGTTATGAACCTTAGGTGGGGGAACAACCTTAGGTAGTAGCCTTATGGAGATTGAGAACATAGTAGTGGTAAACTCTTATCGAGTTCTAAGAAATGAATTTCTAAATTCATTGAAGATAATAAAAGACTTTATGTGCTTATCGTTAATCTATGTGTTCGCTATGCAATTAGTAACTAAAACTTAAAATTTTGTTGTCGGGGATGTCGGATGTTGTAGGAGCTAGTCGAAATGGGGAGGAGGAACCCCGATTACCTATAGAGGAGGAGCCCCAGACATTCATGTCGTCGTCGAGAACAGCTTATCTGAGAGAGAGCCATCTCAGATTGATCACCGTTCTTTGGTGAGAGAGCGTAGTGAGAGGCCCGATCGAGAGGAGGATCCTGAGGAAGAGGAAGAAGAGGAGTTCCCTCTGAACTCCATTGATGTAGAGATGTATGATGCACTCTATGATCGTAACGTAGAGTTGCAGGATACTATTCGAGATCTGACTGCGCGGGCGGTTAGTCAGCAGATTACTATTGAGCAGAGGGATAGAGAGATTGTGACTCTTCACACACGTTTGGGAAATGTGGAGTGGGATTTGGTTCACGAGAAGGGTCAAACCGAGGATAAGTCCGTATAAATAGAGAAGTTAAAGAAGGATCTAAAGGAGAGCTCAGAGAGGCTTGCCATAGCAGAGGAGGGCTGGGTACGAGAGTCACGTCGTGCTGATCGTGCAGAAGATGATCGTCGTGCGAAGAAGGCTAAACTTGAAGAGACGTACTCTACACTACAAAATGCAATGGATGCGGTCCAAGATCGAGTTAGGAAGTATCCAATCCAGTTTGAGGATCTACCATCATATATGCTAGATCGCAGAACGATGTCTCGCATCATGGAAGAGGAGCGTAGCCAAGGCTATTCAGGTATTATATGAGCGGTGATAGTATTAGTTTAAATATGTGAAAACTATTTGATAGTTAATGATGTAAATTCCAATATGTTCATAAATAAAGGAATAGTTGTTGACCGATTGACAAAATCCGCACACTTCCTTCCGATCAGAATCAGATTCAACCTAGATCAGTTGGCAAGGTTATATGTGAAAGAGATTGTTTTAAGGCACGGAGTTTTAATTGTCAATTATTTCTGATAGAGATCCACGTTTTACGTCAAACTTCTGGAAACGTCTACATGAATGCATGGGTACACAGTTGCAAATGAGCACGACATATCACCCTCGGACAGATGGATAGAGTGAAAGAACAATTCAGACATTGGAAGATATGTTAAGAGCTTGTATAATAGATTTTAAAGGAAATTGGGATGACCAACTACCGCTCGTAGAGTTCGGCTACAACAATAGTTACCACGCTAGTATTGGCATGCCACCATATGAAGCACTATACGGCAGAAAGTGTAGAACTCCACTATACTGGGATGAAGTGGGCGAAAAAGACAATTAATAGGCTCTTGAATTGGTACAACAAACAGCAGAAATAGTCAAACTGATCCGAGCGAGATTGACAACAGCTCAACATAGACAGAAGAAATACGTTGATCCACATTGTAAGAATGTTGAGTTAGAATCGGGGAGTTATGTGTTTTTAAAGGTCTCTCCTTAGAAGGGAAAGATCAGATTTGGAAAGAAAGGGAAGTTAAGCCCAAGATTCATTGGACCCTTTGAAGTTCTGAGAAGGGTCGGAGAAGTTGCTTATGAGGTAGCCTTACCTCCAGCTCTAAAGAATTTCCACAATGTTATCCATGTCTCAGTCCTACGACCCTACAAACCTGATTACAAGCACATGATTGAACATGAACCCCGGGTGAATAGTAACTCGTGAATAGTACCCCGGGTGAAAATATTGATATTTAATAAGAAAGTTCAGATCAATATTTCAATTAAACGATATTGGATGAAGCACAAAACTCAAGGATATTCCACTAATTTCAATGATTATAGAAGCAATACTTACCATAGTAAGTTTATATTTAAGAATATGAAATGAAATAACATAAGAAACTGCAAATGGATTTTCACCTATCATACGGTACGTAATCTGCGTAGACAGGTTATTCCGACATATTAAAGGATGAATACGAAAAATAGTATTCCTTATGAATACGAAAGAAATAATACCCTTTACCTTAGTAGAAGGCTGGATACTGCAATAATGAAGTAGCAGAATACTCTTCTTGCTCTCTATAGTTTCTCTCTCTATAGTGTCTCTTGTGAATCTCAATGAATTGTAGCAATAATTGAGTATAACTTAGTGACTTCTCACGTAAGCATCAATAATCAATACCGTGTGCTACTATGCAACCACGCATATTACTGTACTTTTACCACCGGGCAGTTCAACGGTTTAACAGAAAACTTTCACCGTTATTTTTATAAAAAGATAATTCTGTCATTTTCTAACTACGACAATACTTTCGTTGTGGGATCCACCAATAATTGTGCCGTCGTACGAATATTCCCTGTTAAAACGAATATTTCCCGACCAATCGAATATTCCCCGACACAACAAATATTTTATATCAACTTGCTTAATTTTTAAAATTTTCAAATATTACCCACAATTATAATATTATATCATATCCACACCATAATATTCAAAAATATATTTCGAGAAAAATTATTCTTTATTCATAAAAGTTGGGGTCTTACAAACTGGCCTCCACACCTTTAGAGGATTTCAAACCCTTGGAAACATACTTCCCCGATGATGGGATAATAACAGTTTAGCAACACCGTCAGGATAATACCCACCAACTATAGAGGATGTATTTTGATAGAGTTGTAAACAAGGAAGGCTTTGGAGCTGTGTGACAACCCGAGAATTTAGACAATTTATTAAAATCTTAAATGATTGATTTATGGTCAAATATTAGACCCAGACAGAAAATAAGTGTATGCGTTTGATGTTATTGGGATGGAATTTTGAGGATTTCAAAATTCTGTGAAGGATTTAGGTGAATTATTCAAGATTAAGGATTTATGTGAATATGTTTTGTGTTTTTGATTATGTATGTGTTCAGAATGTGGTTGAGGGTCAAGGGTTGACCAGATTAATTATATATGTGTCAAACCCTAATCGTATATTAAGAACGTCAGCGTTCAGTTAGAAAACCCTAACGTCTAATAAGAAACCCTAAAAATCGGTTCTAGAAACCCTAGTTTCAGTTTCTGATAAATTAAAGCCCTAATCTGGGAATAGAAAGGATAATTATAATGCTTATGTGGTATTAATTATACTACTAATTAGGGCAAAGCTTAATTACTTAGCAAAACCCTAATTACAAATTTGAAACCCTAATTACGGATTTAGGAACCCTAATTTTATAATTAGGGAAAACGAAAGTGTTAATTTAATACTTTTAATGTTAATTAGGATATATATTAATTCTAATTTTGAAGTTAAGTAATTAGAAAACCCTAATCTAATTACGAGATTTAATTTCTAAATTAGAAAATTATTTTTCTATTAGAAACCCTAATTAGTGGTTTATGAACCCTAATGACGATTTTGACCCTAATTGCTTAATTAACAATTTTAATTAGGATAAATTAGTCCTAATTAGCAAAAGATTGATTTATGATTAGAAATTATAATATAATTAGGAAGCCCTAATTATAATTTAGAAATCATGATTTTCTATTTTAAAATCTAATTAGAAAATCTTAGAAATCCAAGTTGCTAAATATTTAAGGTTTAAAACCTAAACCCCAAAGGGTTAAACCCTAAACCCTAACAAATCCTAAACCCTAAGGGTTTGGGCCAAATGACCATGTTGACATTAAAATAAAAATCTATGGACTAAAGTGCCCTTGGTTGTATTATTTAGTGTTGCTTGTAGATCTAGCCCTATTATTGGTTGTTCACCAACCCTAAGCCATAGCATGTGACATATATCTAACATCTCAAAGACAGAAAATCACCATATACATTTATCAGATCAAATTTTAAGATTAAAGAGAGAAAATATTACATTATTGCTCATTTACTCACCAATACTCATCCTTGACCTCTCTCTCTAAAAAGCTTGAAATGTAGTGCTAGATCCAGAACAATATCAAGCCCCACGTGTACCAAGAACAAGATCAAAGATCAGAATCATGATCAAAGCCCAAAAGTGGTATAAACCCTAATTTCAAAAATCTATGATTACGATGTTATTTGTTGTAATTGATTGGTTAAATATGTGTAATAGGGTGTCTATAAGTGATCTCGGGTTGATAGATCATAGATCTATAACACTTAGATGCACGAATCAAGCATTTTATATACGGAAAAATTTTAAAGTTGAGGTCGACAACGAATGTCGAGCCTCTAGATCTTTTTCATTAGATGTTTAGTGTGTTTTATGTTATATATGTGTTCTATGTCATGTCGATTTCGTGCTCTCAATCAAGAAACACGACCGGATCATAAATGGACTAAGAGATATGACCCGTCAAAGACCAGATTGACCGCTCACGGAAATGAATTACAGGTAACCTGAATTTTCCCAAAGAAAGTCCGACAAGATGTTTAAAGCCCTTGATCTTGTTGGTTTTTGTTGTTTTTGGCCATTGTGTTGGTTAGATATTGTAGAGCAATATAAGGAATAAATACTCAAACCATTAGATCACCCTGGATCTTGCTTAATACAAAAAAGTAATCGGTGGTCAAACATGCTTTGACCAAGCTGTCTCATTAATTCTGGAAAACCCGAATTCACCAAAACGATTCGACCTCTTGTTTGATCAAACCTAGATCGTCTTTATTTTTGATGTTTGTAAGTTGATCTGGTACTTGTTTGTTGTACCTTGACATAATTACTATAGAATGGAATCTTAACATCACATGAAACATGATTGAAACCTAGATTTAATCGAGCCATAAGATGGCCACTCGAACTGTCTGAAATCTGGAAACCTGAAATCCTTGCAGGGCCTCTCGACATCGACTTTGCGAGACTTAGATCATGCGATTATGTTGTAATGACTTATATGGTGATATATAATTGTAGTACTACATAAATACTACAACATAAAAACAATTACAAGCCCAAAAGTAGGAAGAACAAGGATTAAAACCCATTCCAAAACCTACCCACCAATCGATTGGCGACATGAATTTCAAGCGGGACCAAGAACACCAAGAACACCTATAGCGACGGTTACGTCAGCTATAGGTCCCTTTAATGACGGTTACGTACGCTATAGGGCCCTTTAGCTGACGCTTATTTTCAAAAATGCGTAAAATTAATTAAAATTAGAAAAAATGGTTTTAATTATTAAAAAGTACATAATAAATTAAAAAATTGTTTTAAAGTCCGAAAATAGTTTTTTAACTATTTTGAGTATATTTTGAAAATATTTAATATTTTTGGAATATAAATTGTATTTAATTTATTTAATTATAATATTAAATAAATTATTTAAAAATAGTTTTAATTCAAGAAAAATCATGAAAAATAATATTATGGTAAAAGAAAATATTTTAAGTTATTTTTGATGATTTTTAATATTTTATGATAAATTTCATTAATAATTTATTATTAATGGTAATTAGTTTATTTAATAAATATATTAAATAAATTAAGGAAAAATAGAATTAATGTTTTAAAAATCATATAAAAATGATTTAAGTGTTATAAAAATATTTTAAGTTATAAAATATAACTTTTGATATTTTGGCATGAAAATATTAATATTTGAATATTAATAGCAATTATCGGATAATGGATTTAAGTGTTTAAAAATCATATAATTATGATTTTAAGGTATTAAAATACTTTGATATATTATAAATATATTATAAGATTATGTAATAATTTTCATTAATATTTTATATTAAATGAATATTAATGATTAAGGAATTATGTGGTATTTAATTTATTTAAATACGGTTTTAATGATTGAAAATGTTGATAAATGATATTAATTATCTGAAAATTTATTGCAAGTCAATGAAAATTGTTTTATCTGCTAAGAAATTATCGGTGATAATTGTTAAGGGTTTAGGCATAGTTTAATTGAACTTAAACTCGAGTGTTGACCGACTAGACCGTTGGGATGATAAAATTGTGTCAGTTTCAACTCAGACTTAAATAGTTTGACTTGATGCTATGTCTTATGTGCTGTATAGACTGATAGGCTTATGTGTTATGTGTTTAGGTTATTATGTGTATATAAATATAACAGTATTATACTGTGATGATATTATTCTAATATTGGAGATCTATATTACTAATATTAGGTCTTCAGGTAAAGCGTTATAAATTGCGTTGCGGTAATCAACGGTTCAGGCAAGTTTGTTCTTACTTAACTCTAATAAGAGTGTTTTATTCAAGCTTATGGTTAGTCATTGCTGATTGCCATGAAAATTGTACTCCATCTTGCATGTATATAATGTCGGTATGAAAATTTGATCACCTTCATTACTGGGTTTGTCCGTAAAATGTTTGTTCATGTTTAAAACTTGTTCACCAAAAATTTGTTCGTGCTAGTTATCAATTATATTGATGAATTATAGCCAGCTTGTTATTCATACTCTTCAATCATGATATATCTTTATATTGTTGTATTTAAACTTGCTGGGCAATTTTCATGCTCACCCTTGCTATATCATGATAAAACATTACAGATAAGGCGAATGCGTTCGGATACAGGAAAAGGTTAATGCCAAGTACAGCTTGGGATAAATTGTGCGGCTAGTTTGTAATAGTATAGTTGCATAATATGTTATTTGTTAGATAGTTTATGAATTGTGTATAAGTTAAGGTTACTCGACCTTGGGGAATAATGTGTAATGTAATGTATAAACAATTTATGTTTATATCTTCCGCGAAAATTAATAGAAAGAAATAGCGTACCGAATCCGCGGCGATTTGGGGCCCGGATTCGGGGCTGCTACAAGCTGGGTCAGTTCTAGTATCCATTATGAGATAGCAGTATCCCGTTGCCGTCAAATTATAGTTTTCCAACACCAACAACACAGCTGAGTATGAAGGCTGTATCATGGGGTTGAAACTAGCCCAATCCATTGTCATCAGACGGTTAACTATCTTTGGAGATTCTGAATTGGTAATCAAACAAACCACTGGGATTTATCACACCAAAGAGCTACATTTGATGCCTTACCATCAGTAGGTTATCCAGATGGCTTCGGAGTTTGAAGAAATAACCTTCCTCCACATTCCTTGGAATAGGAATGACTTTGCGGATGCATTAGAAACTTTGGCCTCCTTGATCAACATACTTGACAAGGAAGACATGCCAAATATCACATTTATCCTACAAAAGGCACCAGCTTATGGGAACTACATTGCAGAAGTATCAGATGAGCTGCCTCCCATCCAACACCCTTGGTATCAGGATATCTAGGAGTATCTGCGAGATGGATCTACACCCGCTGAGGCAAGTCAGGCTGAAAGAAAGCAGATCCATCGAATGGCTATGAAATTCTAGCTGAGCGGAGACGCACTTTACAAAAGAGATGCATGATTAGGTCTTCTCAGATGTCTTTACAAAGACCAAGCTTAGAGGCTCATGGATGAAATCCATGGTGGAGTATGCAGCCCACACATGAGCGGCCCTCTACTTGTCAAGAAAATCCTAAGAACAAGGCATTACTGACTCTCTCTCTCAAGGCTAACTGTGATGATCACGTCAAGAGATGTTACCAAATCCAAATTCATGGGAATGCTATCCACGCCCCTCCAAGGGAGCTCCACAATATGAGTTCTCCTAGGCCCTTCTCAATGTGGGGAATGGGCGTGATCGGGCCCATCGAGCCCAAAGCTAGTAATGGGCATCTATTTATCATCACCATGATCGACTACTTCACCAAGTGGGTAAAAGTAGCCTCATCACCCAAGGTTACTAAAGAAGTTATCATTGGTTTCATAAAAAAGAATGTCATTTATTAATATACACAACCAGAGGTGATTGTGTCAGATAATGCTAAAAACCTCAACAACCAAATGATGGAGGAGTTATGTAGTAAATTCCACATCAAACATCTACTCCGTCATCTATCGTCCAAAGATGAATGGTTATGTTGAAGCGACTAATAAGAATATCAAAAAGATCATGAAAAAGATGTCCGTCAATCATAAACGATGGCCTGACCTCTTGCCTATGACTCTATTAGCCTACAGAACGTCAATGCGAACTTTCACTGGGGCAACCCCCTACTCATTAACATAGGGCATGAAAGCAGTGCTCCCCATAGAGGTGGAAATGGAATCCCTTAGAGTGTTGATAGACGCTCAGCTGGATGAAGACCAATGGTTACAAGATCGGTACCACCAATTATCTCTAATAGATGACAGGCGGGCCGCAACCATCTTCCATGGTCAGTTATACCAACAAAGGATCGCTCGATCCTACAACAAGAAAGTTTGGCTACGACAATTCAAAGAACATGACTTGGTCTTGAAAAAGGTTCTTGACAACCAAGATCATTCTAAAGGAAAATTTGCCCCAAACTAGGAAGGCCCGTTTGTTGTCAAGGAGGTATTGACAGGAGGAGTCCTCAGATTGCAAGAAATGGATGGCGATGAATTTTTGAAACTCATCAACTCGGACACCGTGAAATGGTACTATGTCTGAAGCTACCTGCAAACCAGTATCCTAGTTCTGGATCACCAGATCCCCAGTCAGTTCAGGTTTTCAAAACCCTTTACTACATACAACCTTTCTTTATATTAGTTTGCCCCATCACGGACAAACACACTTTCCAACCAGCAGTCTGGTTCCGGATCATCAGATCCATCATTCAACTCAGGTTTTCAAAACCTTTCACACCTTCAGTTTGTCCCACCAGGGATCAAACATTTCAAAGCTTCAGTTTTGTCCCACCAGGGATAAAAATTTCCACATCTTCAGTTTATCCCATCAGGGATAAAACTTTTCACATTTGCAGTATGTCCTGTACATGGGGTGAACTACGCAGACCTGATCTCCCTAATACACGGGTGTAACAATCTAAAAATTTAAATTATAATTTTAAATATTTATAAAATTATATAAATATTTAATTAATGTGTTTGTTGTAGAATAAATATTTATTTGATTTGATTATTTATTTGTTGAATAAATAATTAACGAGTTAATAAATTTATCATCATGAGATAATATTTTAATATTCATTGATTAAATGAAATTATAATTATAAAGAAAATTATAATTATGCCGTATTGATTTATGTGGTGAATTTATTTAATAAATTGTTATTAGAATTAATTAAATTGAATATTAAAATTTAATTAATTAAAGTGTGACCATAAACTATATTATAAAGGAGTTATTAAAATAAGTTAAAGGAGGTTAATTCAGTTTTTGCCAAACAAGACTTAATGAAAGTTAAGTCTAATTTAAATCTGTTTTACCAAACAAGGTGTAAGATATAATGGGTTAATTTTTAGTTAGTTAGCCAAACAAGCCTTATGGCTTTTGAGTTTAAAAAAAAAATCAGTTAAAGTTATAATTATATTATATACTTAATACATATATTATATCTTATACGTTATATTTGGTTTAGTACGTAAGTTAGAGTTTAAAATAGAGAGAAAAACTTAGAGGAAGAAAAAGAAGAGAAGAAGAAAACTACAGAGAAAAGTAAGAGAGAATTCGGAGAAGTCCATAGAGAGGAATTGGGGAAAAGGAAAGCTTCATAATCAAAAGAATAGCCATCATCTTCTAAAATTAAGGTATCCTCTTGCTTGTATTTTTCAAAAAGTTGTAGTTATATTCTCTTCTAAAGTTCTCTGTAAAAACTTTGTGAATGTTGAATTGTTTGTTGTATATAGCTTTATATGATAAATTATTTGTTATAAAATTATTTTCATAAGTTTATATATGAGTATAGTGAATGCATTCATGTTAAATATATATTTTGTGAAGGAAATCATATTACAGTGAATTGGTATGAACATATATGAATATGACTTAGTTTAAAGTAAAATTAAGGTTTAATTAGTTGTATAATATATAAATTGACTATTGAATTCGAAAGAGGATGAATAAACATAATCATAGTATGTTGAATTAACTGTTTTGGTTGAAAAACAAAATCACAGTGATGTTTTTCACTGAAACTTTTATAAAGTGAAGTTTTAACAAAAATAGTTAAAATTAATGGTTGTAATTTGGATGTTTATGTTGTTTAGATGGCTAGAAACGCGTTAGAAAACATTAGATTATGTTTCTGTAAACCTATTACACATTGGGTAGGTTGGTATGGTTGTTAGAAAAGAGTTTGGAGGCCTAATTTGGCTTTTCGTAGTGTTCTAGAGCACAAAATTGCAAATTGCAGAAGGGACCCCCGCCTCGGCGGGCCCCCAATACAAAAACCCCGGTTGGGGGTTAGTCTGCTAAGCCGAATTTTGGAAAAAACTGGCAGAATATATTTTACTAAAATGAGCATAATTTTTTCATATGAACTTCGATTGATGGGATTCAAGATGATCCGGAACGAGAACGAATAGACCTATAACTTTTATTCTTTAAGTTGTTCAATTTGATGTCGTTATGAAGGGTCAAAATGGCCATCTTTAGGACTGTTATGTATTTGGAGGCAATCGGAGGGCGTCGGGATGCGCGAATGCAAGTGCAATCCTTTGTGTATTAGTATAACCTAATGATAACATGTTGGACATGTAATAGGATATTGTATCAAGTTGTTAATGTTTATGTGATGCAATGACATAATACTTAAGTAGTTGTAATAAAGCTAGAAAGTAATGTTCATGAAAAGATATGATCTTGTGATTGTTTAACCTACGCACGAGGCAAGTTCTCTAACTCTACTTTTATAATTGTGCAAGTGCTTAAACTTTCTTTGAGCAAGTTTTTCTAACTGTAAGCTTTCTTTGTGCAAGTTTCTTAACCCTAATTATATCGTGCAAGCTCCTAAATCTTATCTCTTGATATTGAGCCAATCTTTAACTTGTTATTTAGCATGGAAATTTCTATGTTCTAACACACTAATGTTGAACAAGTTTTATCATTCAACTTACTATTTGTTATGCATGCTTAAGACTCAACTCTAAATAAGGTTTTAACCTTAGCTTAACATTGTTCAAGCAAGGTATGTTACATTATTCAATACTTATACTCTTAGATTATTCCTAAAGCATGACCTTAGTATACAATGTTGATTCACTTATGATTTATTCTATAGCACAATGTTATTACATTTTTATTTAACTAATCCTTAGTTGATGTTCGTAAACTCTAAATTACCTTGAAACTTATCCAAACCAAACTTACTTTGGTGCGAACTCGCATTCTAAATGCTGAGATGAACAAGCCTATTATAGAGGATAACTTACGCATATCGTTAAAATGTTTGTGCACAATACATTGTACAAAGGGTTGATCCCCCTAAGTACGAGAAGTCCTTATAATCTTATGATTGTTAAAGTTTAAGTTGAAAGAATACTTATAACTATGGATATAGTTCGTGGTCTTTTGACCCTCAGTTATATATTTCAAGTTCTGTTCCTGATTATTATTGATGAAGTACTTTATTCATTTCTATTGAGCCTATTCATTTGGCAGTTGATATGATGTTTATTCACTAATATTAAAGTGAGCTTTGTTTGCTCACTCTTGCATATATACACTCTTTGCAGCTAAAGTTGAGAAGGTCGATGAACCTACAACTAGCAAAGGAAAGGGAAAAATATACAAGTGATGAAGACTTGTAATTTAATGAATTTTATGTTAATAGACTTTATATTTAATGATGTGATGTAATTATTTTATTTTTGCACTTGATTGATGTTAAGGTTAGATAACCTGGGATATTTTGGATTTAATGATGTAACCCTTTTATAGGGAGGATTTATGGTTTAAATGTTATTTTATTTGGGTAGATAGTATGAATGTATGGAAAGTGAACACCAAGTCTTAGGGGAATGAAGTACCCAGATTTGGGGGTGTCACAAGTTGGTATCAAAGCCTTAGGTTATGAACCTTAGGTGGGGAAAAGCCATAGGAAGTAACCTTTGAAAAGATAGTGGTGATAAACTCATATCGAGTTTTAAGGAAGAAGTAATAAAACACTTATGTGCTTATTTGATTACAACTTATGTGCTCGTGAGTGTCGGGTAATAATGATTAGTAATTAAAACTTAAAATTTTGTTGTCAGGATGGCTAATGTAGGAGAATCCAGTTAGGCTAGGGAGGAAGGATCCCAGATGCCTAGAGAGGAGGAGCCTCGAGATATTCAAGTGGTTTGGGAACAACTACTGGCACGGGAAACAACTCTGTTGGTCACAGTGGTTGAGCAGGAGAGGTTTCCTGATGAGGATGATGAGATAGAGATGGACGAGGAAGACCCCGAGGAGCTGCCACAGTCGAATGAGGATGAGGATGACGAGGACGAAGAGCTCCCACTTAACTTGATTGCCGCCCGTATGTATGACGAAGTATACGACCACAATGTGGAACTTCAAGATAACATCGAGGAGTAGCAAGAGATAGTTGTTGAACAGCAGTTCGCAATGGCGCAGAAGGACAACGAGATCCAGGATCGAGATGAACGCTTGAATAATGTCAAAGACAAACTAATCCACACTGAAGGAAAGAACAAGAAACTGACAAAAAAGATTACAGAGCTGGAGAACAAATTGAAAGAAGGATCTATGAAGAGGGCAAGAGCCGAAGACGCGTACGAAGAAGCTTATCAACGAGCCGGGATAGCAGAGAGAGAGAGGCACAAGCAAAGAGGATCAAGATGGAAGAGATGAATAACGTATTCAACACCGTGATTAATCGAGCTCAAGATCGGGTCATGGGTTATTCGATTTAGTTTGAGACGCTGTAATCGTATATATTAGATCGCCGAACAATGTTCTGAATTATGGAGGAAGAGCGTCGTAAGGCTACACAGTATCTTAGTAGGACATCATAGGGAATGTACTTGATATGTTATTTATGATATGATAAATAAAATGTAAATCCCAAGTGTTATGTAACCTATGGGATATGATGATGATGTTATCCTGGAACTTTAGTAGTTCAGGTAAGTAATGTAAATAGCAGTGATGCTATTGTTCTTATGTTTTCAAAAAGATTATGAATGAATAAAAGTTATTATTTTATTCAAAGTGTTATGTCTTACGTGATAATCTTTTATGGTGTGAAAATTAAGTAGAAATACTTAAAGAAATTGAGTAATAGTTTAATGGGTGTGTTTCAACAAAAAATGCCTCCAAGACGTCAACCCCGACAAAGAACCCCTGAGGGATCTACCAATAACAACAATGCCGAGGCTAATCCAGTTAAGCAGCTAGTGACGTTACTGATGGGTGCATTACAGAATCAACCGTAGAATCAAGCTTTGACATTTAAGGACTTCAAGGTAGTTGGACCACCAGAATTTCGCGGGTCCATGAATCCAGTTGAGACACAGACCTGGATCATGGAGATAGAGAAAGTATTTGATGTAGCTAGAGTAGGTGAGAATCAGAAGACTGCTTTTGCAACATTCATGTTGAAAGCAGAGGCTAGTTATTGGTGGCAAGACAATAAAACTCGAGGAGGACAAGGGGTGATGACATGAGATAGGTTTAAGGAAATATTTTTTGAGACCTATTTCTCGGAGAGTTCGAAGAATCAGATGGAGGTGCAGTTTATAGAACTGAAACAGGGATCAATGACAGTGTCAAAATATGCCGCGAAATTCAACGAGCTAGCGAGGTTTGCGTCATATCAAGTCAACACAGATGAGCGCAAGGGGAGGAGATTTGAACAGGGACTGAAACCATGGTTGTACAGTAGGGTCTGCCTGTTCCAACTGAAGACATTCATAGCGGTGCTTTAGAAGGCAATTCTCGCTGAGAGTGGAGGCGAGGCGGTGACAAAGCATAACCAAGAGCAGAGAAAGAAGAAGAATGAGGGCGAAGTTAAGAATGGTGGTGGTAACAGTGGAAATGGTAGCAATAACCTGAAGAGGAAATGGAATGGAAATGTGGGTTCGTAAAACCGGTAGGGGTAATCAATGAGAAGAAGAAGTTCGAAGCTTGTGCTACGTGCGGGAAGTTTCACATGGGTGTGTGCTTAAGGGGGAAGCGAGTATACTTTAACTGTGGCCAGGAGGGTCACATTGCCCCAAATTGCAGTTAATCAAAGAAGAATGTTTGCTACACGTGCGAGTCAAAGGATCACTTTGCTCGTGAGTGCCCTAAGAAGAAAGCTAAAAAGACGACGAGAAACAAGGGAGGTAGCAGTGGAGGTACATTGACCATTGCGGGACCAACATCATCCAACAGACCCAGAGCAAGAACCTTCAACATGACTGTGCAGGATGCTGTGCAATCAAAAGTTATGGTGTCAGGTATTATCCCAATCAATGATATTGATGCTTATGCATTATTTGATTTAGGTGCTACTTGCTCATTTATATCTGATGAATTTGCTAAGAGGTTAGAATTACCTAGTGAAGAATTGAATTTACCTTTAAACATAGAAATTACGAATAGGGAAGTGATTCATGTTAGGTTCGTATACAAGAATTGTAGGGTGAACATTAAGGGAGATGTTATGATGGTAGATTTAATTCCGATAAACTTGGAGAGTTTGATGTTATTTTGGGAATGGATTGGCTGTTCAATTATGGAGCGATAATTGATTGCCAAAAGAAATGTGTAAGCCTTTTGACTCCGTCAAAGGTAGTTTTCTTTGGTAGCTGATCGCCTAGACATGCGAGATGTTTGATGATTATGCAGGCCAAGAAGTTGTTGAATCAAGGCTGTGTGGGTTATTTAGCTTACATAGTCGATACTCAGAGGAAGGGGGTGAAACTGGAAGAGATACCAATGGTTAAGTAATTCATGGATGTGTTTCCAAAAGATTTTCTAGGACTTCCGCCTGATCGAGAGATTGAGTTCATGATCGACCTAGCACCAAGAACCGCTCCAATATCGAAGGCCCCGTATAGAATGGCTCCGATAGAGATGAAGGAACTGATGGTACAATTATAAGAGTTGTTAGACAAGAAGTACATTCAACCGAGTGTGTCACCGTGGGGAGCACTGGTGTTATTCATGAAGACGAAGGATGGGTCAATGCATCTTTGCATTGATTATAGGGAATTAAACAAAGTGACTATTAAGAATAAATATCCATTGCCAAGAATAGATGACTTATTTAATCAGTTGAAGGGTGCTAGATATTTTTCGAAAATAGATTTAAGAAGTGGGTATCATCAACTAAAAGTAAGGAAGGAGGATGTACCGAAGATGGCATTCTGAACTCGGTATGGACATTATGATTTTTTGGTGATGTCTTTCGGATTGACAAATGCCCCTGTTGCATTCATGGATTTGATGAACAGGGTGTTTAAACCATTCTTAAACAAGTTTGTGGTGGTATTCATTGATGACATTCTTGTGTACTCCAAATCTCAAGAAGAAGATGTGGAACATTTACGTTTGACGCTGGAGACACTAAGAAAGGAAAAGTTATACACAAAATTTTCCAAGTGTAAATTCTGGCTAGAACGTGTACAATTTCTTGGGCATATGATTGACAAAGATGGGATTTCAGTGGATCCATCAAAAGTTGAAGCCGTAATCAATTAGGAACAACCAAGAACACCTTCAGAGATTAGGAGTTTCTTGGGACTGGCCGGTTATTATAGATGGTTTATCCAGGATTTTTCCAAGATTTCCACTCCGTTAACAAATTTAACAATGAAAACTGTAAAATTTGTTTGGACGGAGAAGTGTGAGGAAAGTTTTCAAGACTTGAAAAAGAAGTTAAGTGTGGCACCTGTGTTGTCATTACCAGTTAATACAGGAAATTTTATGGTGTATAGTGATGCCTCACACAAAGGATTGGGTTATGTTCTTATGCAGAACGACAAAGTTATTGCTTATGCATCAAGACAATTGAAGGACTATGAGGAAGGATATCCGACTCATGATTTAGAGTTGGCTGTAGTGGTATTTGCTCTAAAGATATGGAGGCACTATCTATATGGAGAAAAATGTTAGATATACACAGACCATAAGAGTCTAAAGTATATTTTCACTCAAAAGGACCTGAACATGCGTCAAAGGAGATGGATGGAATTGATAAAAGATTACGATTGTGAGATCTTTTATCATGCAGGCAAAGCGAATGTGGTTGCAGATGCTTTAAGCAGGAAAGGTCGGGAGAAGTTGATGTTGTTAACCAACCAAGAAGAGCTCATTTCAACAATGGCAAGACTAGAGTTAGAAATCAAATTTTCAAAAGAAATTGATAAAAGATTGTTCCAGATGGAAGCTAGTTCAACTTTGGTTGACAAGGTGAAGAATGCTCAACTACAAGATGAAGAATGTGGAAAGATCAAAGAGAAAGTGGTTGAGAGTGGTGAAGTGAAATACAAGATCGATACCAAAGGGTTACTAAGATTCAAGG
Organism: Panax ginseng; assembly: GCA_020205605.1. Classification (NCBI taxonomy): domain Eukaryota; kingdom Viridiplantae; phylum Streptophyta; class Magnoliopsida; order Apiales; family Araliaceae; genus Panax; species Panax ginseng. The sequence goes on from CM035149.1 coordinate 74,753,987, forward strand.
GAAGAATCTGGGTTCCAGCAGTACCAGATATTAAAGAAGAAATCTTGACCGAAGCTCATAACTCAAGATATTCGATACACCCAGGAAGTACGAAGATGTATCAAGATTTATGATGACACTTTTGGTGGCCAAACATGGAAAGAGATGTTGTAGAATATGTTGCAAAATGCTTGACATGTCAAAGAGTAAAGGCCGAGCATCAACGACCAAACAAATTACTTCAACCATTGGAAATACCGGAATGGAAGTGGGAGCATATCACAATAGATTTTGTGGTAGGTCTTCCAACTACTCAGAGAGGATACGATGCGATTTGGGTGATAGTGGACAGGCTGACAAAATTAGCACACTTTTTGCTAATAAAGATTAGATTCAATCTTGATTAGTTAGCAAAGTTGTACATTAAAGAAATTATTTCGAGACATGGATTTCCAGTGTCAATTGTGTCAGATAAAGTTCTGCGGTTCACATCAAACTTCTGGAAGAGACTACAAGAATCCATGGGAACACAGTTGAGAATGAGTACAGCTTATCATCCACAAATAGATGGCCAAAGCGAACGAACAATCTAGACGTTGGAAGATATGCTTAGAGAATGCATCATGGATTTCAAAGGGAGCTGGGATAAACATTTACCATTGGTGGAATTTTCCTACAACAACAGTTACCACGCATGCATCGGCATGCCGCCACGGCTTTATGCACGAGAAAATCACGTAACTCCACCGGTCTTTGGGATGAAGTCGATGAACGCCAACCGTTAGGGACCTAATCGGGTACAACAAACTACTGAGGTTGTTAAACTCATCAGGACAAGGTTGGTAGCTGCTCAAGACAGACAAAAGAAGTATGATGATCAACACAAACAAGATCATGAATTCAATGTAGGAAATTTTGTGTTCTTAAAAGTTTCTCCCTAAAAGGGGAAAATTCGTTTTGGTAAAAAGGGAAAGCTAAGCCCGAGGTTTATTGGACCCTTCGAAGTGCTGCGAAGAGTAGGAGAAGTGGCTTATGAGGAATCTCTACCTCTAGAGTTGGAACACGTTCATAATGTTTTTCATGTTTTGGTATTACGACCGTATAAACCCGATTACAAGCATGTGATAGAGTACGAACCTTTAAAGTTCGATAAAGACTTGTCTTATGAAGAGGTTCCTATCCAGATAGTCGACAGGAAAGAACAAGCGCTCAGGAATAAGGTGATACCTTCTATGAAGGTGATATGGAGGAACCACAATGCTGAAGAAGCTATGTGGGAACTCGAAGATAAAATGATGAAAGATTACCCTGAGTTATTTATTTAATATGTGTCTTCGATTCTGGGGACAAAATCTTTATAAGGAGGGAAGAATGTGACGAATGATTTTCTTGAGTTGTGATTCTGAGGACAGAATCCTTGTAAGGATGGAAGGATGTAACAATCCGAAAATTTAAATTGTAATTTTAAATATTTATGGAATTATATAAATATTTAATTAATGTGTTTATTGTAGAATAAATATTTGTTTAATTTGATTTGATTTGATTATTTATTTGTTGAATAAATAATTAACGAGTTAAAGAAATTGATCATCATGAGATAATATTTTAATATTTAGTTGATTAAATGAAATTATAATTATAAAGAAAATTATAATCACTACACCAAAAATGGCCTCTAGTGAAGGACAAAACCTTCACAAGAGATACTATATCACTCACAAGTGATATATTACGAAGAAATATTTCCTTCACACAATTACTCGCATTAGACCTCCTCGCAATTGGGTATCCTTCGCTAAGTAGTAACTAAATATTTTTTGTGAAGGATATATTGTGAATAACTTTTTTATTCACAAATTGTATTTTGTAATGGAATATTGTTATTTAGTGAAAGATTAGGTTCTATTGATTATATCATGTTCTAATAACCTAATGTTTTGATGATGACTTGTTCATTGGTACTAAATTCTTTATTGTGAATTTCATAAAATTGTCTCAAAGAATTATTTGATGGATTATTCAAGAAGTTTAAAGAATTTTAAGTGTTAAGAAAAATATGTAAGGTTATTGCAAATACTCAATTTTTCAATACAAGGCTCTAGGACATGATATTTGTGCATTAAAATGTGGTTAAATATTTTGTGCATGCTTAAAAATTTATGTTAACTATTATTACATGATTTATCTTAGTTGGTTAGTATTTATGTATTTTACATGCTTAAGAAATTATTGCTGGATTAATTGGCTTATATTTGCCATATGTTATGGATTTTTAAGAGTTTTTGTTTTGAGATATGTGTATTACACGTGTGTAAAAATTCATATGGTTTAGACTTATTGGAAATTTAAAAGATTGTTAGGAGTATGTGTGTGACGGTAGGATAATGATTATCATCATTTCAGTGGTTTAATTACGTATGTCTCGGTACTCACATATTATATATGGAAAGTTGAAAGAGTTTGCATGTGCTAGTATTTCTTATTCCTATCAGTATGTATCTCTGATATTTTTTATGGTAATTTCGAAGAGGCAGAGGCATGTCATTATTAGTGGATTAACATTGGAAGAAGTCAAACTTATCAACTAAGAGGTTTTCACGGAAGTTACTCTACTGGCTACTTGTTTGTTCCTAACAAAATTCATATTTGATTATAATTGGAATGTTATACAAAGATTATTTGTTGACCATGTAAATATTTCAACACATCTTAATGTTCAACGGTAATAAAATTGGGCTATAAAAAGAGAATTTTTATCAGTAATGAAAACAACACTTGAATTAATATTTTGCACTCACTTGGAAAGCTATTCTATTCTTGGTGCAAATTTTAAGCTGCTGATCAATTGATATTTTTATTCAACTTTCGTGAGCTTCATATTGGTGATATCTATCTTTTATTACTTGATCATTGCATTCACTAGTTGAGCCTTGCATCGTTAAATTGTTTATTTGATTTGATCATTAGACCTCTATTATTGTAATCTTAATTTTTTAGACTAAGTTTTGTCTAAAGGAATTTAATCCAGGTGGATTAAGGTTTGTTTACAAACAGGTTCAAGGAAGCATAGGTGTTTAAGGAGTGCATTGGTGCACAAGGAGCAAGAGTGCTCAAGTGAATTGTTGTGATTCAATTTTATAGAATTTGATTTGTAACAAGGGTCTTTTAAAGAAATAAAAGTGAGTCTCCAATACTAGTTGGTATTGGACATGGACTAGGCTATTATTATAGAGGGTAATAGCTGAACCACATAAAAAATCTTGGTATTATTTTTATTACTTGCTTTAACTTAATATCTCTCAAGTTAATTGATTTGCTTAATAAACAGAATTTAACTATTTGTTTCATCGTGAGAATTTTTGTTAACATTAAATATTCTATTTAACTTATAAAATCACCAAGATATTTTCTTAAACAAAAATTTAATTCGGTAGACCTTATTCATTCAGCAAGCTGCATTCATCAATATAGTTGGCTATATTCGATAATTTGGTTTAAAGTTTTTTTTAAAATTGGTCATAGTTTGTGTCCACACTTATTCAACCCCCCCCTTCTAAGTGTGCCTTATTTGCATTTCATTTGGTATCAAAGCTTGGCTCTACTTACTTGGTCTTAAAGGTGACTTATAGGGAAAGATTCTGACATGGCACAGTTCAGGAACAACAATCAAGAAGGTCAATCAACCAATATACCTCCACTGCTGCATGGAACAGGAAACTACAACTTCTACAAATTTCGAATGAGGATCTACCTTAAAAGAGATCCTTGGGAATGGTGGGTTGTGGAGAATGGACCAGTCATTCCAAGGAAAGAGGACAGTACTCCAAAGACTCTGCTAGAGATGGATTTAACTGAAACCTTCATGGTTTCGTATGATTCAAGGGCTATAAATACTCTACTAAGTGGCATGGTGCAGTCCGAGATTGACAAAGTATCATCATGCAACACAGCTAAGGAAATTTGGGACACTCTAGTGGTGAGTCATGAAGGAACATCAAAAGTTCGAGAAGTTAAACTAAGAATGCTTATGCATGACTATGAGATGTTCAAACTTGAGAAAGATGAAACTATAAAGATGGCTCAAGCAAGGTTCCTTGTTCTTCTGAACTCTTTAAAGCTACTGAACAAATCTATTCCACAAAGTGAGATTAATTGTAAGTTACTTCGGGCTATGCCCAAGAGGTTTGCATCTAAAATTACTACTCTTCAAGATTCCTCTACTATATCTACTATGGATACACTAACCCTTTTTGGTGAACTTGAGGAATATGAACATCAGTTAAAGAGGTATGATGATGAGGAGGAAACTCCTTGTAGAAAGGCTCTAGCTTTTAATGCAGGAAATGAAGAAGAGCTTGATGATGATTCTGACGAAGAGATAGCTATGATGTCAAGGAGACTCAAAGGACTTTTATAAAGGAAGAATAAACGAAAGAATATCTTCAACTCAAATAAAGGCAAAGGAAAGAAAACTGAAGAGACGTGTTTTGAATGTGGACGTCCATGGCACTTCAAGAAGGACTGTTTTCAACTAAAGAATAAAGGAAAAACTGGCTTCAAGGATAATAAGAGAAACAAGGCACTGGTCACTTGGAGTGATGAAGAAGAATCTGAGGTTGAGGTCGACGCCAAGGATGAGATAGCTCAAGTATGCTTCATGGGAATAGAAGGTGATTCAAACGAGGTATCTGATGTTGATTTTAATTCTTTGAAATAAGAAAATGCTAGATTAAAAGAAAAGAATGCATATTTGAAAGACTTAGTAAATACATTAATGTGTGAAGTTGATTCTTTGATAGATGAAAAGAAGGAAATTGAAAAAGAGTCATCATGTAAAGAAGAAAAGGTTTTGATTGCTAAAAATTATTATCTTGAGAATTATAACAAAATCCTTTTTTAACAAGGTGACTTACTTGAACAATGAGGTTGGAAAATTGACTAATGAACTGAAAATGTGAGATGTATGTATTGATGCTTTTAGTAATGAATCCCAGTCTAAACCCATTCATACTAATGAACTTCAAAAGGAAGTAGATTAATTAAAAATATCTGTTGCTAGATTTGTTCAAGGAGAAGAAAATCTAACTGTCATGTTAGGAAAGAAAATGCCTAGTTTTGATAGATAAGGAATAGGTTATAATCCCACTCATAAAATCGAAAATGTGAATATGTTTAAATCCAAGTCTCATTTCAAATTGAATTACTGTTCTCCTTTCACAACATGCAAAAACTGTGGTATTAAAGGTCACTTGGACATAAATTGCTTTAAGAAAAATAAGATTAAAAAGGTATGGGTTAAAAAGGTTGATTTACTTGCAACTAACACTAAAGGACCCAAAAAGATGTGGGTACCAAAAGGATAAATTAATTGTTCTTGACAGGTATGCTTCAAGGCGAAGGTTCTATCTCAAAAATGGATTCTCGATAGTGGATGCTCTCATCACATGACTGGTGACAAATTAAAGTTCGTGGAACTAAAAATCAAGAAGAAAAATGAAACGGTCACATTCGGAGATAATCGAACATGTGAGATTGTTGGAAAAGGTAAAATCGGTAATGGTAAGGTTAACATTGATAATGTTCATCTTGTTAGCGAACTTGAATTTAATCTTATAAGTGTTAGTTAGTTAATGGCTAATGGACACCAAGTTAGTTTTGAAAAAGATAAATGTACAATTTCTCATGGTACTAATAACTCTATTCTAGTTGCACAAAGGGAAGAAAATATATATACTCTTGATTTTGAGCAACAGGAGGAAGAATTATGTCTTGCCTCGATGCAAGATGAGGCTAACCTATGGCATAAAAGGATGGGACATGTTCACATGGATTTAATCAAGAAATTGTCCTCTAAAAACCTTGTCAAAGGATTGCCAAAGATAAGGTTTGAAAAGAAAGGAGTATGTGTTCCTTGCCAACTTGGAAAACAAGTAAGAACATCATTCAATTGAAAAAATATATGTATCAACCTCCTCTCCTTTACAATTACTTCATCTCGATTTATTTGGCCTAGAAAGGCATGCTAGTATTAATGGTAAGTTTTATGAATTTGTAATAGTTGATGATTTTTCCAGATATACATGGGTATTATTTTTAAGAACCAAATATGAAGCATTTAAAGAGTTTGAGAAATTGATAAGAAATTTAGAGACTAAGTATGGTCTCAAACTTATAAAAATTCGAAGTGATCATGGTACCGAATTTTTAAAGGACTTTATTATATTTTGTGATCAAAAAGGTATAAGTCATGAGTTTTCAGCTCTTAGAACTCCTTAGCAAAATGGAGTAGTGGAAAGAAAGAATAGAACACTTCAAGAAACAGCTAGAACATTTTTACAAGAAAGCAAACTTCCAAAAAATTTTTGGGCCGAAGCTGATAATACCTCGTGTTATGTGTTAAACAGAGTTCTTATTCGTCCTATTATTTTGAAAAATCCTTATGAGCTTTTGAATAACAAAATTCCTAATATAAGTTATTTTAAAGTATTTGGGTCTAAATGTTATATACTAAATACTAGTGATAACTTGGGAAAATTTGATACTAAATCCTATGAAGGTATTTTCATTGGTTATTCACATAACAACAAGGCATATCATGTATTTAATATTTACACTATGTGTTGAAGAATCTATTCATATAACTTTTAATGAGACTAACAATGATCTTCCAAAAGAAAGAGAAGAGGATGCAGGAAATTTGGAGATTTTCACAAATCCAAAGCAATCAAGAAAACCAACAATGAGATCAAATGGACAAATTCAACAAGCTGAATTGAATAGTACACATAGAAATGAACAAGAAGCAACACAAGATTTTGAAGAAAATTTTCCTCAACAAGAAGAGGTAATACACGATGTTCAAATGCCAAAGACAGCAAAGTATCTTAATGATCATCCACCGGAAAATATCATCGGAGATATAAACAAAGGAGTTACCACACAGAGAAGCCTACAAAATTAATGCGCATTCTCTGCATTTTTGTCACAAGTTGAGCCAAAGAATGATAAGGAAGCTATACTTGATGAAAATCGGCTAATGGCAATGAAAGAGAAACTTCAATAATTTGAACGATTTCAAGTTTGGGAATTAATACCTCCTCCTAAAGATGTTTCTGTCATTGGAACAAAATGGGTGTTTAAAAACAAGCTTGATGAGCATGGGACAATCACTCGCAACAAAGCAAGGCTAGTGGCTCAAGGTTACAATCAGTAAGAAGGGATCGACTACGAAGAAACTTATGCTCCAATTGCAAGACTAGAGTCTATTCGAATCTTGTTAGCATTTGCTTGTTATAAGAAATTAAAGCTTTATCAAATGGATGTAAAGAGTGCATTTCTTAATGGATACATCAATGAAGAAGTCTATGTCAAACAACCTCCTGGATTCGAACATGAGAAATATCCAAATATGTTTTTAAGCTAAAGAAAGCTCTTTATGGTCTTAATCAAGCTCCAAGGGCTTGGTATGAGAGGTTGAGTAAGTATCTTATTTCAAGTGGTTTTACTAGAGGAAAAATAGATTCTACATTATTTATTAAACATGAAAAACAAGAAATAATCTTTGTTCAAATATATGTAGATGATATAATATTTGGTGCTACTAATGATTTTCTTTGTGAGTGGTTTTCAAATAGTATGCATAAGGAATTTGATATGAGCTTAATGGGAGAGCTAAATTACTTTTTGGGACTTCAAATTAAGCAAACAAAGGAAGGGATCTATATTCATCAAACCAAGTACACAAAAGAGCTACTCAAAAGATTTGGTTTTGAAGGAACAAACCCAAAGGCTACACCAATGAGTACATCGATAAAGCTCACATCAGATGATAAAGGTATAAATATAGAGTTAACCAAATATCGAGGTATGATTGGCTCTTTATTATATTTAACTGCATCTAGACCGGATATAATGTATAGTGTATGTCTTTGTGCTCGATTTCAAGCAAAACCCAAAGAATCCCACTTACAAGGTTATAAGAATTTTAAATATTTAAGTGGTACTATAAATTTAGGGTTATTTTATCTAATAAGTAATCATTTTAAACTAATGGGTTATTCAGATCTCTTGTTATGCGGGGTTTTCAAATTGATAGAAAAAGTACAAGTGGTGCTTGTACATTTTTGGGACAAAGTCTTGTTTCATAGCATAATAAAAGCAAACTTCAGTTTGCTTTATCAACTACTTGAGGGTGAATATTTAGGCTGCGAGGAGTTGTTGCTCTCAAATATTGTGGATGAAACAAACTCTATGTGATTTTGATATAATATGCAATAATGTGCCTATATATTGCGATAATTCTAGTCTTATTGACATTTCAAAGAATCTGCTTTTGCATTCACGCATAAAAACATATAGAAGTAAGGCATCATTTTTAAGGGATAATGTTTCAAAAGGGTTAGTTAAATTAGTTTTATTCCTACGTAAAAATAATTAGGCGATATTTTTACTAAACCCTTGAGTTAGGAAAGATTTTGTATGCTAAGGAGAGAACTTGGAATGTGCATGGTATAATTGTGATTTACGTACTTAAAATTTTATGACATGCAGATTATATTTTATTCATATATGTATCATTTATTTTCTGCATGATAACTGATAAAATATATCTGTTTTCCATTCCTTATCCGTTCAAACTATGTTCTAGATACACTTTTATATTAATATCGCCGGATGTCATTTAATTGGGAAATGTAAAGGTTTATACCTTGAGATACGAAACAGCAGCCGAACAGACTTTCAAAATTGAAAAGACGCATGTCTTTCGGTGACAGAGTTTTAATTGATTTTTATTTCTTATATTTTCAGCCTTCTTCTTCTTAAATCAGATTATCCACCTCCATCATTTACAAAAAATCCTTAGTTTCATTTTCACAAATATGTAACACCATGAAAACCAGGGCTAGCAAGCGATCGTCTGGTAAATCAAACGATGAAGGATCTTCATTGAAGAATGCTACCAGACTAAAAATGAAATCCAAGCGAGTGTCAAAGAAATCTTATGTGCATGTGTTGTCTGATGCCTCAATATTATCCGACGATTCAGATTTAAGTTTTTCTTTCTTAAAGGCTACAGAAGCAGAACCATCTCAACGAGGCAAGTTGAAGCAGCCAGTGTATGAAGAACATCTCTCTTCAAAGCCAGAATCTCCTTCAAATCTGGTAAATCCATTTTCATCTTCCCCTGATTTGCTAGAAAGTTTCTTCAGAGGGTATAGTTTTTAAACTCGTTTTAAAAATTCAATTGCTACAAAGCAATTATGAAAAATCTCTGGATTTATTTTATTTCAAATATTCTGTTCTAAGACTCGCTCATGTAGCATAAACATATATATACCATGCTTGTGTTATATTTTGAATAAAGCATGAACGAAGCATATTTTAACTAAAGCGGTGTTAGTTACACATATGTGTTATGAATACCCACAAGCATGCCTAATATAAGCTTTATAACTATCTTGTATGTTTAGAGAGCCAACATGATAGACTTTGTGGTTTCATGACCTTGAATGACCTTAAATTATCGAAATGATCGAACTTATAACTATGTTATGCAAGAAGGAACCTAGATTGATCTAAGAAGCATGTGAAAGCCTTTAACATAACAAAATATGATTGTGTGTTCAAGCCAATAATGTAAAACCACAAAGGTCAGAACGACAGGAAATTTGGATTTTCCGAATTTAGTTTAAAGAATTAGTTATTAATAAAATGAATTTTATATTAATAATAGTATGTCTTATGTGTTTATTAATCGTTCTAGAACCTAGGATGATTATAAGTCGGGAGGATTCTGGCTATGAGCTAGACTAAGCGATTAAGAATTTTCAAGACAAAAATGAAAATTTTCCGGGAACAAAATATTTCTGGAGAAAAAGACGAAATAGGCACTATTCACCCGACGAAAACTAAGGGTTAGGGTTTGAATAACCTAAGCCGTTCTGAGAATTTGGTATGTCAAAATGACATTCCATCGAAAGATTTGTCGATAATACGTTGTGAAAAGTTAAGTAAGCTGATAAAAGTTTTTCTCTAAAAACGTGCAGAAATCAGACGAAATAAAAATGACGAAAAGTACTGCTGTGTACTTTTCACTCATTAAACTACGTTATGGTAAAACGTGAAGGAAAACGGTTAATGCCAAAAAGTGTTTTTCAGTTTTTTGGAAATCCAAAGAATACGTAAAAGTTAATCGGTAAAGGAAAGACGAAATATCCAAAAATATTTGGACTCTGAGAATCGCAGTTTTTAAAACTGTCGGACGAAAACCCGAAAGACGGAACCATGTAACTTAAAGGCTAAGTAGACTTAAGGGCTAAGTTAACTTAACACTTAAGTAATGAATAGTATGGTGGTGTGAATAGTAAGGAGGTTCGGGGTGAAATGACTATTTTGCCGTAGCTTTGGAAAATCAATAAATAGGAAGTTAGATTTCATTTAAATGAGATTTTGAAAAATCCTACACTAGAGAGAGAGAGAGAGAGAATTCAGATGGAGAGGGAGAAGGAATAGCATGAGCATGAATGTTCGGATTGAAAATGTTCGTGAAATGGAAAAGCTAGCAAATCACCGGTTTTGTCTATTGAAGAAAAATAAAGAGGAAAGGTATTAAAACCTAACTTCTATGTTAGATTTTCTTTAAGTTTTATATGTTTTAAATATAGATTAATAAGAATAAGAAGTATATAATGTTAGGGATGATTTCATATGGTTGAAATCATGAGAAATAAAGAAAATAAGAATTTGAAGTTTAGTTTATAAATTTCTTAAGGAAGTATAAGATTCGTAATGAATTAGAACGATCCGAGTGGATTATATGTATAAGTAGGTGAAATAAGTAAGGAATGATGTTCTATAACATCAAATTCCAATAAAAAAGTGAAATCGTAATCCAAAATATCGATTAAAATGAAGAACGAACGAAGAACATGCGAAGAACACGAAGAACGTTGTTGATGGAAATATTTAAAACCATCATAGGATATTTGTTGTTGATGGACAAGTTTAAAACCATCGCGTATAAATTTGATGCATATTTCTTGGTTAGGAACGGTAGAAACGTTCATGAAGAACGGATTAAAACTTAGCTATAACGAAGTTATGGTGAAAATTTTGTAAAAGATAAATGAGAATTAGAAAGTTAGTAAATGAACCCGAACATGTAGGGTTTCATAAGAATGTGAGAGAACATAGAAAACGTAAATCGGGGACTCAAGAACGAACAAATTCTAAGTTCGGATGACCGAATTATGGACGAACAAACAAAGAGAGTTAAAAACATAAAATGAAAGAAGGGTGAAGATCAAGCCAATCGAATGGCATGTTAATGAATTTAGAATGAAGTTCTATCCAAGGGGGATTGAAGTACGTAAGATAAGGAAGAGAATGGCTTTGGAATGACCTCATTTGGAGTTATAACGAAGGAGTTATGAGATCGGGAAGTAGCGTCTCAAAATGAAGTTAACACTTAAAAGAAATTATCAAGAATTAGGGCTTGGTGCCGCGGCGCCAACCATGCCTTGTAAGGTGGTGCTGCAGCGCCAGACCAGAGATCAGGGTACTGCAAACTCGAGCTGCGGTGCAAGAAATAGAAGGGAGAGTGGCGCCGCAGTGCCAGTGTAGGAAAAAGCCAAAGAAGAGCTTTTAATTGCTCAACTCTTGGGGGGGAAACGTATCGGAAGATAAAGAACATAATGTTTAACTAATGTAACACTTAAGCAAGTAATTTAAACCTTAAATGAAGGTTGAACGAAAAGATTAAACGAGATTAAAAGACAAAGAATTTAAACGCGAGTTACATAACCGATGTCTGGGGACCGTAGTCACAATGAACGAACGTGAGGGATTGCTATGGTTATGATTCCTTAGACATTGAGTGACGAGGGTAATGAATAACATTGTGATGTTATGTCATGATAGTGAGAGATAAATATGAAGCATATAGACGCTGTGTACGCAATGCTATTGCGATAAATGAACGATCTTAGCATACAACGAACAGTATGGCTTGGACAATAAGAATGACTAATGAAAATGGGGTTCAAGTAAGGGATAACGAAAGTATTAAGTAAGATAAGAATGGTATTAAGAAAGCCGTAATGAACGGTAATAAGATTAATGAAAGCCGAAGGTGAGTCGTATAAGAATGAATCCCGAGGTATGACATTTAGTTGCCAGAAAGTCGTAAGGAATAAGAAATTAACTTAACAAACGTTATAGTTAATGGTTAAGATAAGTTACGATAAGTTTAAGTTGTAGTACAATCGTAACCTTTGATGGTTGACATATGGGAGCTGGGCTAAACAATTCCTTCAGAGAGCGAAGGTATATACAAAACTGGCAACCTATCTAACTCACTGTTATGGGTAGTGTAGACGAGACGAGAACTTATTTGTTGGTTGTTTGTGGGAAACCACTCAGAGTACCATATGGACTACTAGCAGAGAAACGATGTGTGTTGAGTCTTAGAGAAGTAATAAGAATAAGATAAAAATGTAAAACATCAAAGATGATGAACGTAAAAGTAAGACATCTCCGTATGTCATGAAGCCGTAGAACGGTAATGAAGTGGTCGCCTAAACTTAGGCTGCAAGAACGCGAACCCTAAGAAGTAAAGTTAATCAAACTAATGCATAAGTCAAATATACATGACTAATTAGTTTATGTGTTGTTTTTCTTATGTGCTACATAGGAACTGGAATGAGCAGTTCGGCATAAGCTGTAGCTGGGTGTAAGGCAAGTTTCCTAACTTCATTCATATTTGAAATGAATGCTAGTTTATTAAACTTCTCATATGTTAAACTTGAGAAGTTTTGTTTGTGTGCTAATATACGATATTTGTACAAAGTGGTAGAACGTATGAGGCCTTGTGCCACAATGTGAACACTTCTGTATTTCTATGAGATGAACTGTTCTGTGATTTAACTGTTCAATAAGAGAATGCTCTGTTCATACATGATCCGTTATTGTTAAGTTTGTGCTAATGATTCTAGCCAGACAGAATGTGTATGAAAAAGGTAGAAGAATGAAAGTATTTTAAAATGAAAGTGAATATTGTTTTAAAATGATAGGAATCAAGATTATTCCTATTATTCAAGCTGCTACATAACCTTTATTCGGTTATTGAAGTCTTAAAAGAATGTTTAAATTCTTGAAGATGTTTGTTCAACTGTGATGACTTGTTGGGCAATTGAATGCTCACACTTGCTTTAAATGAAAAACATTTTCAGCGAACGATGTTAGAAGAACTTAAGGATCCCGTAAAGATCAATCTTACGGTATCCAGATGAAGTGCCATTCAGAATGTGAATGAGTGAGAAGATCAAGTGAAGACTTGTAATATAGAAATATAAAATTGAACTATAGACTAGTTTAAGAAACTGTTATGTATCCTTGGTGGCGGATAAAAGTCACTCTTGTAAGATGAAATGAATAATGTATTTATCATTATTTGTAATAAAAAAGATTATATGGTTTTTAGAACCTGGGATTTGAGAGTTTATTTTGTTATATTTCAGTATATAATGATGTATGTTTGGAAGAAGATGGGATCGTGACGTACGGAATTCGGGTGTGAAGATAGACCAGATTTCGGGGCGTTACAGATTGGTATCAGAGCTGATAGGTTATAAATCTTAGGTAAGAGTATCTAAGACTATAATCGTAGAGTGAGGGATAAGAAGATCACCACATGATCATAGTGAATCGTAGTAACATGTGAGCTGTTAAAAGATGAATAATATATAGTACTACGAAGTAGTACTGAAGAAGAACTCAGATTGAGTTGTGAAGGATAGTATAAGAATTAAAAAAAATTCGTATTAAGTTAAGAGAGATTTAGGAGTTGTAAAATTTCAATTAAGGACTCATGTGATAGCTGAGTTGTTTGAACCTTTGTATGGGCAGAGGTTTGTGCTTATTACAGTGATAATTATTGGAATTGGTCGCGCTATCAAGATGTATATGACGAGAAGGTGAATCTTTTCTCATGTATATACTTGATAGATAGAGAACGATAAGGTAGGTGCGATTTCTTGAAACTCATACTTATGGTACATTCGTGACTCATAATGATATGGTATGTTTTCGAACTTCTCAGCGAATGGACGCTTATGGTCTGTCTGGGATGGTTCTTAAACTCATATTATTGTGGAAAGTTCCTGAACTCATAATGTGTGGTAAGTTGATGGACTATGCTAAGGTAGAGGGATGTTTAGATTGAAAACAAGTTGTTTCCAGTAGGCTTAGTATTGAAGGTGCTAGAGAAGATTAAGTACTGTCGCAGTAAGACAATGAATGAAGAAGGAGACTAGGATATTCCAAGTCATCTAGTTACGCTAGATTTCGAAGTTTATTGAACTCGTGCTGATAAGTACATTTTGAAAAAGGAAAGAATTGGTTCAACTTTTGGAACCAATAGATTTTTAAAAGAGCTATTCTTGGTATGTCTATGCTAATTGTTTCGGCTAGACAAAAATTGATTTGAAATATCAAAATAAATTTTATATCATCAGTGCATTTGATGCAAGGATGGTAAAAGGATGGAGTTATTAATGCAATTGAACCTGGTGTTGGATGTGGTCTTAGGATCAACAACCCGCTATGGTATGATGTATAATGACGAAGTCACAAACTGACAAAGTCCTCAACGTACTGTGAAAAGTACAGTATCATGACATCATAAAACATTTTGATGTATTGCGAAAAGAATTTAAAGAAGTAGTTGATATCAACTGAGTTGACTAGACGAATGTTTCACGTTGATATCCAATTTATTGGAATGGTCTAAGATACTTGATTCGGCTAGAAAAATGGTATGTCATGTTTAAAAGAAAATCAAGCTTTTCTTGAGAAGTTGTGCCAATCCAAATTGTTTTGGTGCGAAATCTAATGATTAAGTCTGAGGTGAACACACCCCGAAATGCGGTTATACAATGGGTTGATCGCTTACGTATGGAAGATGTAGTTTACCTTCTTGGTGATTGTAAATTGCTAGTAAGAGTTCATGGTCAATTTGACCCCTCAGCAAAAGTATGAAATATTTTAAGGGGATTCTTATATTCCTCGTTGTTCATTCTACTTCATAATTCTTGATAAGTTGTGAAGGTGAGAGAATGTTTGAAAGTTAGGAACTTCTTTGAAGAGAAGTTGAGAAGATGGGCAGGTTAAATTTCGAGGACGAAATTCTATGAAGAAGGGGTGAATGTAATGACCCGGGTATGGGTGTGGTTTTAAGAAATTTTGAGGACGGAATTTTTATAAGAGGGGAAGAGTGTAACGACCCGAAAATTTTGATTTTTCCAGAATTTAAGTTTAAAGAATTAGTTATTAATAAAATGAATTTTTATTAATAATATTATGTGCTATGTGTTTATTAATCGTTCTAGAACCTAGGATGATTATAATTCGGGAGGATTCTGGGTACGAGCTAGACTAAGCAATTAAGAATTTTCAAGACAACAAAAATGAAAATTTTCTGGGAATAAAATATTTCTGGAGAAAAAGACGAAATAGACACTATTCACCCGACGAAACCTAAGGGTTAGGGTTTTTATAACCTAAGTCGTTCTGAGAGTTCGGTATGTCGAAATGACATTCTGTCGAAAGATTTGCCGATAATACGTCGTGAAAAGTTAAGTAAGCCGATAAAAGTTTTTCTCAAAAAACGTGCAGAAATCGGACGAAATAAAAACGACGAAAAGTACTACTGTGTACTTTTCACTCACTTAACTACGTTAGGGTAAAACGTGTAGGAAAACGCTCAATGCCAAAAAGCGTTTTTTAGTTTTTTGGAAATCTGAAGAATACGTAAAAGTTAATTGGTAAAGGAAAGACGAAATATCCAAAAATATTTGAATTTTGAGAATCGCAGTTTTTAAAACTGTCGGACAAAATCCTGAAAGACGGAACCTCGTAACTTAAAGGCTAAGTTAACTTAACACTTCAGTAATGAATAGTATGGAGGTGTGAATAGTAAGGAGGTTAGGGGTGAAATGACTATTTTTCCCTAGCTTTGGAAAATCTATAAATAGGAAGCTAGATTTTATTTAAATGAGATTTTGAAAAATCCTACACTAGAGAGAGAGAGAGAATTCGGATGGAGTGGGAGAAGGAAGAGCATGAGCATGAATGTTCGGATCGAAAATGTTCATGAAATGGAAAAGGTAGCAAATCGTCAGTTTTGTCTAGCGGAAGAAAAATAAAGAGGAAATGTATTAAAACCTAACTTCTATGTTAGATTTTCTTTATGTTTTATATGTTTTAAACATAGATTAATAAGAATAAGAAGTATATGATGTTAGGGATGATTTCATATGGTTGAAATCATGAGAAATAAAGAAAATAAGAATTTGAAGTTTAGTTTATAAATTTCTTAAGGAAGTATAAGATTCGTAATGAATTAGAACGATCCGAGTGGATTATATGTATAAGTAGGAGAAATAAGTAAGGAATGAAGTTCTATAACATCAAATTCCAATAAAAAAAGTGAAATCGTAATAAAAAATATCGATTAAATGAAGAACGAACGAAGAACACGAAGAACATGCGAAGAACACGAAGAACGTTGTTGATGGACAAATTTAAAACCATCATAGGATATTTGTTGTTGATGGACAAGTTTAAAACCATAGCATATAAGTTTGATGCATATTGCTTTGTTAGGAACGGTAGAAACGTTCATGAAGAACAGATTAAAACTTAACTATAACGAAGTTATGACAAAATTTTTGTAAAAGATAAATGAGAATTAGAAAGTTAGTAAATGAACCTGAACGAGTAGGGTTTCATAAGAATGTGAGGGAACATAGAAAATGTAATTTGGGGATTTAAGAACGAACAAATTCCAAGTTCGGATGACCAAATTACGGATGAACAAACAAAGAGCGTTAAAAACGTAAAATGAACGAAAGGTGAAGATCAAGCTAATAGAATGGCACGTTAACAGATTCAGAATGAAGTTCTGTCTGAGGGGGATTGAAGTATGTAAGATAAGGAAGAGAATAGCTTTGGAATGACCTCATTCGGAGTTATAACGAAGGAGTTATGAGATCGGGAAGTAGCGTCTCAAAATGAACTTAACACTTAAAAAGAAATTATCAAGAATTAGGGCTTGGCGCCGCAACGCCAACCATGCCTTGTAAGGTGGCGCTGCAGCACCAGACCAGAGAGCCGGGTACTGCAAATTCACGTCGTGGCGCGTGAAATAGAAGGGAGAGTGTAACCGCAGGCCAATTAGTAGGAAAAAAGCCGGAGAAAGAGCTTTTAACCGCTTTCAACTCTTGGGGGGCGATGAGAAGATAAAGAATATTATGTTCAACTAATGTAACACTTAAGCAAGTAATTTAAACCTTAAATGAAGGTTGAACGGAAAGATTAAACGAGATTAAAAGACAAAGAATTTTAAACGCGAGTTACATAACCGATGTCTGGGGACCGTAGTCGCAATGAACGAACGTGAGGGATTGCTATGGTTGTGATTCCTTAGACATTGAGTGACGAGGGTAATGAATAACATTTAGATGTTATGTCATGATAGTGAGAGATAAGTGTGAATCAGATAGATTACGTATGCAACGTTTGTTATGATAAATGAACGGTCTTAGCATACAACGAACGGTATGGCTTGGACAATAAGAATGACTAATGAACATGGGGTTCAAGTAAGGTATAACAAAAGTATTAAGTAAGATACGAATGGTATTAAGAAAGCCGTAATGAACGGTAATAAGATTAATGAAAGCCGAAGGTGAGTCGTATAAGAATGAATCCCGAGGTATGACATTTAGTTGCCAGAAAGTCGTAAGGAATAAGAAATTAACTTAACGAACGTTATAGTTAATGGTTAAGATAAGTTACGATAAGTTTAAGTTGTAGTACAATCGTATCCTTTGACGGTTGAACTATAGACTAGTTTAAGAAACTGTTATGTATCCTTGGTGGCGAAAAAGTCACTCTTGTAAGATGAAAATAATAATGTATTTATCATTATTTGTAATGAAAAAGGTTATATGGTTTTTAGAACCTGGGATTTGAGAGTGTATGTTGTTATATTTCAGTATATAATGATGTATGTTTGGAAGAAGATGGGATCGTGACGTACGGAATTCGGGTGTGAAGATAGACCAGATTTTGGGGTGTTATAGATTGGTATCAGAGCTGATAGGTTATAAATCTTAGGTAAGAGTATCTAAGACTATAATCATAGAGAGAGGGATAAGAAGATCACCACGTGATCATAGTGAATCGTAGTAATAGGTGAGCTGTTAAAAGATGAATAATATATAGTACTACGAAGTAGTACTGAAGAAGAACTCAGATTGAGTTGTGAAGGATAGTATATGAATTAAAGAAAATTAGTATTAAGTTAAGAGAGATTTAGGAGTTGTAAAATTTCAATTTAGGACTCATGTGATAGCTGAGTTGTATGAACCTTTGTATGGGTAGAGGTTTGTGCTTGGTGTAACAACTGCTTAGCTTATTATAGTGATAATCATTGGAATTGGTCGCGCTATCAAGATGTATATGACGAGAAGGTGAATCTTTTCTCATGTATATACTTGATAGGTAGAGAACGATTAGGTAGGTGCGAGTTCTTGAAACTCATACTTATGGTACATTCGTGACTCATAATGATATGGTATGTTTTCGAACTTCTCAACGAATGGACGCTTATGGTCTGTCTGGGATGGTTCTTAAACTCATATTATTGTGGAAAGTTTCTGAACTCATAATGTGTGGTAAGTTGATGGACTGTGCTAAGGTAGAGGGATGTTCAGACTGAAAATAAGTTGTTTCCAGTAGGCTTAGTATTGAAGGTGCTAGAGAAGATTAAGTACTGTCGCAGTTCTTCAGAAGTTGTGCCAATCCAAATTATTTTATTGCATAATCTAATGATTAAGTCTGAGTTGAACACACCCCAAAATGGGGTTATACAATGGGTTGATCGCCTACATATGGAAGATGTAGTTTACCTTCTTGGTGATTGTAAACTGCTAGTAAGAGTTCATGGTCAATTTGACCCCTCAGCAAAAGTATGAAATATTTTAAGGGGATTCTTAAATTCCTCGTTGTTCATTCTACTTCATAATTCTTGATAAGTTGTGAAGGTGAGAGAATGTTTGAAAGATAGGAACTTCATTAAAGAGAAGTTGAGAAGATGGGTAGGCTAAAATTTTGAGGATGAAATTCTGTGAAGAAGGGGTGAATGTGATGACCCCGGTATGGGTGTGGTTTTAAGAAATTTCGAGGACAGAATTTTTATTAGAGGGGAAGAATGTAACGACCCGAAAATTTGGATTTTTCCAGAATTTAAGTTTAAAGAATTAGTTATTAATAAAAAGATTTTTTATTAATAATATTATGTGCTATGTGTTTATTAATCGTTCTAGAACCTTGGATGATTATAAGTTGGGAGGATTCTGGCTACGAGCTAGACTAAGCGATTAAGAATTTTCAAGACGAAAATGAAAATTTTCCGGGAACAAAATATTTCCGGGGAAAAAGATGAAATAGGCACTATTCACCCGACGAAACCTAAGGGTTAGGGTTTGAATAACCTAAGCCGTTCTGAGAGTTCGGTATGTCGAAATGACATTCCATCAAAAGATTTGCCGATAATACGTCATGAAAAGTTAAGTAAGCCAATAAAAGTTTTTCTCGAAAAATGTGCAGAAATCGGACGAAATAAAAATGACGAAAAGTACTGCTGTGTACTTTTCACTCATTTAACTATATTAGGGTAAAACGTGAAGGAAACACTCAATGCCAAAAAGTGTTTTTCAGTTTTTCAAAAATCCGAAGAATACGTAAAAGTTAATCGGTAAAGGAAAGACGAAATATCCAAAAATATTTGAATTCTGAGAATCGCAGTTTTTAAAACTGTCGGACGAAATCCCGAAAGACGGAACCTCGTAACTTAAAGGCTAAGTTAACTTAACACTTAAGTAATGAATAGTATGGAGGTATGAATAGTAAGGAGGTTAGGGGTGAAATGACTATTTTGCCCTAGCTTTGGAAAATCTATAAATAGGAAGCTAGATTTCATTTAAATGAGATTTTGAAAATCCTACACTAGAGAGAGGGAGAGAGAATTCGGATGGAGAGGGAGAAGGAAGAGCATGAGCATGAATGTTCGGATTGAAAATGTTCGTGAAATGGAAAAGCTAACAAATCGTCGGTTTTGTCTAGCGGAAGAAAAATAAAGAGGAAAGGTATTAAAACCTAACTTCTATGTTAGATTTTCTTTAAGTTTTATATGTTTTAAACATAGATTAATAAGAATAAGAAGTATATGATGTTAGGGATGATTTCATATGGTTGAAATCATGAGAAATAAAGAAAATAAGAATTTGAAGTTTAGTTTATAAATTTCTTAAGGAAGTATAAGATTCATAATGAATTAGAACGATCTGAGTGGATTATATGTATAAGTAGGTGAAATAAGTAAGGAATGATGTTCTATAACATCAAATTCCAATAAAAAAGTGAAATCGTAATCAAAAATATTGATTAAAATGAAGAACAAACGAAGAACACGAAGAACATGTGAAGAACACGAAGAACGTTGTTGATGGACAAATTTAAAACCATCATAGGATATTTGTTGTTGATGGACAAGTTTAAAACCATCACATATAAGTTTGATGCATATTTCTTGGTTAGGAACGGTAGAAACGTTCATGAAGAATGGATTAAAAGTTAGCTATAACGAAGTTATGGCAAAAATTTTGTAAAAGATAAATGAGAATTATAAAGTTAGTAAATGAACCCGAACATGTAGGGTTTCATAAGAATGTGAGAGAACATAGAAAACATAAGTCGGGGACTCAAGAACGAACAAATTCCTAGTTCGGATGACCGAATTACGGACGAACAAACAAAGAACGTTAAAAACATAAAATGAACGAAGGGTGAAGATCAAGCCAATCGAATGGCACGTTAACGTATTCAGAATGAAGTTCTGTCTGAGGGGGATTGAAGTACATAAGATAAGGAAGAGAATGGATTTAGAATAACCTCATTCGGAGTTATAACGAAGGAGTTATGAGATCGGGAAGTAGCGTCTCAAAATGAAGTTAACACTTAAAAGAAATTATGAAGAATTAGGGGTTGGCGCCAAGGTGGCATTGCAGTGCCAGACCAGAGAGCCGGCTACTACAAACTCGCGCCGCGGCATGAGAAATAGAAGGGAGAGTGGCGCCGCAGCACCAGTATAGGAAAAAGCTAGAGAAGAGCTTTTAATTGCTCAACTCTTGGGGGGGAAACGTATGGGAAGATAAAGAACATAATGTTCAACTAATGTAACACTTAAGCAAGTAATTTAAACCTTAAATGAAGGTTGAACGGAAAGATTAAACGAGATTAAAAGACAAAGAATTTTAAACGCGAGTTACATAACTGATGTCTGGGGACCGTAGTCGCAATCAACGAACGTGAGGGATTGCTATGGTTGTGATTCCTTAGACATTGAGTGACGAGGGTAATGAATAATATTTCGATGTTATGTCATGATAGTGAGAGATAAGTGTGAAGCGTATAGATGTTGTGTACTCAACGTTGTTGCAATAAAGGAACGGTCTTAGCATACAACGAATGGTATGGCTTGGACAATAAGAATGACTAATGAACATGGGGTTCAAGTAAGGGATAACGAAAGTATTAAGTAAGATACAGATGGTATTAAGAAAGCCGTAATGAAAGGTAATAAGATTAATGAAAGCCGAAGGTGAGTCATATAAGAATGAATCTCGAGGTATGACATTTAGTTACTAGAAAGTCGTAAGAAATAAGAAATTAACATAACGAACGTTATAGTTAATGGTTAAGATAAGTTACGATAAGTTTAAGTTGTAGTACAATCGTAACCTTTGATGGTTGACATATGGGAGCTGGGCTAAACAATTCCTTCAGAGAGCGAAGGTATATACAAAACTGGTAACCGATCTAACTCACTGTTATGGGAAGTGTAGACGAGACGGGAACTTGTTTGTTGGTTGTTTGTGGGAAACCACTCAGAGTACCATATGGACTACTAGCAGAGAAACGATGTGTGCTGAGTCTTAGAGAAGTAATAAGAAGAAGATAAGAATGTAAAACATCAAAGATGATGAACGTAAAAGTAACACATCTCCTTATGTCATGAAGCTGTAGAACGGTAATGAAAGTGGTCGCGTAAACATAGGTCGTAAGAACGCGAACCCTAAGAAGTAAGTTAATCAAACTAATGCATAAGTCAAATATACATGACTAATTAGTGTATGTGTTATTTTTCTTATGTGCTATATAAGAACTGGAATGAGCAGTTCAGCATAAGCTGTAGCTGGGCATAAGGCAAGTTTCCTAACTTCATTCATATTTAAAATGAATGCTAGTTTCTTAAACCTCTCAGATGTTGAACTTGAGAAGTTCTGTTTATGTGCTAATGTACGATATTTGTACAAGGTGGTAGAACGTATGAGGCCTTGTGGCACAATGTGAACACTTCTGTGTTTCTATGAGATGATCTGTTTTGTGATTTAACTGTTCAATAAGAGAATGCTCTGTTCATACATGATCCGTTATTGTTAAGTCTGTGCTAATGATTCTAGCCAGATAGAATGTGTATGAAAAAGGTAGAAGAATGATAGTATTTTAAAATAAAAGTGAATATTGTTTTAAAATGATAGGAATCGAGATTATTCCTATTATTCAAGGTGCTTCATAACCTTTGTTCGGTTATTGAAGTCTTAAAAGAATGTTTGAATTCTTGAAGATGTTTGTTCAACTGTGATGACTTGTTGGGCAATTGAATGCTCACACTTGCTTTAAATGAAAAACATTTTCAGTGAACGATGTTAGAAGAACTTAAGGAAGTGACATTTGTGATAATGCTTGATGACACTCTTAGACTCGCTCATGTAGCATAAACATATATATGCCATGTTTGTGTGTTATTTTTCGAATAAAGCATGAATGAAGCATATTTTAACTAAAGCGGTGTTAGTTACACATATGTGTTATGAATACCCACAAGCATGCCTAATATAAGCTTTATAACTATCTTGTATGTTTAGAGAGCAAGCATGATAGACTTCGTGGTTTACTGACCTTGAATGACCTTAAATTGTCGAAATGATCGAACTTAGAACTATATTATGCAAGAGGGAACCTAGATTGATCTAAGAAGCATGTGAAAGCCTTTAACATGACAAAATATGATTGTGTGTTCAAGCCGAACAGAAACCACAAGGCAGCGTGACTGACTAATTTTTGGCTTGTCAGGAAATGACGCAAATGAGACCGATCCTAGGCCTAGCCATAATGGCATTACACCATGATCTCTGAATCACAAATTAGTGAATTCGACTTTTGAAGAATTTAATATGCCTATTGTAATACCCGTAACTTTTACGATTTAATATTTATATTTATAAATAGAGCTGGTGATTATTTATTTTATAAATGCTTACGTGGCATGAGGGGAGTAACTCAATTGAATTAAAATTGAACTGTTGATGATCGATAAGATGTGGAGAATTATGATAGGTTCATGAAATGTCTCGTGTGACACAATGATGGAATTAGTGAGGAATAATTAAGTATTTGCATGTTTAAAGTCCAAATAATAAATTGGGAGTCTAGCCCGATAAGTCGATTGATGGACTTTTGAGTTAGCCCAATAAGCTTGGGATATTTAAAATCAATCCTAAATCCAACAAAATAGTTAACGATAGTACAAGGTATTGGTTAAATTAAAATGTGGCGTGGGGCGGTGGGCACGTGGACTAGCCCCTTGTCTATGTCTCTGATCTGCTCTCTTGTCCCCAAATTAGGGTCACCGAAGAGTCTGAAGGACGATGCCTAAACTCTCTTTACATGAACTTTCAAGTTCGCTAATCCTAGGCATGCATGGCTAGCTAAGTGGGTTGGTATGGAGTGGTTGAACAACTCCTTAAGTAACCATTGTTCATTTCTATTGCACCATGAATCCCAACATTGGGTAAAGAAAGTTTATAGTCCATGTTTTCTCTTTAAATACAAGCCACCAAGGCGAATCTGTTTTAGTGATAAGAGTGTTGGAGAAATCTTAGTAAAGAATTCTTAGTTCTTAAAGCATTACCAAATCGATGTGTGAGATATCAAGGTTAGCTCTCGAGAAGGTATAATTTCTACTACTCAGTTCTTAACTTGAGTCTTGTTGATTCTCGGTTTTTGGATTAATAGGTCAAGTATGATGAATTAGCATGATATAGGGTGTTTAGAAAGTTTACCTTCGTGCATGAATACGTTAAAATTGTGCGGAATCAAGTTGTGGCTACTCTCGCACAAAGCGAGCATGTTCACGCTTACGAAATCCATGGGTGCAAACATGCAGCACTTAGGAACCAACTGATGGGTTCGGTCATGTTGGACCATGTATTAAGAAATTCCCTTAGGTTGTATGCATATAGTAAAGTCTTAATGAAATTAACCCGACGAACTTAGACTTTGTCGAAATAGTGTAGACTGAAGTCTCTGAAGGAGCTGGCTTCGGACAAAGCGTGATGTCTTCGGACAAAACATGATGTCTTCGGACAAAGCGTAATGTCTTCGGACAAAGCGTGATGTCTTCGAACAAAGCACGATGTCTTCGGACAGAACGTGATGTCTTCGGACAAAGCGTGATGTCTTCGGATGAAGCACGATGCCTTCGGACGAAGCGTGTTATCTTCGGCCAGATGTCTTCGGCTTCGGACATGGCAAGATGTCCTGGAACTCGGAGACAGCATCATGACTTGATATAAGGATGGATTAATAAATACTCCTATACTGTTATAAACTATTAATTTCTAAGTAGAGAATTTTACTAACTTCGGGAAAATAAATCTAATGCTTGCAAACATGCGTAGAAAAAGGTCGGTGGGATTGATAGACGTTATGGTATACTTAAAGCAATGAACCTTTTGGAACTTCGAAGAAGAAAGTTTATGAATAAACTAGCAGTGGTCAAAAGTATAAGCATGTTAGTGTACATGTTGTTTATATATGTATATCAAGTGTGTTTGGCTAATGAATACCTATACTTACATAAATAGGACAAGCATAGCTCATTGAGGTGATTTCCGCTATAAGTAGTAATCAACGCTAAAGGCAAGTTTCCTATCCCTAAAAACTTGTTACTTATATCATGCAAGTTTCTATCCCTAACTTATTATTATTATTGGGCAAGTTCCCTAACTTCACCCAAATTTACATTGAGCAAGTATCCGAACACTATTATTATTGTGTTGCAAGTTCCTTAATTGTCACACTGTATACATTGAATTGTTGTCATATCAATCATATTTTTATCAAGCAAATATCTGCTTCTATTCGTAAATCAATTGTATACCTTGACGTTGTTGTAAGCATTGGACTTATCGTTCCTAAATGGATGATGAAAAACTGTCTAAGCCCTTGATTCGGCTAGACTATTATTATGTGTTAAAGAGCTATCCAAACCAATTGACTTGAAAAGGACTATCGTAAATCTCTTTTGAGATGAACAACCCTCATAGAAGGGAATTACATATTATCGGGGACCGACGTGCATACATGAGTATGATTAAATGTTATGCATAACGTAGGGTACTTTAAGTGATCACTGTTGTACTCGTTGATTTTGGATTACGATTATATCTTTTATTAATTCTAGTAAGAGTTCTTAGTCCGTAGTGACTGCTTAGTACTCATTCATGTTGAACCTCGAAATGGATAAATCCTGAGATTTTGATGATATCCTTGAGTTTATAACGACTCTATTGAATACTCTTGATATTCTTGATATCCTTAAACTATCAATTATTATTATACCTTGAAAGATTCAAATGCTATAACCGCTTGTTCTTACGGCTATATTACTTCTTTGGGCAAACTTGTTGCTCATTCTTGCTTCCTAAAACATTTCGATTAAAGCGCGAAGCAAGGCGGTACTTCAGGAAAGGACAAGGGAAAGGGCAAGGCGGCAGAATAACTTAGTCCTTGAGACTAGACGTAGTATTATTATTGTTATGATCTTTATGATGTATGATTAAGCTATGTTAAGCTAATCCCAGAATTGATGTAGTAATGGTTACGGTACCTTGGGACGAGAATATTTATATTACATCAATGTAAATTATTCTATTATTTCTGTTGTTAATGATTTTGTAAGATATTCGTAGTAGCGTGATGCACCGAAATTCGAGATATGAGTGTCTGAATTTTGGGGGCGTCACAGGTTGGTATCAAAGCCATAGTTATAAACCTTAGGAGCGAGAGCCCTTAGATTATAACTTAGGAGAACTTAAAAGAAAGAAAGGGATGAAACTCATATAGAGTTTTCATAGAGATGGACTTAGCGTGTTCTGAGAATATAATTTCATTCTATCTGATGAACTTATGATTCTAATGGAGTTGTTGTTTGTTTTGTCTTGTGTCGGTGATTGTGGGATGGTGACATGGGAGGACCCTAAGCCGAGTAGTAGAAGATGATCCGCGTGACATACACGTGGTATATGAGGCACCATTGATAGCGGAGCCTATATCAATCAGTAGTCCCTATCGATGATAATGATGAGGAAGAGGAGATAGAGCCAATGCAGAAGAGTCGATCCGGGAGGAGGGGCTAAGGAGGAGCGTATGGTGGATGAGCCCATGGGGGACTCAAAGCGAGGCTACTTTTGAGGATAGGATGTTGGGGGAGTATGAGGAAGCAGATTTTAGAGTTAGGGTGCGAGTTGAGGAGTTAGAGGTTGAGGCTAAAGACAGAGTCCAAATTCCAAAAGTGAAGGAGGGCGAAGACCACCAAAGAAAGTTAGTGATCTGAGAGATGGAAGTAGAGATTGCTCACCGTGAGGAGAGAGGAATCGAGATGGGGCCTTGTTTCATAGAGGCGGTGGCTAGGAATGTAGAACTGGCGGGGAAGTTGGAAGAAATGGAGCGAGAGGAGTTGAGCGAGAGGGCGGAGAAGGAAGCTATCCGTACTCGATTAAGGATGGAAGTAATGGATAAGATCCATTTCAAGAAAAGTGGAAAGGGCCCAATGATAGGGCTAACGATCTAGAAGATGAAGTGAGGTGCAAAGGAGGAGGAAGATGAATAGGATGAGCTATGCATTGCATACGGCCATGGAGGGGCCCGATTGATGGGGTAAATCACTACCCGACAGAAGCGGTGACGGACTGACACACACCATAAGCCGAGATGTGGTGGTGCACATTACTCGGAGGAGAGTACAGACGTTAATGGAGCCCGGAATGAAAGATTAAGTCTAGGCGTTAAAAGTTATTAGTTGTAGTTCGTTGTGTAGTGTATTATCTGTTGTTGTAATTTCAGTCTTTATGTAGAATGTGAGATGTTGTAAACCCCAAACTTTTGAGTTATGTTAGAGGGGTAGTATGTTAATGATTGTCCCCATCTTTTGGGATATTAGGGGATAAGTTGTGTCATTTATAGAAGTATGTTGGAGATAATCATATAATGTAACAATTTGGCATATGAATATAAATGATCTTGTTCTGAAATGTATTCCGAGATCTTATTCCTTTTATGGAGAATTGTTTAAGTAATATAATTAGATAATAAAAAATGGAATGTTATGAGGTAGGAATATGCCGCCTGACGTGGGTTAAGCTGCACTTAGGAAGAGTTAGGTTAATGATGAGAGAGGACAAGTAGATCCCATTCGTGGGCTTGTAGATTTGTTAGGGGAGGTTCTTGGGGAAGAAATGAACAAGTACCACCCATTCCCCAAGTAGCTCGGTACATGAAACTTCAAGGACTTTAAAAGTGTAGGACCTCCTAGATTCATAGGTACTCTGGAGATCCTATCGTAAGCATAAGCGTGGATCAAGGAAATGGAGAAAGCCTTTGCCATTGCTCGTGTGGGTGAAGACCAAAAATCGTGTTAAGCTACATATATGATGAGGGGTGAAGCAAACTCTTTGGTGGAAAGCAAATCAACGAGAGAGCGGGAGAAGGGACTATAACACAGGAAAGGTTTAAGACTACATTCTTGAGAATTACTTCAGAAGAGCATGAAGAATAGGATGGAGGTAAAGTTTCTAGAACTAAAACAAGGGAGATGACAATGGCACGATGTCGGCCAAGTTCAATGAACTCATACGATTCATGACATCAAGTAGACATCAAGAAAGGAAATCTCGATGCTTGAACTTGGACTAAAACCTTGGTTGTTCAACAAGGTGTCGGTCCTTCAAATCGACTTCGTTCGCCACATTATTGGAGAAAGCGATAATTCTTTGAGGGAGGTAGCAAGGCATTGAGCCAATACAACAAGGAGAAGAAGAACAACAACGGTGGGGGAGAGACTCGTGAAGGGAGTAGCGATGGTGGAAGTTATCCGGGAAAGAGGAAATGGGATAACCGCAACAACGACAACAACAACAACAACAACAACCACCAAAACATCAACTAGTCGAAAAATTATCAAGGAGGATTCAAGAAAAGAAGTGAAGCTTGCTCGAAATGTGGGAAAAACCATCAAGGGAATCTTTGGAAGAGCGTGTCGTCTGCTTCTACAATGTAGGCCAAGAAGGGCACATTTCACCCAACCGCCCAAAGCCGAGAAGATCAAGGATGTTTGGCGTGTGGCTCAACCGAGCATCAAATCAAGGATTGCCCAAAGAAGGGGAGCAGCGGAGGAAGCGACCCGAGGAGGAGAAGCGATGGTGATGATGATCGGACAGCCAACGCAATCTAACCGAATCGACGCCGAACTTTTAACATGACCGTCCAGACACATGAATGTAAGGGACGTGGTGTCGGTATTCTCCCAATCAATAATATAAATGCTTATGTATTATTTGATTCGGTGCTACTATTCCTTTATGTATCCGAAGAATTTGCTAATCGACTAAACATACCTCTTGAGCGTTTAGAAAATTCATTGAATGTAGAGATTGCGAATAAGGAAGTAATTCCCATAGGGTTTGTTTCTCAAACCTGTGTACAAACATTAGAGGTCACGAACTAAGCGTAGAACTTAATTAGATTAAAGCGGGAGATTTTGATGTGATATTAGGAATGGATTGGTTATCCGGCCCATGCTGCGATAATCGATTGTCGGAAGAAGAGTGTGAACCTTCAGACCTCAAATTGGTCTAAGGTAGTGTTCTACGGTAACTCATCACTCAAGCAATCGTGTTGCCTTACGATGATGCAGGCTAAGAAATTGTTAAAGAAAGGATGTGTAGGTTATTTAGCCTATATAGTGGACATTCATCAAAAGAGAATAGAAATGAAAGATATATTAGTGGTAAAAGATTTCCAAGACGTGTTTCCAAAGGAACTGCCTGGTCTTTCGACAGACAGAGAAATTAAAATCATAATAGACTTAGCGCCGGGAACCGCACCAATTTCGAAAGCCCCATATCGTATGGCGCCAGTAGAAATGAAGGAATTGATGATTCAATTACAAGAGTTACTAGATAAGGGTTACATTCGACCAAGTGTGTCTCCTTGGGGAGCACCAATGTTGTTTGTAAAGAAAAAGGATGGATCGATGAGGCTCTGTATCGATTATCAGGAGTTGAACCGAGTGACAATTAAGAATAAATATCCATTGCCAAGGATAGATGACCTTTTTGATCAACTGAAAGGAGCGAAGTGTTTTTCCAAAATAGATTTACGAACGGGTTATCATCAGTTGAAAGTGCGAGAGGAGGACGTACAAAAGATGGCGTTTAGAACTCGCTACGGACATTACGAATTTTTAGTAATGTCATTTGGATTAACCAATGCTCCGGCAGCATTCATGGACTTGATGAACCGAGTTTTCAGGCCATACTTAGATAAGTTAAATAGTAGTATTTATCAACGACATTTTGATTTATTCAAAGACGAAGGAAGAACACTTGTAGAACACACGAAGATGGTATTGGAAGCATTGAGAAGGGAAAAGATGTACGCTAAATTTTCAAAATGTGAATTTTGGATGGAAAGGTCCGATTTCTAGGACACGTGATAGATCGAATGGAATTTACATGGATCCTGCAAAGGTGGAAGCGGTAAATAATCGGGAACAGTGAAGGCATGATGAAGTTAGGAGTTTCTTAGGTTTGGTAAGGTACTATCGAAGATTTATCCAAGATTTTTCTAAGATAGCAACCCCATTGACCAATCTAACGAGGAAGACAGAGAGAAGTTCATATGGACGAAAAATCGAGGAGAGTTTCCAAGAATTGAAGAGGAGGTTGAGTGAGGCACAGTATTATCATTACACGATGATCTGGGGAGGATTTATGGTGTATAGTGATGCATCGCATAGAGGACTTGGTTGTGTGCTAATGCAACATGGCAAGGTCATTGCATATGCCTCACGACAGGTTGAAAGATTTTGAAAATGATACCTACCCATGACTTGGAGTTAGCGGTGGTAGTCTTTGCATTGAAGATTTGGAGGTACTATTTGTATGGAGAAAATGTGAGATATATCTGGGATCACAAGAGTCTAAAATATATCTTCACCACGAAGGAGTTGAACATCGACAAAGGAGGTGGTTGGGCCCGATCAAGGATTACGTTGTGAAATTCTTTATCACCGGAAAAAGCAAACGTTTATGGCCGGCGCTTTGAGTAGAAAAGGAAGGAGAAGTTATTCAAACCGACAACTCAAGAGGAATTAATAAGAGAAATGGAAAAGTTGGAAATAGAGGTGGAGGAACCAAAAGAAGCGGAAGGAAGATTACTCATGATGAGAGCTCACCCAACGTTAATGGATAGAATAAAGGAAGCACAAGAGAAAGATGAAGAATGTGAGAAGATAAAGAAGAGAATAGTAGAAGATAAGGAAGAAAGGTTCAAAGTAGATAAGAATGGTATATTGAGATTTGAGGGTCGAGTATGGGTGCGGTATAAATCGAGGCGAGAGAGAAATCCTACACGAAGCACACAATCTGATGTATTTTGTACATCCGGGAGGCACAAAATGTCTGGGGATCTTGACACCATTTTGGTGGCCTAATTTGAAAAGAGAGGTTGCAGTGTGTTAGCGGATGTCTCACTTATCAAAGAGTCAAAGCGAGAACACCGAGGCCAAGTGGACTACTTCAACCATTGGAAATTCGAGATAGAAATGGGAGCACGTTACGATGGACTTCGTAGTTGGACTTAGGTTACCCGGAAGGGGTTATGGCGCCATTTGGGTTATTGTGGACCACTAACAAAGGCGGCTCATTTTCTACCCATCAAGATTCGATTCAATTTGAACCAGTTAGCAAATTTGTATGTGAAGGAAATCGTATCGCAACATGGAGTGCCGGTGTCGATTGTCTCTGATCGAGATCTGCGTTTCACGTCAAAATTTTGGAAAAGTTTGCAGGAACGAATGGGAACTCAATTGAGATTGAGTCTTGCCTATCACCCTCAAACTGACGGCCAGAGTGAACGAACAATACAAACATTGGAAGACATCTTTGAGAGCTTGCGTGATGGACTTGAAGGGAATTGGGATGACCATTTACCATTAGTAGAATTCGCTTACAATAATAGCTATCATCATCGAGTATCGGTATGTCTGCCGCATATGAAGCTCTTTCACGGGAGAAAGTGCGGGGCGCCATTATGTTGGGATGAAGTCGGGAGAACGACGACTTTTGGGACCGAAATTAGTCCGATGACGCTACCAACAATAAAGGGGGGAAATTGGTAGCGACTCAAGATCGCCAAAAGAAGTATCTTGAACTTGCATCGTGAGCCAGAGACTTTGAATTTAGTAGTTTTGTGTTTTGAAGGTATCTCCTTGGAAGGGAAAAATCAGATTCGGAAAGAAAGGAAAATTGAGTCCGAGGTTCATAGGGCCATTCGAGATATTGAAGCGAGTGGTGAAGTGGCATACAAAGTTGCCTTGCCACCCGAATGGAACACATCCACAACGTGTTTCACATTTACATACTACGTCCGTACAAGTCGGACTATAAGCACGTGATTTCCTATGAGCCCATTCAAGTAGAGAAGAATCTGGCATATGAAGAAATTCCTGTTCAGATAATAGATAAGAAAGATAAAATGCTAAGAAACAAAGTTATATCTTCTGTAAAGGTTGTTTGGCAGAACCACGATGTCGAAAAGGCCACATGGGAATTAGAAGATGGGATGAGGAGAGACTATCCCCACCTTTTTGGGTAACCTTGTATCAATTCCAATGACGAAATTTTTATAAGGGGGAGAAGATGTAATACCTGTAACTTTTACGATTTAATATTTATATTTATAAATAGAGCCGGTGATTATTTATTTTATAAATGCTTACGTGGCATGAGGGGAGTAACTCAATTGAATTAAAATTGAGCTGTTGATGATCGATAAGATGTGGAGAATTATGATAGGTTCATGAAATGTCTCGTGTGACACAATGATGGAATTAGTGAGGAATAATTAAGTATTTGCATGTTTAAAGTCCAAATAATAAATTGGGAGTCTAGCCCAATAAGTCAATTGATGGACTTTTGAGTTAGCCCAATAAGCTTGGGATATTTAAAATCCAATCCGGAATCCAACAAAATAGTTAACTTGATAGTACAAGGTATTGGTTAAATTAAAATGTGGCGTGGGGCGGGTGGGCACGGCCGAGCTAGCCCTTTGTCTATGTCAGAGAGATCATTCTCTTGTCCCCAAATTAGGGACACCGAGTACAAAGGACAGTAGCCTAAACTCTCTTTACGCAAACTTTCAAGCTGCTAATCCTAGGCATGCATGGCTAGCTAAGTGGCTGGTATAGAGTGGTTGAACAACTCCTTAAGTAACCATTGTTCATTTCTATTGCACCATGAATCCCAACATTGGGTAAAGCAAGTGTCTAGTCCATGTTTTCTCTTTAAATACAAGCCACCAGGGCAGTCTATTTTAGTGATAAGAGTGTTGGAGAAATCTGAGTAAAGAATTCTTAGTTGCTAAGCATTACCAAATCAGTGTGTGAGATATCAAGGTTAGCTCGAGAAGGTATAATTTCTACTCTGTTCTTAACTTGAGTCTTGTTGATTCTCGTTTTTTTGGATTAATAGGTCAAGTATGATGAATTAACATGATATAGGGTGTTTAGAAAGTTTACCTTCGTGCATGAATACGTTAAAAATTGTCTGGAATCAAGTTGTGGCTACTCTGCAAAACAGAGCATGTTTACTGCTTCTGAAATCCATGGGGTGCAATTTACTGCCGTGCCAGAACCAAGCGATGGGTTCGGTCATGTTGGACCATGTATTAAGAAATTCCCTTAGGTTGTATGCATATAGTAAAGTCTTAATGAAATTAACTTGAAGCGAACTTAGACTTTGTCAAAATAGTGTATAGTGAAGTCTCTGAAGGAGTCTACGGGACAAAGCGTGATGTCTTGGACAAAGCATGATGTCTTGGGACAAAGCGTAATGTCTTGGGACAAAGTGTGATGTCTTGAACAAAGCGCGATGTCTTGGACGAACGTGATGTCTTGGGACAAAGCGTGATGTCTTGGATGAAGCGTGATGCCTTGGACGAAGCGTGTTATCTTCGACGGATGTCTTGACGGACATGGCAAGATGTCACGGAACTCGGAGACATCATCATGACTTGATATAAGGATGGATTAATAAATACTCCTATCTTTGTTATAAACTATTAATTTCTAAGTAGAAATTTTACTAACCGGGAAAATAAATCTAATGCTGCAAACATGCGTAGAAAAGGTCGGTGGGATTGATAGGCGTTATGGTATACTTAAAGCAATGAACCTTTTGGAACTTCAAGAAGAAGAAAGTTTATGAATAAACTAGCGGTGGTCAAAAGTATAAGGATGTTAGTGTACATGTTGTTTATATATGTATATCAAGTGTGTTTGGCTAATGAATACCTATACTTACATAAATAGGACAAGCATAGCTCATTGAGGTGATTTTAAGCTATAAGTAGTAATCAATGCTAAAAGCAAAGTTTCTATCCCTAAAAACTTGTTACTTATATCATGCAAGTTTCTATCCCTAACTTATTATTATTATTGGGCAAGTTCCTAACTTCACCAAATTTACATTGAGCAAGTGTCCAGAACACTATTATTATTGTGTTGCAAGTTCCTTAATTGTCTGCTTGTATACATTGAATTGTTGTCATATCAATCATATTTTTATCAAGCAAATATCTGCTTCTATTCGTAAATCAATTGTATACCTTGACGTTGTTGTAAGCATTGGACTTATCGTTCCTAAATGGATGATGAAAAACTGTCTAAGCCCTTGATTCGGCTAGACTATTATTATGTGTTAAAGAGCTATCCAAACCAATTGACTTGGTGCGGACTATCGTAAATCTACTGAGATGAACAACCCTCATAGAAGGGGAAATTACATATTGTCGGGGAACTGACGTGCGCACATGAGTATGATTAAATGTTATGCATAACGTAGGGTACTTTAGGCTGATCACCTGTTGTACTCGTTGATTTTGGATTACAGTGTAATACTGTTAATTCTAGTAAGAGTTCTTAGTCCGTAGTGACTGCTCAGTACTCATACATGTTGAACCTCGAAATGGATAAATCCTGAGATTTTGATGATATCCTTCAGTTTATAACGACTCCTATTGAATACTCTTGATATTCTTGATATCCTTAAACTATCAATTATTATTATACCCTTGAAAGATTCAAATGCTATAACTTGCTTGTTCTTACGGCTATATTACTTCTTTGGGCAAACTTGTTGCTCATTCTTGCTTCTTCTAAAACATTTCGATTAAAAGCGAGCAAGGCGGTACTTCAGGAAAGGAGAAGGGAAAGGGCAAGGCGGCAGAATAACTTAGTCCTTGAGACTAGACGTAGTATTATTATTGTTATGATCTTTATGATGCACGATTAAGCTATGTTAAGCTAATCCCAGAATTGATGTAGTAATGGTTACGGTACCTTGGGACGAGAATATTTATATTACAACAATGTAAATTATTCTATTATTTCCGTTGTTAATGATTTTGTAAGATATTCGTAGTAGCGTGATGCACCGAAATTCGAGATATGAGTGTCTGAATTTTGGGGGCGTCACACCTATGAGGCTAAATGTGATCTAAAACCTACTGATGTATATATATATATGTGTGTGTGTGTGTGTATGTGTGATGCTTAGTCGATAAGTTGGTGTTGTATTGAAATGAAAAGTCCATGAGTAAGAAGGTCTTAACCTTGAGCATTCTTGATTTGCTTATGAAGTAACTAAGTATTTGATTCATAATGACTTATAAACTGATTTTGTACCATATGTGCGTACTTGTATCGTGTCGAGCTTGATTAAGGATTGTGTTAGCTAATGAACATTGTATACTTATAATAAGCTATACTAGGATTCTAAAGTGTTGATTTCTTAAAGTGGATAAACTACGCTTAAGGCAAGTTTTTCTTGAACTTCACTATTTGATTGTGCAAGTTTCTCATTCAAATGAACTAGTATATTAAACCCTTGTGAAAGCTGTTATTCATGCTGAACTTGGTATTATCCTTGAATATTGTGAAAGATTCGATGCCATTTGATTCGGCTAGATTATATGCATGTTTATAAAAAATGTCCAAACCAATTGATTGGTGCGAAAATCTCAAAAACTGAGTTGAACAACCCTTATGGTAAAGGGAGTGTATGTTATTGGAAACCCCAACACATGATTGGTTTATTATTGTGATGTTATGCATAACGTGAAGTATTGTAGACTGATCATCTATAGTACTTGATATTTTAGGTTATCAGTTTAATATTGGTAACTCTAGTGGAAGTTCAATAGTCCTTAGTGACTACTCAATATAAATTGTTTATTCAGTTAGATACCTTGATAGTCGTTGAATTAATATATAACTGTTGATTTATATTGAATTATCATTCTTATTCAAAGAATTATTGATATTCCTTATCCATGATGTTATTCTGATACTTTTAACTATCCTAGAAATGACACTTCGATATTTCAAACCTTGTGATATTATATCCTACACCCTTGTTGTATATTACTTGCTGGGCAATTTGTGCTCATCCTTGTTTTTAAAAACCTTTCAGTTAAGGCAGAACAGGGAAGTGTATCCAGGAAGGACAAGGGCAAGGGCAAGGCTACCGACTAGCTTGTCCCTTTTATGTTTAAAATCTATTATGATGTATTAAGACTATTTTAGACTATGTTTAAGCTTATGTAAGATTATGTAATAAGTCTTTATTCGATATTATTATGTAATCTATTAAGCACTGTAGGTTGCGAGACTTGGGGAAATAATTATAATAAATCATTGTATATTATTCTAAAGTAGATTTTCCGTTGTGTATACGTTATTTTAGTTATTATGGTTTTACCATGAAAACGTGATGAACCAAATTCGAGTGGCTAAGTGGAGGTCCGAATTTGGGAGCGTCATAGGTTGGTATCAAAGCTATAGTTATAAACCTTAGGAACGAGAGTCCTTAGATTATAACTTAAGAAAACTTAGAAGTTAGGAAGGATATAAAACTTATGTAGAGTTTTCCTTTAGAGACTTAGTGTGTTATGAAATGTAACTTCATTCTATATAATGAACTTATGTTGTTAACATTCTAATGGAGTTGTTGTTTGTGTTGTCTTATGTTGGTGATTGTAGGATGACTGACATGGGAGGACCTAGCAAAGTAGTAGAGGAGGTGTCGCGTGATATCCATGTAGTCTATGAGACACCCTTGATAGTGGAGCCTATTTTAGTAGTTGCCCCGATGGATGATGATGATGATGAGGAAGAGGTGGAGTCTGATCATGAGTAGGAGCCTTTAGAGGAGGAGCCTGAGCCTGTGGAGGACTCCGACGAGGCTACTTTTGAGGATCGAATGTTAGGAGAGTATGAAGAACAGATTTTAGAGTTGGGATGTAGAGTGGAGGAGCTAGAGGCTAAGGCTAGGGAGAGGGATTCTGCGTTCCAGAAGTTGAGGGACGAGGACCATCAGAGGCAACTAGTGATGGAGGAGATGGAGGTGGAGATTGCTCACCGTAAGGAGGCAGGGATCTAGATGGGAGCTTTGTTTCACCGAGTAGTGACGAGGAATGTTGAGGTGGCAGGAAAGCTGGAGGAAATAGAGCAGAAGGTTTTGAGTGAGAGGGCGGAGAATGAGGCTCTCCGAACTCAGTTAGAAATGCAGGTGATGGATAGGATTCACTTCGAGGAGAAGTGGGAAGAAGCTAATGATAGGGCAGATGATCTAGAGGATGAGGTGCGGTGCAAAAGGAGAAAGATGAACAAGATGGGCTATGCTCTACGCACGGCCATGGAGAGATTGATCGATGGGGGTAAACCACTACCCAGCTGAGCAAGGACAGACCCGACATACCATAAGCCGAGACATGGTGGTGCACATCACACAAAAGGAATATCAAAGCGCCGTAGAGCTTGTGATGTTAGATTGAGTCTAGAGAGAAAAGACCAGTAGTATAGTAGTTTTATCTATGTGTTGTTAATATGTTGTTGTAATCTCAATCTTTTGTGTAAGATGTGAGATAGTGGTAAACCCCCAAACTTCTGAAAAGTGTTAGAGGGGTAGTGAGGTAGTATGTCCCCGTCTTTTGTGATACTAGGGGATATGTGATATCGTTTATATCAGTATGCTAGAAATAAACATGTAATGTAACCATTTGGCATATGAATATAAATGATCTTATTTCAGAAACGTGTTATAAACTTGTAGTTCTTTTTCTATTGACAAATGTCTAAGTATTATAACTAGATAATAAAATTAAAATTTTGTGATACAGAAAATGCCGCCCAGATGTAGAATAATTGTCCCAGAAGAGTCAGTTAATGATGAGAGAGGTCCTGTAGATCCGATACAGCGATTGGTAGATTTATTGGGTGAAACTTTGAGGGGAAGAAACGAACCCGTACCACCCGTTCGCCAAGCTGTCCCAGTAACAACCTTCAAAGACTTTAAGAGTGTATGACCCCTAGAGTTCGCAGGAACCATTGACCCGATAGTTACGCAAACCTGGATCAAGGAGATCGAGAAGGCTTTCACTATAGCTCGGGTGGGTGAAGACCAGAAGACAATATTTTCCTTATACATGATGAGGGGCAAAGCGAACTATTGGTGGGAAACTAATCAGCAGAGAGCGGGGGAAGGAACGATAACATGGGAGCGGTTTACTATGTTGTTTTTTGAGAATTATTTTCCAAAAAGTATGAAGAGTATGATGGAAGTAAAATTCCTAGAGTTAAAACAAGGTGATATGACGGTGGCGCAATACGCAGCTAAGTTCAATGAACTAGCGCGATTTGAAGAGCACCAAGTTGTGGATGAGGAGAGGAAGGCGAGATGTTTTGAGTAAGGGTTAAAGCCGTGGTTGTAAAATAAGGTATCGGTCTTCCAGATTGATTCCTTTACAGTTGTTGGAGAAGGCAATCATTGCGTATGGTGGCAGTGAGGCCTTAAGTTTATATCATAAGGAGAAGAAGAAAAAGAATGCTGGTAGTGAACATCGTGGAGGGAGCAGCAGTGGAGGAAGTAACTCCAAAAAAAGGAAATGGGAAAACAATAACAACAACAGAAATAATAACCAAGGTGGGAGTCACCATGGAAACTTCAAGAAGAGGACCGAAGCTTGCAACAAATGTGGAAGAAGCCATCAGGGTGAATGCTGGAAGAGGAAAAGCACCTGCTATAATTATGGCGAAGAGGGGCACATATCACCAAATTGCCCAAAGCCGAAGAAAAAAAAAGGATGTTTTGTTTGTGGATCAACAGAGCACCAGATAAAAGATTGCCCGAAGAAAGGAAGCGGTGGAGCTGGCGGAAGCTAGGGAGGAGGAAGTAAGTTAATGATTGGTGGACATGCGCAACCCAACCGATCGACCGCTCGAACCTTTAGCATGACCGTCCAAGACGTTGTAGCTGCAAAGGATGTGGTGTTAGGTATAATCCCAATCAATAATATAAATGCTTATGTATTATTTGATTCGGGTGCCACCTGTTCATTTGTATCTGAAGAATTTGCTAGTAAACTTAGTACACCCCGAGAACGTTTAAAGGATCCATTAAACATAGAAGTTGCGAATAAGGAAATAATACCTATAGAATACGTCTATCGAAACTGCCATGCAAACATTAGAGAACATGAACTGAGCGTAGACTTGATTCCTATTAGATTAGGAGAATTTGACGTAATACTGGGAATGGATTGGTTACATAACCATGTGGCAGTAATTGATTGTCAGAACAAATGTGTGAACCTTCAGACTACGAGTAAGTCTAAGGTAGTGTTTTATGGTAGCTCATCGCTTAAGCAATCGTGTTACGTTACGATGATGCAGGCCAAGAAATTGTTAAAGAAAGGATGTATAGGTTATTAAGCTTACATTGTGGATACTCAAAAAAAGAGAGTAGAGATTAAAGATATACCCGTAGTGAGTGAATTTCAGGGTGTGTTTCTGGACGATCTGCCTGGCCTTCCGCCAGACAGAGAAATCGAATTCGTAATAGACTTAACACTAGGAACGACACCGATTTTGAAAGCTCCATATTGTATGGCGCCAGTAGAAATGAAGGAATTGATGATACAACTTTAAGAGTTATTGGATAAAGGTTACATTCGACCGAGTGTGTCACCTTGGGGAGCACCTATGTTATTCGTTAAAAAAAAGGACGGATCGATGAGGCTCTGTATCGATTATCGAGAATTGAACAGAGTAACAATCTAGAACAGATATCCATTACCAAGGATAGACGACTTATTTGATCAACTGAAGGGAGCGAAGTGTTTCTCGAAGATTGACCTGTGGATGAGATATCACCAAATGAAACTGCGGGATGAGGACATACCAAAGACTGCGTTTAGAACCCGTTATGGACATTACGAGTTTTTAGTAATGTCATTTGGTTTAACTAATGCTTCGGCATCATTCATGGACTTGATGAACCAAGTTTTCAAGCCATACTTGGATAATTTCGTAGTAGTTTTCATCGACGACATTTTAATCTACTCGAAGACGGAGGAAGAACATGCCGAACATCTTAAGATTGCTTTGGAGGCACTACAAAGGGAGAAGATGTATGCAAAATTTTCTAAGTGGGAATTTTGGATGAAGAAGGTTCAATTCTTAGGCCACGTGGGGGATGAGAATGGAATCTCAGTAGACCCCGAAAAGGTCAAAGCGGTAAGTAATTGGGAACAACCGAGAACTCCGACGGAGGTGAGAAGTTTGTTAGTGTTAGCTGGGTACTATGGAAGATTTATCCAGGATTTTTCTAAGATAGCAACCCTGTTAAGTAATTTGACGAGGAAGACGGTGAAATTTTTATGGACCGACAAAAGCGAAGAGAGGTTTCAAGAGTTGAAGAAGAGATTGAACAAGGCGCATATATTATCATTACCAAATGATACGGGAGGATTTATGGTGTATAGTGATGCATCGCATAGAGGACTGGGCTATGTGCTAATGCAACACGGCAAGGTCATTGCGTATACGTCATGACAATTGAAGGATTATGAAAAATGATACCTTACTCATGACTTAGAGTTAGCGGCAGTAGTTTTTGCGTTAAAGATATGGAGGCATTATTTGTACGGGGAGAAATGTGAGATATACACGGACCATAAAAGTCTAAAATATATCTTCACATAGAAGGAGTTTAATATGCATCAGAGAAGGTGGTTGGAATTGATCAAAGATTATGACTGTGAAATTCTTTATCACCCGGGGAAGGCAAACATAGTTGTCGACGCTCTGAGCAGGAAAGGAAGGGAGAAATTATTTCAACTAACGACTCGGGAGGAATTAATAAGAGATATAGAGAAGTTGGAAATAAAGGTGAAGGGACCCGAGAGGTCTAAGAGAAGTTAATTATAATGAAAGCTTGTCCGACATTGTTGGATAGAGTAAAAGGAGCCCAAGAGAAAGATGAAGAATGTGAGAAAATTACGAGGAGGATCACGGAAAAAGAGGAAGAAAAATTTCTAATAGATAAAGACTGTATCTTAAGATTCGAAGGGAAAGTGTGAGTACCGGCAGTGACCGAGTTAAGAGAAGATATTTTGTACGAGGCATATAATACGACGTATTCCATTCATCCCGGAGGCACTAAGATGTACCGAGACTTGAGGCAACATTTTTGGTGCCCAAATTTGAAAATAGAAATCACGGAGTACGTTAGTAGATGTCTTACGTGTCAACGCGTAAAAGAAGAGCATCAGCGGCCGAGTGGGTTATTACAACCGTTGGAAATACCAAAGAGGAAATGGGAGCATATTACGATGGATTTTGTGGTAGGACTTCCAGTCACGCAAAAAGGTTTGGATGCCATTTGGGTTATGGTGGATCGACTTAC
Organism: Panax ginseng; assembly: GCA_020205605.1. Lineage (NCBI taxonomy): Eukaryota > Viridiplantae > Streptophyta > Magnoliopsida > Apiales > Araliaceae > Panax > Panax ginseng. The sequence goes on from CM035149.1 coordinate 74,795,242, forward strand.
GAAGACCGCACATTTTCTACCTATCAAGATCCGCTACAGTTTAAATCAATTAGCGAGTCTGTACGTAAAGAAAATTGTTTCACGACATGGTGTGCCGGTGTCGATTGGTTCTGACCGAGACCCACGTTTCACGTCAAAATTTTGGAAAAGCTGGCAAGAGAGGATGAGAACACTGTTGAGGTTGAGTACTGCTTATCATCCTCAGACAGATGGACAAAGTGAGCGAACAATACAAACACTAGAGGACATGCTTAGGACTTGCGTGATGGACTTCAAGGGAAATTAGGACGACCACCTACCCTTAGTCGAATTTGCGTATAATAATAGTTACCATGCGAGTATCGACATGCCACCGTATGAAGCTCTTTACAGAAAGAAGTGCAGAACGCCATTATAATGGGACGAAGTCGGAGAACGACGAATACTCGGACTAGAGTTAGTACAACAAACCGCGGATGTGCTGAAATTGATAAGGGGAAGATCCGTTTCGGCGAAAAGGGAAAACTGAGTCTAAGATTCATAGGACCGTTCGAGATACTAAAACGAGTGGGTGAAGTAGCATACAAAGTTGCTCTACCACCTGAGTTGGAACAAATCCATAACGTGTTTCATATATCCGTGTTGCATCCGTACAAGCCCGACTACAAACACGTGATTTCTTATGAACCCATTCAAGTGGAGAAGAACTTAGCGTATGAAGAAATTCCTGTCCAAATTCTAGATAGGAAAGAGCAAACCTTGAGAAATAAAGTTATTTATTCTATAAAAGTACTTTGGCGTAACCACGATGTCGAGGAGGCAACGTGGGAGTTAGAAGATAGGATGATGAGGGATTATCCCCATCTATTTGTGTAACCTTGTAGCAATTTCGGGACGAAATTTTTATAAGGGGGGATGATGTAATACCCGAGAATTTCCACGTATTAGTAAATGAATATATTAATGGAAATAAAATTTCTGTGAATAAAAGTGTTATTATTTTGTGAGTTGGTGAATTCAATTGATTTATATTAGGTCAATGCGTATTAAGATGTGTGAAGTGACAATGAGAATTGTGAAATGCCTTGTGTGGCATAATGTGAAACGAAGAAATCCATTAGGTAAATTAAAACAAAAATCTAGAAGATTAATCGAGAATGATTATATGATTTCATACAAGTAAACAATACACTCGTAGACTCGTAGTGGCATGGTTGTGGGCAGTAATTCATGTCGTATTAAGCAAGTTTAGAGTTGAAAATTTATACGGGCTTAAGCTAAACTAAACCGGTCTTCGATTGGTCGGAACGCAAGAATCAAGGCCGTCTCCAAATCAGACAAACCGCACCGCATTTATATCGATGGTCGATTGAGAAAATAAAATTTTCTACTTTTGAAATTAAATTAAGCAATTATGTGATTTCTGTGACATTGATGAACCATGAAATAAAGTGCACAATTAAGTAATATTAAATGATAATTTTTATATTAATTAATTGATAACGGTTGTGGTAGAATATTGAATTCTTAGTGATTAACTAATAATGTGTGATTACTATTATTTGCAATATGATTATGAAAATCCATAAATACATGATGATTGGATTAATTAATATTGGTGTTAATTAAGTAAGGAAGTGCATAATTTATTTATTTAACATAAATAAGTAAGTTAGTAAGATAATAATATTATATTAGCAGTTATGTGCATATACAACTATATTATATAGTACAATGTGACATTTGTGTGACTATATATATTATGTTTTATAAAACTATATTGTATGAGGCAATGTTGTTAAACATATTGGAACTATATGTTATAAATACATTATCTATGTGGCAATATGTATGTGGGTATGTATTAAAATAATATACCATGAGCATATTATAAACTGTTATTTTAATAAAGTAACCATGTGTATGTGGGTATGTATTAAAATAATATACTATGAACACATTGTAAACTATCATTTTGATAAAATGTACATGGATTATATGTATGTTGCATAACATCTACTACCTTGAAATATTAGGTCATGTTGTGACATTAGGTTATAATATATGATTGAGATGTGTATTAAAAATATAACATACGAGTGAGAATGTGTAGGAGTATACAAGAATGCTGGGATTCTTTTCTTTTGTCCCAAATTGAGTGTCCCATTTACCTCTCATTTCTTATTCACGTGTATTTAAAAAAGGCTAGCCTATGTTCTTCATTTTCTTCCAACTCCCTAGCTCATGATCATGGGGGAGTGGTGATTATGATGAGTTCCAACAACAAATCTAACAACTCCTTTATAACCTTCATGAAATCCTACAATCCATGGGTTTGATTCAATGGAAAATTGATATGTCTGTGTATTGATTTTTCTATAAATAAGAGCTCTCCTTCCATTTTTCCAAGTGTTGAGAATTGCTAAGTGAGAGTTGAGAGCATACAAGTAATCTAGAGCTTGAGAGTTCATTAGGAGCAAGTTCATTGCAATTATAAAGGTATAAAATTCGTTCTTATTCTTCATTTTTAGTTTCTGTTAAATTTCCATTCTTGAAATTCAAATTCTTAAATTTGAGGAATTGGTTGTTAATGAGGTTGGGTAATGTGCATATAGTTGTTATATGACCATATGAGCATGATGCAACTGATATATGATGGTTTAAAATTGAAATCATGAGTAATTTGTGAGGTTGGGATGGAGTTCTCACCAAGCGCATCCGCTCAAGGCCGCTGAACCGAACATGGCATGATGCTTGCCCATAGTTATTGAGGCACAATGATTTCTGTGCTGTCTTTGAATTCAGTTGAGCAGTCTGTTTTCAAATCTGATCAATATTAGCTAGTTGTTTTTACTCAAGCTAGCATGTAAGCATGTGTATGATGTATATATGGATACGTCAACCTAATGTGAACATGTTTAGACTAGACTTGCATGATTAACGAAGGCGTATGGTTTACATGGAGATTTGGACTATGTTTTGAAAACAAACTATGTTAAAGATCATGTTCTACAAATTGTGAACCTGGTAAGCTATGCATGACTAATTTTGCACATAGATGAGCATGTTGTAGTGTATATATTTCTTTTGAGCATGATCAAACTTATTAAGCCTTATGTTAGAAATATTTTCAATAAGAAGCTTAGCCTAGTGAGCTAACATGCATGATTTCTACATGGTTTATATTCTGACTTTGAAAGCATGTGAGTATGACTTGGAAATGCATGCATAAACCTTTAGCTTGTGTTTATTTGATTAGTAAGGAAACATGAGCATGTTGAACCTATTAGCAAGCTTTGAATGTGAATATTATCAAGATACCATGAGGACTAAAATCTGACATTTGTGATCATGTTTGATGACACCTTTACACTTGCTCATGTAGCATAAACATATATATACCATGCTTATGTGTCATATTTCGAATAAAGCATGAACGAAGCATATTTCAACTAAAGCAGTGTTAGTTACACATATGTGTTATGAATACCCACAAGCATGCCTAATATAATCTTTATAACTATCTTGTATGTTTGGAGAGCAAGCCTGATAGAGTTTGTGGTTTCATGACCTGGAATGGCCTTAAATTATTGAAATGATCGAACTTAGAACCATGTTATGCAAGAAGGAACCTAGATTGATCTAAGAAGCATGTGAAAGCCTTTAACATGACAAAATATGATTATGTGTTCAAGTCGAATAGAAACCACAAGGCAACAGCTAAGTCTTGGCTTGGTCGGGAGGATCTGCCACAGCAATTGCTACCGGTCCTAGGCTCTAGCCAACCGGCACATTACTTGACTAATCAGTAATCATAGTTAGTGAATTCTGACTTTTGGATAGTAACTTGTATGATGCCTATGAGGCTAAATGTGATCTAAAACCTACTGATGTATATATATATATATATATATGTGATGCTTAGTCGATAAGTTGATGTTGTATTGAAATGAAAAGTCCATGAGTAAGAAGGTCTTAACCTTGAGCATTCTAGATTTGCTTATGAAGTAACTAAGTATTTGATTCATGATGACTTATAAACTAATTTTGTACCATATGTGCGTACTTATATCGTGTCGAGCTTGATTAAGGACTGTGTTAGCTAATGAACATTGTATACTTATAATACGCTATACTAGGATTTTAAAGTGTTGATTTCTTAAGGTGGATAAACTACGCTTAAGGCAAGTTTTTCTTGAACTTCACTATTTGATTGTGCAAGTTTCTCGTTCAAATGAACTAGTATGTTAAACCCTTGTGAAAGCTGTTATTCATGTTGGACTTGGTATTGTCCTTGAATATTGTGAAAGAGTCGATGCCATTTGATTCGGCTAGACTATATGCATGTTTATAAAAACTGTCCAAACCAATTGATTGGTGCAAAAATCTCAAAAACTGTGTTGAACAACCCTTATTGTAAGGGGAGTGTATGTTGTTGGAAACCCCAACACATGAATGGTTTATTATTGTGATGCTATGCATAATGTGAAGTATTGTAGACTGATCATCTATAGTACTTGATATTTTGGGTTATCAGTTTAATATTAATTCTAGTGGAAGTTAAATAGTCCTTAGTGACTACTCAGTATAAATTGTTTATTCAGTTAGATACCTTGATAGTCGTTGAATTCATATATATCTATTGATTTATATTGAATTATCATTCTTTTTCAAAGAATTGTTGATATTCCTTATCCATGATGTTATTTTGATACTTTAAACCTTTTGATTAAGGCAGAATAGGGAAGTGTATCCGGGCAGGACAAGGGCAAGGGCAAGGCTACCGACTAGCTTGTCCCTTTTATGTTTAAAATCTATTATGATGTATTAAGACTATTTCAGACTATGTTTAAGCTTATGTAAGATTATGTAATAAGTCTTTATTCGATATTATTATTGTAAAAACCCAAAACCCTAATAAGCCTCGTAAGTGTAAAATCCCATTATATAAATAAATTTTCTCTGTTCTGAATGTGTTATGTGTTAATATATACTTGGTTTTACAAATTTGACCAAATAAATTATATCCAAAAAACGTCGTGCTTGACACCTCGTGCTTAATTTTTTTTTTCTATATTCAGACTTTTCGGTAAAATTATTTTGACAAGTTGCTTTGTCGTGCTTACACTAACAAAATGCTTTGTCATGCTTGTTAGGATTAGCGAGAAATTTAGGTTAACAATCCTAGATTAACAAACCCTAACCCTAATTAGCAAAACCCGAACCCTAATTTGTAAACCTAACCCTAATTAGCTAAATAAACCTTAATTAGATTATCTTTACACCTAATCATGGTTAGTAAACTTCAATTAGGTACTAATTAACATTACTTGACATTCCTAATCATTAGAAACAAAACCCTAATCAAGATTAGTGAAGATTTAAACCTAATTAAGCTACTAATTTGATCAACTATCTCACAAGTAGGTTGGGAGTCACTATTTCAAGTTCCAAAACATCACATGACATGCTTCCAAACTCCCAAGTAGCAGAAGAGTCACAAATCAGATCTTTATAGAGGCAAGTAGGTGGAAAAATGACCAAAAAGCCAAGTTGAAGAATTCTATAAATAGGAACCTTAGGGCTAAGCAAACTCATTAATTCTCAAAGCCTAGATACACTTATAAACCTACCAAATCAAGCCTGGGTGATAGCAACAACAACATCAGAAGCTATAATCACGAATTGCTCAAGAAAAGGTGCAAACCCTAGTTCATAAATTGCTTTTTGATCTTATGTTAGATTTGTTGTTTAGATGTTTAGAATTATGTATTAGGATGTTAGAAAGTATGTAAGATTGGTAAAACACATTTTCATAACATCTAGATGACATAATTAAGTGTTTTATGAAATCTAGAAATTTTGTAAAACTTGGTCTGACAGCCGAAAGTCAGGGCTTGTAGATTCGTGTGTGTTTATGTTTTGGTCTGTTAATCGATTGGTATTTGTAGTCTGTTAGTAGGTCTTTAATCTCAAAAAAGAAAAAGCAGTTCGGCTTGAATCAGAGATTTCAAGTTATAAGCAGTCAAAGTGGGTTGACCGTTCACGGATGTTGGTTTTCTGGGTTGCCCAGAAAACTTAAGAACAGTCGAACCGGCTACTTTGACCGACCTGTTTAATCATCTTCTAATTGTTAATTGTTTAAGTTTTTGTTATAGATTAGTACCCTGTTATACATGCTAGATATCTATGATCTTTAATTGATCAAACAACGTATAAGTTTACTGGAATTATTGGTCAAAATTCGTTAACCGAGCATGACCGAGTTTTTTGGGTTTTCCAGAAAACTGAATAACATGAAGAACATCATCTAGCTGTACTTTGACCAACCAATTTAGAGACCTTAGAGTTATAATCTGTTCATGGTAATGTTATATTTATGTACCCTGACATATACACTACATGTTACAACAAACACAACACACATCAAATGCACAGAATCAAAGATATTTAAGCCACAAAACCGTTGACCGGCTATGACTTCTGTTCTGGGTTACCCAGAAACTCAAGAATAGCTCTGACAATGACTTTGAGCTTCTATAACTTCTTGTTATGTGTAAGTTAGAGTCTATGATTTGTTTCATGTTGTACTATTGTATGAGTACTACAACATCAATGCTTAACCAAACTGAAAATCATTGCCAGTAACTAGTTATTTAATGGTCAAAGTGATCACTCGACCACGACCAAATCACGCCTTGTAAACTCAAGAACACCTATGAACGACACTTTCATCACTATATACGGCTTTAATGATGCATATAAATTATTTTCTTTAAAAATAAATTAATAAATAATTATAAAAATAGTTTTAAAAATTATATTAAATTATTATAAATAAATTTTGATATTTTTACATAAATTTAATAATTATTTTATATTATTTTGATATTATTAATAATTAGCTTATTAATAAAGAAATTAGAATAATTATTTATAAATACTAAATAATTATGGAAAAATATTATTAATGATATAAAAATTATAATAAATGAATATAAATTATTTAATAATAATAATAAATGTTTTTGTAAAATTTTAGGTAAATATTAATTACTTATAATAGAAATAAATGATTTAAAAATCATTTAAAGGATACATAAATATTTTAAATACTTTATAATTTCTAAAAAGGTATTATAAAGGATAAATAAATTTTATAAATAATGTTTAGTCCATATAACAAAGGTATTAAATACTAAACCCTATTAAATCTAACCCGATATTATATAAATGTTGTAATTAAATATTGTTATCAATATTAACGTGTTAGATTTATATATATATGAATATCGTGAGGTGTTGTTAACGTTTGAATAGCATAACTTGGTGATCTACGCTCGTAAGTTTCTATATCATCCTAAATCTCTTATAAAGCAAATTTCTTAAACCTGTTTATTCATTGGAAAAGATTTTTATCTTGATATGTTGTTGATATAATATCCTACACCTGCAATTGAATTACCTTATTATTGGAAAGTTATTGCTATAGTTCCAGCATAACTAAGAAATGAATTGTTTATCCATATGATATTGTTTATTGAGCATAAACTGTTGTGTCAAACCAAATTATTTTGGTAAGACAATCCTATACTGAGGTTGAGTATCTCGTAAGGGAGCGAAGTTTAGTCAATTCATATATTGACAGTAATTTTAGTGTATCTCTAGCACTGTAGGTGATATGCATACTCCTAGGATGTTGAATAGGCTGATCCCTTATCTCACATTTGAACAAAAATTTCTAAGTCTTTGTGACTGAAAGAAATAAGAAAAATTCCAAAAAGGGTTGAAATTAGAGAAATCCAGAAATGGTAACAACTATCAGTTGAAATTTGAATTTTTATATTTCTTCAAATCATATATTGTTATAAATACACAACTTGCTGAGCATGTCATAGCTCACCCTTGCAAATTATTCCCTTTGCAGTTTTAGATGGTAATCCTGGAACTTTTGGAGTAGGTAAAGGGAAGCGTCCCTACATAGATTAGATTATATTCTTGTTTGCTTGAATACCTTGTAATAAGAACTCGTTATGAGAATCATGTAATCGAATCTTAATATTATGATATATATAAAATCTTTTATTTCTATAACCGTGTTTTCTTACATATATAGATGTAAAATTAGACTTCTTCAAATCTAGTTGAGATCCTTGCGAACTATTTAGCTGAGTGAGGGTATTAATAGCATGGACTATTCATGTTGTTATTAATACTCTGGATTTCAGATAAGTAGTTACTATTGATATGATAGTATAAGTTTGTTGGATTAAACTATACATCTGGGTGAGGGTATTAATAATATGGACTGTTCATGTTATTACTGGTACTCTGAATTTTGGATAGATAGACTCTAGTCACAGATACAGTTCATATATCCAAATGAGGGTATCCAAACAAAGTAAAAAGTTCTCTTGAGAATTGACATCTGTTATGGGATACTGTGAATTTTGGATCTATGGGAATTATATCTAATCCCTCTATTTAATGTAATCTTATAATAAGATACTATGGGTGTATAGATTTAAAAACATTATGTTGATTTTCTGTAAACACCATATCAAATACCGTGGGAGTATAGATATGGGGGCGTTACAATTTTGGTATCAAAGCATTAAAGCTATAGATATAAGGAAGAGAAATCTTAGTATTTAGTCTTCGAGTCCGTAAAAATTTTAAAAGTACATATAACATTAAAATTATTATGTTGTGTAAATTTCTATAAAGTATTAAAGGAGTTGTCTTTTATAGATGGCCAACTCCAATGCTGAGGAAATGGTAATAGCCAATAATCCACCACAAATAGAGTCATACATAGCCAGTGATGCAGAAGGTGAGGAATTACTTCATGATAAACAACTGTTAGGTGCTGAGGATGAAGAGGATCCAGTGGCAGGACAGTTAATCAGAATTAATGAGCATGATGAGGCAATGACATCACCGCTAAAAACAACAGAATATGAGGGTAATAAGATAAGGCTTAGGGCTGATATAGCTGAGGGAATACTACAGCATGAGAAAGGACATAGTCAACGACTAAAAGTACAACTGCACCACGCACATAGGGGCAGAAAGGAAATTCAATCAAGGCTTCTTAAAACATCTCTGGGTGTTCGAGATACTTTTAATGATTTACAGCGCCGTGTAGTTCGATATTCGGTAGAGGAGAAGAAGACGGCTTATATCATCGATCGATCTGTGGTTTGTCATATGATCCAGGATTCTTTTGATGATATCAATGAATTCTAGAGAATAGCATAGGTGGTTGAATGCTCTATATTAGTACAATAAAGAAGCATTCAAAGTTTGTAATGTAATCAGTACTTTGTATAATAGTAATATGTTCAATTATGAAGTTGTTATATAATACTATTGTGATATATAAAATAAACAATATGTTGTGTTACTCAAATTCTTATGTGAATTTTATTGGTTTATATAGAATCATGCAACCAACCAGAAGACCCCAAAGAGAAATGAATGATGATAATTCTACCCAGCCGTTAGTAGACCTAATGCTAGGAGTTGTAAATAGACATGTGAACCAGAACACAACTTTTAAAGACTTTAAATTAGTTGGATCACCTGAGTATAAGGTTACATTAGAACCTGTATATGCACAAATTTGGATTTCTGAAATAGAGAAATTTTTCCTAGTAACTAATGTTAATAATAACCAAAAGACAACTTTTTCAACCTTTTTCTTAAAGGGTGAGGCTAATTATTGGTGGGAATCAACTAAAGGTCGGGTAGAAACTGAAATTGTTCCTTGGGATAGATTTAAAGAGTTGTTATTTGAAAACTATTTTTCCCAATTCCTGAAAGACCGAATGGAAATAAAATTTTTGGACTTAAAACAAGGAGATCTTACTGTAACCCAGTATACAGCCAAGTTTAATGAACTGTCCAGGTTTTCTCTACATCAAGTAACCACTGAACTTAGAAAGACTCGTAGGTTTCAGGAGGGTTTAAAACCTCATATTCGGAGTAGATTGTCAGTACTTTAAATAAAAACTTTCTCTGAAATACTAGAGAAGGCCACTATAGCTGAAAGTGAGAATGATAGTCTTACTAAATTTGATCAGGACAAGAGAAGTCAGAATGAAAAAAGGGAAAATTAGGACAGAACCCAGTTCAGGTGGGTTTAATAACAAGCGTAAATGGGATAAATCTTTTTCTAACAACCCAGGGAAAAAGATAGGAAATACTAACAATAACTTTAGTAATAATAATATTAAACATAAGTGTTATTCGATTCTGGTGCTACATGTTCGTTTGTGTCTAGAAAGTTTTCTACAAACTTGAATACGCCTTGTGAAAATTTAGACAAACCATTTTATGTAGAAATTGCTAATAATGAAAGAATTCCGGTTAATACTATCAACAGAAACTATAGTGTGGTAATAAAAGGACATAATTTTAAGGTAGATTTGATACCAATTCAGTTGGGAGAATTTGATATAATTCTAGGAATGGATTGGTTAGGTAATCATAACGCGATGATTGATTATCATCAAAAATGTATAAACCTTTTGACTGCTTCGAAGTCAAAAGTATTGTTCAACGGTAGTTGTTCACCTATGCAATCTCGATGTTTGACTATAGTTCAGGCAGAAAGATTACTTAGAAAGGGTTGTTTAGGATATTTGGCCTATATAGTTGATACTCGACAAGAAGGAGTAAAACTAGATCAAATACCTCTAGTTAAGGAATTTCCCGATGTATTTCCGGATGACTTACCAGGTTTGCCTCCAGATAGGGAAATTGAGTTCGTCATTGATCTTGCACCAGGAACGACACCAGTTTCTAAGGCACCGTAAAAAATGGCACCTATAGAACTGAAAAAGTTATTTATTAAATTACTGGAACTCTTAGATAAAAAGTACATACAACCTAGTGTTTCACCCTGGGGAGCACCAGTTCTGTATGTAAAGAAGAAGGATGGAACTATGAGATTATGTATAGCCTATAGGGAGCTAAATAAGTTAACTATTAAAAATAAATATCCTTTACCAAGGATTGATGTTTTGTTTGACCAATTAAAAGGGGCTGAACATTTTTCAAAAATTGACCTTAGAACATGTTATCATCAATTAAAGGTAAGAAAGGAGGATGTCTTAAAAAAAATTTAGGACACGCTATGGACATTATGAATTTCTTGTAATGTCTTTTGGATTAACAAATGCACCAGCAGCATTTATGGATTTAATGAATCGAGTGTTTAAACAATGCTTGGACAAATTTGTTGTAGTGTTTATCGACGATATTCTTGTATACTCGAAAACACGGGAAGAGCATACTGAACACTTGAGAGTCGTATTAGAAATATTACGAAAGGAACAACTTTATGCAAAGTTTTCCAAGTGTGAATTCTGGTTGAAGAGAGTTCAATTTTTAGGTCATGTAATTGATATGAATGGAATATCTGTAGATCCAGCTAAGATCGAAACGGTTGTGAATTGGGAACAACCAACAACTCCAACAGAAGTATGAAGTTTTCTCAGTTTAGCGGGTTATTATCGACAGTTTATAAAAGATTTTTCAAAAATAGCAACCCTATTAACCAATTTAACTCGAAAGACGGTGAAATACGTCTGGACAAATAAATGTGAGGAAAGCGTCCAAGAGTTGAAGAAGCGACTGAGCATGGCTCCAGTGTTATCCTTACCTGATGATACAGGAGGCCTTGTAGTATATAATGATGCATCACACAGAGGTTTAGGTTGTGTACAACATGGGAAAGTGAGAGCTTATGCATCACGACAACTCAAAGATTATGAGAAGAGGTATCCTACTCATGATTTAGAGTTAGCCGCAGTAGTTTTTGCTCTAAAAATTTGGAGACATTACTTGTTCGAAGATAAGTGTGAGATATATATAGATCATAATAGTCTGAAATATATTTTTACACAAAAGGAATTAAATTTAAGACAAAGACGATGGTTAGAACTGATAAAGGATTATGACTATGAAATCTTATATCATTCCGGTAAGGCCAATGTTGCTGATGCGTTAAGTAGAGAGAATCGGGAAAAATTGAATGTATTAACCACTAATAATAGGTTAATAAAAGACTTTGAAAATTTAGAAATTGAGGTGGAATGTCCAACTACCTCTACCCAAAAATTGTATATATTAGAAGGAGTTTCATCTCTGCTTATTAAAATTAAATAGAATAGGAGAAGGATGAAGAATGTCAGAAGTTCAAATCTAATTCAACACATGATAAGTATAATAAATTTCGAATATATGCGGATGGAATAATAAGATATGAAAATAGAATCTGGGTTCCGTTAGACCAAGGTTTAAAAGACAAAATTTTAAACGAAGCTCATAATTCTAAATTTGCCATACATCCTAGCAGTACAAAAATGTATACAGATTTAAGTCGATACTTTTGGTGGTCGAACATGAAAAGAGAAATAGCTGAATGGGTAAATAAATGTTTCACGTGTCAAAGGGTTAAGGCTGAGCCTCAAAAGCCGAGTGGTTTACTTCAACCCTTACCAATTCCCGAGTGGAAGTAGGAATATATAACTATGGATTTCGTTGTTGGTCTTCCAGCTACACAAAAGGGCCATAATGCCATTTGGGTAATATTTGACCGTTTAACAAAATTAGCTCACTTTTTACCTATTAAGATTACTCATAACCTAGATCACCTTGCCAAACTTTACATCAATGAAATTATCTCTAGGCATGGAGTACCTGTGTCCATAGTATCAGATCGAGATCCAAGATTTACTTTTAATTTTTGGAAAAGCCTTCAAAAACACTTAGGAACACAACTAAGATTAAGTACAGCTTATCATCCTCAGACCGATGGACAGAGTGAGAGAACCATACAAACATTAGAAGATATGCTGAGAACTTGTATTATAGACTTCAAAGGAAGTTGGAAAGATCAATTACCCTTAGTCGAATTTGCCTATAACAATAGTTATCATGCTAGCGTAGGTATAACACCCTATGAAGCTTTATATGGACGTAAATGTAGAACACCTTTATGTTGGGATGAAGTCGGGGAAAGACAAATGTTAGGACCTGAGATAATTCAACAAACAACTGAAACTATCAGAATTATTCGTCAACGATTGCAAGCATCTCAAGATCGACAAAGAAACTACGCCGATCCACATCGTCAACAACGAAACTTTAACGTAGGAAGTCACGTATTCTTGAAATTATCTCCTTGGAAAGGCAAGATACGTTTTGGCAAAAAGGGAAAATTAAGTTCGAGATTCATTGGACCTTTTGAAATTTTGAGAAGGGTTGGTGGAGTTGCTTATGAAATAGCACTACCTCCTGAGTTAAATCATATTCATAATGTGTTTCATGTGTCCATATTACGACCATATAAACCTGATTATACAATATGAACCAATCCAAATAGAGGAAGATCTTTCTTATGTAGAGGAACCTGTGCAGATCGTCGACCGTAAGGAGCAAGTCCTGAGAAATAAAGTGATAGCATCGGTCAAAGTAATTTGGAGGAATCAGAACGTTGAAGAAGCTACATGGGAGCTTGAAGATAAAATGCGCAAGAATTATCCTTAATTATTTACTTAACTTGTATTGTAATTTCGAGGACGAAATTCATATTAGTAGGGGTGAATGTAAAAACCCAAAACCCTAATAAGCCTCGTAAGTGTAAAATCCCATTATATAAATAAAATTTCTCTGTTCTGAATGTGTTATGTGTTAATATATACTTGGTTTTACAAATTTGACCAAATAAATTTTTATTCGAAAAACGTCGTGCTTGACACCTCGTGCTTAAATTTTTTTTTTTATATTCGGACTTTTCGGTAAAATTATTTTGACAAGTTGCTTTGTCGTGCTTACATTAGACAAAACGCTTTGTCGTGCTTGTTAGAATTAGCGAGAAATTTAGGTTAACAATCCTAGATTAACAAACCCTAACCCTAATTAGTAAAACCCTAACCCTAATTTATAAACCTAACCCTAATTAGCTAAATAAACCCTAATTAGATTATCTTAACACCTAATCATGGTTAGTAAACTTCAATTAGGTACTAATTAACATTACTTAACATTCCTAATCATTAGAAACAAAACCCTAATCATGATTAGTGAAGATTTAAACCTAATTAAGCTACTAATTTGATCAACTAGCTCACAAGTAGGTTGGGAGTCACCATTTCAAGTTCCAAAACATCACATGACATGCTTCCAAACTCCCAAGCAGCAGAAGAGTCACAAATCAGATCTTTATAGAGGCAAGTAGGTGGAAAAATGACCAAAAAGCCAAGTTGAAGAATTATATAAATAGGAATCTTAGGGCTGAGCAAACTCAAAAATTCTCAAAGCCTAGATACACTTATAAACCTACCAAATCAAGCCTGGGTGATAGCAACAACAACATCAGAAGCTAGAATCACGAATTGCTCAAGAAAAGGTGCAAACCCTAGTTCATAAATTTCTCTTTGATCTTATGTTAGATTTGTTGTTTAGATGTTTAGAATTATGTATTAGGATGTTAGAAAGTATGTTAGATTGGTAGAACACATTTTTATAACATCTAGATGACTTAATTAAGTGTTTTATGAAATCTGAAATTTTGTAAAACTTGGTCCGACAAATTAATGTCGTGGCTTGTAGATTCGTGTGTGTTTATGTTTTGGTCTCGTTAATCGATTGGTATTTGTAGCTCGTTAAGAGGTCTTTAATCTGAAAAAAAAGTGTTCAGTTGAACCGTAGATTTCAAGTTATAAGCAAATAAAGTGGGTCGACTGCTCACGGATGTTGGTTTTCTGGGTTGCCCGTAAAACTTAAGAATAAATGAACCGCTACTACTTTGATCGAATTCGCTTAATCGCCTTCTATTGTTAATTGTTTAAGTTTTTGTTATAGATTAGTACCTCGTTATACATACTACATATCTATGATCTTTAATTGATCAAACAACGATAGGTTTATCGAATTATTGGTCAAAATCTGCTAACCGAAAGATTTACCGAAGTTTTCGGGGTTTTCCGTAAAAATCAAGAACATGAAGAACACAACATCTAGTCAGTACTTTGACCAAATTAAATTTAGAGACCTTAGAGTTATAATCTGTTCCTGGTAATGTTATATATATGTACCCTGACATATATACTACATGTTACAACAAACACAACACACATCTAATGCACAGAATCAAAAATATTTAAGCCACAAAACCGTTGATCAACCATGACTTCTGTTCTGGGTTACCCAGAAACTCAAGAACAACTCTGACAATGACTTTGAGCTTCTATAACTTCTTGTTATGTGTAAGTTAGAGTCTATGATTTGTTTCATGTTGTACTATTGTATGAGTTCTACAACATCAATGTCAACCAAACCGAAAATCATTACCAAGAGCTAGTTATTTAATGGTCAAAGTGATCACTTAACCACCCACCAAATCACCGCCTAAAACTCAAGAACACCTACAATGACACTTTCTTCATCACTATAGGCTTTAATGATGCATATAAATTATTTTCTTTAAAAATAAATTATAAAAATTAGAAATAATTAATAAATAAATATAAATAATTATAAAAATAGTTTTAAAAATTATATTAAATTATTATAAATAAATTTTGATATATTTTTACATAAATTTAATAATTATTTTATATTATTTTGATATTATTAATAATTAACTTATTAATAAAGAAATTAGAATAATTATTTATAAATACTAAATAATTATGGAAAATATTATTAATGATATAAAAATTATAATAAATGAATATAAATTATTTAATAATAATAATCAATGTTTTTGTAAAATTTTAGGTAAATATTAATTACTTATAAATAGAAATAAATGATTTAAAAATTATTTAAAGGATAAATAAATATTTTAAATACTTTAAAATTTCTAAAAAGGTATTATAAAGGATAAATAAATTTTATAAATAAAGTTTAGTCCATATAACAAAGGTATTAAATACTAAACCCTATTAAATCTAACCCGATATTATATAAATGTTATAATTAAATATTGTTATCAATATTAACGTGTTAGATTTATATATATATGAATATCGTAGGTGCTTGTTAATGTTTGAATAACATAACTTGACTGATCTACTCTCAGAGCAAGTTCTCTATCCTTAAATCTCTTATAAAGCAAATTTCTTAAACCCTGTTTATTCATTGGAAAAGATTTTTATCTTGATATGTTGTTGATATAATATCCTACACCTACAATTGAATTACCTTATTATTGGAAAGTTATTGCTATAGTTCCAGCATAACTAAGAAATGAATTGTTTATCCATATGATATTGTTTATTGAGCATAAACTGTTGTGTCAAACCAAATTATTTTGGTAAGACAATCCTATACTGAGGTTTAGTATCTCGTAAAGGAGCGAAGTTTAGTCAATTCATATATCGATGAGAATTTTAGTGTATCTCGAAAGCACTCGTAGTGATATGCATACTCCTAGGATGTTGAATAGGCTGATCCCCTATCTCACATCTGAACAAAATTTCTAAGTCTTTGTGACTGACAGAAATAAGAAAAATTCCAGAAATGGTTGAAATTAGAGAAATCCAGAAATGGTAACAACTATCAGTTGAAATTTAAATTGTTATATTTCTTCAAATCATATATTGTTATAAATACACAACTTGCTGAGCATGTCATAGCTCACCCTTGCAAATTATTTCTTTTGCAGTTTTAGATGGTAATCCTAGAACTTCTGGAGTAGATAAAGGGAAGCGTCCCTACATAGATTAGATTATATTCTTGTTTGTTTGAATAACTTGTAATAAGAACTCATTATGAGAATCATGTAATCAAATCTTATATATTATATATATATATAACATCTTTTATTTCATCAATCGTGTTTTTCTACATATATAGATGTAAAATTAGACTTCTTCAAATCTAGTTGAGATCCTTGGGAACTATTTAGTGAAGTGAGGGTATTAATAGCATGGACTGCTCATGTTGTTATTAATACTCGGATTTCAGATAAGTAGTTACTATCGATACGATAATATAAGTTTGTTGGCTTAAACTATACATCTTGGTGAGGGTATTAGTAATATGGACTGTTCATGTTATTACTGGTACTCTGAATTTCTGATAGATAGACTCTAGTCACAGATACAGTTCATATATCCAAATGAGAGTATCCAAACACAGTAAAAAGTTCTCTTGAGAATTGACATCTGTTATGGGATACTGTGAATTTTGGATCTATGGGAATTATATCTGCTAGTCCCTCTATTTAATGTAATCTTATAATCAGATACCATGGGTGTATAGATTTAAAAGCATTATGTTGATTTTCTGTAAACACCATATCAGATACCGTGGGAGTATAGATATGGGGGCGTTACAATTTTGGTATCAAAGCATTAAGGCTATAGATATAAGGAAGAGAAATCTTAGTATATAGTCTTCGAGTCCGTAAAAATTTTAAAAGTACATATAATATTAAAATTATTATGTTGTGTAAATTTATATACAGTATTAAAGGAGTTTTCTTTTATAGATGGCCAACTCCAATGCTGAGGAAATGGTAATAGCCAATAATCCACCACAAATAGAGTCATACATAGCCAGTGATGCAGAAGATGAGGAATTACTTCATGATCAACAACTGTTAGATGCTGAGGAAGAAGAGGATCCAGTGGCAGGACAGTTAATGAGAATTGATGAGCATGATGAGGCAATGGAATCACTGCTAAAAACAATAGAATATGAGGGTAATAAGATAAGGTTTAGGGCTGATATAGCTAATGGAATGCTACAACATGAGAGAGGACATAGTCAACGACTAAAAGTACAACTACACCATGCATAGAGGGGCAGAAAGGAAATTCAATCAAGGCTTCTTAAAACATCTCTAGGTGTTTGAGATACTTTTAATGATTTACAGCGCCGTGTAGTTCGATATCCGGTAGAGGAGAAGAAGATGACTTATATCATCGATCGATCTATGGTTTGTCACATGATCCAGGATTCCTTTGATGATATCAATGAATTCTAGAGAATAGCATAGGTGGTTGAATGCTCTATATTAGTACAATAAAGAAGCATTCAAAGTTTGTAATGTAATCAGTACTTTGTAAAATAGTAATATGTTCAATTATGAAGTTGTTGTGTAATACTATTGTGATATAAAAAATAAACAATATGTTGTGTTACTCAAATTCTTATGTGAATTTTATTGGTTTATATAAAATCATGCCACCAACCATAAGACCCCAAAGAGAAATGAATGATGATAATTCTACCCAGCAGTTAGTAGACCTAATGCTAGGAGTTGTAAATAGACCTGTGAACCAGAACACAACTTTTAAAGACTTTAAATTACTTGGATCACCTGAGTATAAGGGTACATTAGAACCTGTTGATGCACAAATTTGGATTTCTGAAATAGAGAAATTTTTCCTAGTAACCAATGTTAATAATAACCAAAAGACAACTTTTGCAACCTTTTTCTTAAAGGGTGAGGCTAATTATTTGTGGGAATCAACCAAAGGTCGGGTAGAATCTGAAATTGTTCCTTGGGATAGATTTAAAGAGTTGTTCTTTAAAAACTATTTTCCCAATCCTCGAAAGACCTAATGGAAATAAAATTTCGGACTTAAAACAAGGAGATCTTATCAGAACTCCAAGATACAACTAAGTTTAATGAACTCGTCCAAGTTTTCTCCACATCAAGTAACCACCGAACTTAGAAAGACTCAGAGGTTTCAGGAGGGTTTAAAACCTCGATTCGAGAGTAGATTGTCAAGATTTCAAATAAAAACTTTCTCTCAAATACTAGAGAAGGCCACTATAGCCGAAAGTGAGAATGATACATCTTACTAAATTTCATCAGACAAGAGAAGTCGAAATGAAAAAGGAAAATTAGGATGAACCCAGCCTGTGGGTTTAATAACAAGCATAAATGGGATAATTCTTTTTCTAACAACCTGTGGAAAAAGATAGAAATACTAACAATAACTTTAGTAATAATAATATTAAACCTTGTCCTAATTGTGGTAAGAAACATAGAGGAGAATGCCTTCATAACAAATGTTTTAATTGTGGACAATGGACATTATTTTCCACAAAGGTCCTCTTCCAAGGAAAAATAAATGTTTTAATTGTGGTTCCTTAGACCATTTTTCAAAGAACTATCCCAAACCTAAGTATCAAGGAGGAAAAGGGTTAGAATACCGTAGAATAATCAATCAACAAGAGTCAGCAGCTTGGAGTTCGTAATCGACCTACCATGCGAGAACATTTAATATGCTCTGGAGGGATGTTGTTGCTTCACAAGACGTGGTGACAGTATCATCCCTATCAACACTTTAAATGCATATGTGTTATTCGATTCTCGTGTTACATGTTCGCTTTGTGTCTAGAAATTTTCTACAAACTTGAATACACCTTTGTGAAAATTTAGACAAACCATTTTGTGTAAATTGCTAATAATGAAAAATTTCGGCTAAGACTATTTACAGAAACTATAGTGTGGTAATAAAAGGACATAATTTTAAGGTAGATTTGATACCAATTCAGTTGGGAGAATTTGATGTAATTCTAGGAATGGATTGGTTAGTTAATCATAACGCGATGATTGATTGTCATCAAAACGATAAACCTTTTGACCGCTTCAAGTCAAAAGTAGTGTTCAACTGATAGTTGTTCACCTAAGCAATCTCGATGTTTGACTATAGTTCAGGCAGAAAGATTACTTAGAAAGGGTTGTTTAGGATATTTGGCCTATATAGTTGATACTCAACAGAAGGAGTAAAACTAGATCAAATACCTATAGTTAAAGAATTTCTCGATGTATTTCCTGGATGACTTACCAGGTTTGCCTCCAGATAGGGAAATTGAGTTCGTCATTGATCTTGCACCAGGAACGACACCAGCCTAAGGCACCGCATGTAATGGCACCTATAGAACCGAAAAGTTATTTATTCAATTATGAACTCTTAGATAAAAAGTACATACAACCTAGTGTTTCACCCTGGGGAGCACCAGTTCTGTTTGTAAAGAAGAAGGATGGAACTATGAGATTATGTATAAACTATAGGGAGCTAAATAAGTTAACTATTAAAAATAAATATCCTTTACCAAGGATTGATGATTTGTTTGACCAATTAAAAGGGGCTGAACATTTTTCAAAAATTGACCTTAGAACAGGTTATCATCAATTAAAGGTAAGAAAGGAGGATGTGCCAAAAACAGCATTTAGGACACGCTATGGACATTATGAATTTCTTGTAATGTCTTTTGGATTAACAAATGCACCGACAGCATTTATGGATTTAATGAATCGAGTGTTTAAACCATGCTTGGACAAATTTGTTGTAGTGTTTATCGACGATATTCTGGTATACTCGAAAACACGGAAGAAGCATACCAACACTTGAGAGTCGATTGAGATATTACGAAAGGAACAACTTTATGCAAAGTTTTCCAAGTGTGAATTCTCGTTGAAGAGAGTTCAATTTTTAGGTCATGTAATTGATAAGAATGGAATATCCAGAGATCCAAATAAGATCGAAACGGTTGTGAATTGGGAACAACCAACAACTCCAATGTATAATGAAGTTTTCTCGGCTTAGCGGGTTATTATCGACGGCTTATAAAAGATTTTTCAAAATAGCAACCCCATTAACCAATTTAACTCGAAAGACGGTGAAATACGTCTGGACAAATAAATGTGAGGAAAGCTTCCAAGAGTTGAAGAAGCGACTGAGCATGGCTCCAGTGTTATCCTTACCAGATGATACAGGATGCCTTGTAGTATATAGTGATGCATCACACAGAGGTTTAGGCTGTGTTAATGCAACATGGGAAAGTGATAGCTTATGCATCACGACAACTCAAAGATTATGAGAAGAGGTATCCTACTCATGATTTAGAGTTAGCCGCAGTAGTTTTTGCTCTAAAAATTTGGAGACATTACTTGTTCGGAGAGAAGTGTGAGATATATACAGATCATAATAGTCTGAAATATATTTTTACACAAAAGGAATTAAATTTAAGACATAGACGATGGTTAGAACTGATAAAGGATTATGACTATGAAATCTTATATCATTCTGGAAAGGCCAATGTTGTAGCCGATGCGTTAAGTAGAAAGAATCAGGAAAAATTGAATGTATTAACCACTAATAATAGGTTAATAAAAGACTTTGAAAATTTAGAAATTGAGGTGGAATGTCCAACTACCTCTACCCAAAAATTGTATATATTAGAAGGAGTTTCATCTCTGCTTATTAAAATTAAAGAGATACAGGAGAAGGATGAAGAATGTCAGAAGTTCAAATCTAATTCAACACATGATAAGTATAATAAATTTTGAATAGATGCGGATGGAATAATAAGAAATGAAAATAGAATCTGGGTTCCGTTAGACCAAGCTTTAAAAGACAAAATTTTAAACGAAGCTCATAATTCTAAATTTTCCATACATCCCGGCAAAGACAAAAATGTATAAAGATTTAAGTCGATACTTTTGGTGGTCGAACATGAAAAGAGAAATAGCTGAATGGGTAAATAAATGTTTCACGTGTCAAAGGGTTAAGGCTGAGCATCAAAAGCCGAGTGGTTTACTTCAACCCTTACCAATTCCCGAGTGGAAGTGGGAATATATAACTATGGATTTTGTTGTTGGTCTTCCAGCTACACAAAAGGGCCATAATGCCATTTGGGTAATATTTGACCGCTTAACAAAATCACTTTCACTTTTTACCTATTAAGATTACTCATAACCTAGATCACCTTGCCAAACTTTACATCAATGAAATTATCTCTAGGCATGGAGTACCTGTGTCCATAGTATCAGATCGAGATCCAAGATTTACTTTTAATTTTTGGAAAAGCCTTCAAAAACACTTAGGAACACAACTAAGATTAAGTATAACTTATCATCCATGCAATCGATGGATGAGTGAGAGAACCATACAAACATTAGAAGATATGCTGAGAACTTGTATTATAGACTTCAAAGGAAGTTGGAAAGATCAATTACCCTTAGTCGAATTTGCCTATAACAATAGTTATCATGCTAGCATAGGTATAACACCCTATGAAGCTTTATATGGACGTAAATGTAGAACACCTTTATATTGGGATGAAGTCGGGAAAGACAAATGTTAGGACCTGAGATAATTCAACAAAAAACTAAAACTATCAGAATTATTCATCAACGATTATAAGCATCTCAAGATCGATAAAGAAAATACGCCGATCCACATCGTCAACAACGAAACTTTAACGTAGAAGTCACGTATTCTTGAAAGTATCTCCTTGGAAAGGCAAGATACGCTTTGGCAAGAAGGGAAAATTAAGTTCGAGATTCATCGACCTTTTGAAATTTTGAGAAGGGTTGGTGAAGTTGCTTATGAAATAGCACTACCTCCTTAAAGTTAAATCATATTCATAATGTGTTTCATGTGTCCATATTACGACCATATAAACCTGATTATAAAACACGTTATACAATATGAGCCAATCCAAATAGAGGAAGATCTTTCTTATGTAGAGAACCCTATGCGAATCGTCAATCGTAAAGAGCAAGTCCCGAGAAATAAAGTGATAGCATCGGTCAAAGTAATTTGGAGGAATCAGAACGTTGAAGAAGCTACATGGGAGCTTGAAGATAAAATGCGCAAGAATTATCCTTAATTATTTACTTAACTTGTATTGTAATTTCGAGGACGAAATTCATATTAGTAGGGGTGAATGTAAAAACCCAAAACCCTAATAAGCCTCGTAAGTGTAAAATCCCATTATATAAATAAAATTTCTCTGTTCTGAATGTGTTATGTGTTAATATATACTTGGTTTTATAAATTTGACCAAATAAATTTTTATTCTAAAAACGTCGTGCTTGACACCTTGTGCTTAATTTTTTTTTTCTATATTCGGACTTTTCGGTAAAATTATTTTGACAAGTTGCTTTAGTGTGCTTACAAATCGATAAAACGCTTTGTCGTTTGTTAGATTAATGAGAAATTTAGGTTAACAATCCTAGATTAATAAACCCTAACCCTAATTAGCAAAATCCTAACCCTAATTTGTAAACCTAACCCTAATTAGCTAAATAAACCCTAATTAGATCATCTTAACACCTAATCATGGTTAGTAAACTTCAATTAGGTACTAATTAACATTACTTAACATTCCTAATCATTAGAAACAAAACCCTAATCAAGATTAGTGAAGATTTAAACCTAATTAAGCTACTAATTTGATCAACTAGCTCACAAGTAGGTTGGGAGTCACCATTTCAAGTTCCAAAACATCACATGACATGCTTCCAAACTCCCAAGCAGCAGAAGAGTCACAAATCAGATCTTTATAGAGGCAAGTAGGTGGAAAAATGACCAAAAAGCCAAGTTAAAGAATTTTATAAATAGGAACCTTAGGGCTGAGCAAACTCATGAATTCTCAAAGCCTAGATACACTTATAAACCTACCAAATCAAGCCTGGGTGATAGGAACAACAACATCAGAAGTTAGAATCACGAATTGCTCAAGAAAAGGTGCAAACCCTAGTTCATAAATTGCTATTTGATCTTATGTTAGATTTGTTGTTTAGATGTTTAGAATTATGTATTAGGATGTTAGAAAGTATGTTAGATTGGTAGAACACGTTTTCATAACATCTAGATGACTTAATTAAGTGTTTTATGAAATCTGGAAATTTTGTAAAACTTGGTCTGACATCCGAATGTCAGGGCTTGTAGATTCGTGTGTGTTTATGTTTTGGTCTGTTAATCGATTGGTTTTGTAGCCTGTTAGTAGGTCTTTAATCTGGAAAAGAAAACATGATTAGTTGATCAGTAGATTTCAAGTTATAAGCAGTCAAAGTGGGTTGACCGTTCACGGATGTTGGTTTTCTGGGTTGCCTAGAAAACTTAAGAACAGTCGAACCGACTACTTTGACCGACCTGTTTAATCGTCTTCTGATTGTTAATTGTTTAAGTTTTTGTTATAGATTAGTACCATATTCTACATACTACATATCTATGATCTTTAATTGATCAAACAACGTATAGGTTTACTGGAATTATTGGTCAAAATATTGATTGACCGAATAACCGAAGTTTTCTCGGGTTTTCCGTAAAATCAAGAACATGAAGAATAACATCTAACTGTACTTTGACCAGCCAATTTAGAGACCTTAGAGTTATAATCTGTTCCTGGTAATGTTATATATATGTACCCTGACATATATACTACATGTTACAACAAACATAACACACATCAAATGCACAAAATAAAAGATATTTAAGCCACAAAACCGTTGACCGGGCATGACTTCTGTTCTAGGTTACCCAGAAACTCAAGAACAACTCTGACAATGACTTTAAGCTTCTATAACTTCTTGTTATGTGTAAGTTAGAGTTTATGATTTGTTTCATGTTGTACTATTGTATGAGTACTACAACATCAATGCTTGACCAAACTGAAAATCATTGCCAGTAGCTAATTATTTAATGGTCAAAGTGATCACTCGACCACGACCAAATCACGCCTGTAAACTCAAAAACACCTATAAAGACACTTTCTCATCACTATAGGGCTTTAATGATGATAAAAATTTATTTTCTTTAAAAATAAATTATAGAAATTAAAAATAATTAATAAATAAATATAAATAATTATAAAAACAATTTTAAAAATTATATTAAATTATTATAAATAAATTCGGATATTTTAACGTAAATTTAATAATTATTTTATATTATTTTGATATTATTAATAATTAACTTATTAATAAAGAAATTAGAATAATTATTTATAAATACTAAATAATTATGGAAAAATATTATTAATGATATAAAATTATAATAAATGAATATAAATTATTTAATAATAATAATCAATGTTTTGTAAAATTTTAGGTAAATATTAATTACTTATAATAGAAATAAATGATTTAAAAATCATTTAAAGGATAAATAAATATTTTAAATACTTTAAAATTTCTAAAAGGTATTATAAAGGATAAATAAATTTTATAAATAAAGTTTAGTCCATATATCAAAGGTATTAAATACTAAACCCTATTAAATCTAACCCGATATTATATAAATGTTATAATTGAATATTGTTATCAATATTAACGTGTTAGATTTATATATATATGAATATCGTAGTACTTATTAACGTTTGAATAAAGATAACTTGACTAATCTACGCCGTGCAAGTTCTCTATCCTTAAATCTCTTATAAAGCAAATTTCTTAAACCTGTTTATTCATTGGACAAGATTTTTATCTTGATATCTCGTTGATATAATATCCTACACCTACAATTGAATTACCTTTTATTATTGAAAAGTTATTGCTATAGTTCCAAAGATAACTAAGAAATGAATTGTTTATCCATATGATATTGTTTATTGAGCATAAAATTGTTGTGTCAAACCAAATTGTTTTGGTAAGACAATCCTATACCGAGGTCGAGTATCCCGTAGTGGAGCGAAGTTTAGTCAATTCATATATTGACAAAGAATTTTAGTGTATCTCTTGAGAGCACCGTAGGTGATATGCATACTCCTAGGATGTTGAATAGGTCATCCCCTATCTCACATCTCAACAAAATTTCTAAGTCTTTGTGACCGATGAAATAAGAAAAAATTCCGTAAATGGTTGAAATTAGAGAAATCCAGAAATGGTAACAACTATCAGTTGAAATTTGAATTGTTATATTTCTTCAAATCCTATATTATTATAAATACACAACTTGTCGAAAGCATGTCATAGCTCACCCTTGCAAATTATTCCTTTGCGCTTTAGATGGTAATCCCGAACTTCGGAGTAGATAAAGGGAAGCGTCCCTACATAGATTAGATTATATTCTTGTTTGTTTGAATACCTTGTAATAAGAACTCATTATGAGAATCATGTAATCAATCTTAATATTATGATATATATATCATCTTTATTTCCGCAATCGTGTTTTCTTACATATATAGATGTAAAATTAGACTTCTTCAAATCTAGTTGAGATCATTGGGAACTATTTAGCTGAGTGAGGGTATTAATAGCATGGACTGTTCATGTTGTTATTAATACTCTGGATTTCAGATAAGTAGTTACTATCGATATGATAATATAAGTTTGCTGGCTTAAACTATACATCTTGGTGAGGGTATTAGTAATATGGATTGTTCATGTTATTACTGGTACTCTGAATTTCAGATAGATAGACTCTAGTCACAGATACAGTTCATATATCCAAATGAGGGTATCCAAACACAGTAAAAAGTTCTCTTGAGAATTGACATCTGTTATGGGATACTGTGAATTTTGGATCTAGGGGAATTATATCGGCTAGTTCCTCTATTTAATGTAATCTTATAATCAGATACCATGGGTGTATAGATTTAAAAGCATTATGTTGATTTTCTGTAAACAGCATATTAGATACCGTGGGAGTATAGATATGGGGGCGTTATAATTATATGAGAACGTGATGAACCAAATTCGAGTGACCAAGTGGAGGTTCGAATTTGGGGGCGTCACAACACCCTTCAACTGGTGATAACCCATCCGCAAATCTATCTTCGAGAAACACTTGGCTCCCTTTAGTTGGTCAAAAAGGTCGTCTATCCTTGGTAGTGGATATCTATTTATTAATCGTTACTCTGTTCAATTCTTGATAATCGATACAGAGCCTCATCGATCCATCTTTCTTCTTTACAAACAACACGGGTGCTCCCCAATGAGACACACTCGGTCGTATGTAACCCTTATCTAGTAACTCCTGCAATTGTATCATCAATTCCTTCATTTCTACTAGCGCCATACGGTATGGAGCTTTCGAAATTGGTGTAGTTCCCAGTGCTAAATCTATTATGAATTCGATTTCTTTTTCTAGCGGAAGACCAGGTAGATTGTCCGGAAATACATCTTGAAATTCTCTTACTATGGTTATATCATTAATTTCTACTCCCTTTTTCCGAGTGTCAACAATGTACGCTAAGTAACCTACACATCATTTTCTTATCAATCTCTTGGCCTGCATCATCGTAAGGCAACACGATTGCTTAAGCAATGAGCTACCATAAAATACCACCTTAGACTTATTCGGAGTATGAAGGTTCACACTTTTATTCTGACAGTCAATTACCGCAACATGGTTATACAACCAATCCATTTCCAATATTACGTCAAATTCTCCCAATCATATCGGAATCAGGTCTACTCTTAGTTCATGATCTTTAATACTTACTCAACAATTTCGATAAATATACTCTACAGGGATTACTTCCTTATTCGCAACTTCTATGTTCAAGGGATTTCCTAATCATTCTCGAGGTATTTTTTAAGTCGACTAGCAAATTTCGCGAATCTACAAAAGAACAGTGTGGCACCGAATCAAACAATACATAGGCATTTATATCATTGATCGGGATGATACGATATAACATTCTTCGCAGACTCCGCATCCTGGATGGTCATATTAAATGTTTTGGCGGTTGGACGGTTGGATGGCGTCGGTGCCTTGATCATCGGTTTACACATCGCCTCCTTGTTGGATGCTTCCTCCGCTACTTCTTCTTTTCTTGGACAATCTTTGATCGGATGGTCCGTCGATGCATCATGAAACATCCTTTGATCTTCTTGACTTTGGGCAATTGGGAAAAATATGCCCTTCTTGGCCACAGTTTGTAACATACAATGTGCCCTTTCCAACACTCATACAGTGATACCTCTCATACTTTGGGAATCCTTCCATCTTCTTCTTAAACTCTCCTCAAACTTCCCCACTTGATTGTTGAGATTCTTATTATTGTTGTTGTTCTCCCATTTTCTCTTTCCTAAATTGCTACCTCATTCTTGCTTCCTCCTCGCTTTTCTCCTCTGGAGCTCTTTCCTTCTTCTCTTTGTTATACAAACTTAAAGCTTCACTTCCTCCCTCCGCAATGATATCCTTCTCATCGTAAAAGAATCTATCTGAAGAACTAACACCATGTTAAACAACCAAGGCTTGATCCTTGCTCAAAGCGCCTAGCTTTCCTCTCTTCATCCACCACACGGTGTTCAAAGAACCGGCTAGTTCATTGAACTTAGCCCGCGTATTGCATGCCACCGTTATATCTCCCTGCTTAAGTTCTAATAACTTTACCTCCATCTTATTTTTCATGCTCTTTGGGAAATAATTCTCAAAGAACATAGTCTTAAACCTCTCTTAAGTGACTATCCCTTCTACCGCTCTCTGCTGATTCACCTCCTGCCAGTAGTTTGCTTCGCCTTTCATCATGTAGGGTGCAAATGTCATCTTCTGGTCTTCACTCACACGAGCGATGATGAAAGCCTTCTCCATCTCTTTGATCCACATCTACTTTATATCTCATGTTATTCCCCTTTTTAGGTAAAAATTGAAGTCATAACACCAATACCACAACACATAGCATAACAGAAATAAGTGTCTGATTTTGGGGTACGACGCAGCTGCACTGCACCCTAGTATAAATATGGTGCAGCTGCGGCATGCCTGGAACAAGAGCAGTTACATACTATTTTGTAGAGCCTTACTCAACTTGATTCTTTTCAGTTTAAACTTGTCCCAATCAACCATTAAAGAGTTCATATATGTAAGCATACTTCCTAAACACATGGCATGCTAATTCACATCAATTGACAAAGAATTTTGAGAACTTGGTAAAAACTCAATTAAGTACAAAGTGAAGATTTTTATACCTCTTGAAGCTTATTAACTTAGTTTCCTCCTTCTGAATTTACTAGCCTCTTCTTTGAACAACAATTCACTCACTCTCAAGTTAACAGTGTTTCAAGAACCAAAACAAAGCAACGTAAACTAAAAATTGGTCTGCTATTTATAGAAAAAACTTGGACTGGGCATTTGAATTGCACTGAGGTTGAAGTTCATTGTGTAATAGAAGAAAACATTGGTTAATTGAGAGTGTTTTAACAATCCACCACCATCTATCTTCATAGCCATTGGCTTAGCAATCATCACCTATGCTTAGCCACTGATATAAGCTTGGAAGTTATGTAATTTAGCCTTACGCTACTGTTTATGCACTGTTGTGTAACTAATGAGCTTAATTTTCCAGCAATGTGCTTAAATCTTGTTCAGTTAGTTACTTTACTTTCCACAAATGGGTTTTAATGTACAATTGTTACTATATTAGGAAAAATTAGGGATTACTTATGTACTCACATCATATAATCCATGCAAAACCCCCGTCGGGGCGGGGGGGTGCTGATGAATTAGCAGAAGCTTAGCCCGTTGGGGTGGGCACTTGTAGAACAAAAACCACCACCGGGGCGGGGGTGTTGGAAAGTTCAGTCTCCTGTTTCGTTTAAACTGCTGCAGTAACGTGAAGGCTAGTGGTTGGCATGGCTTGGAACTCAATTGGGTGTGAAATTAAAGTCAGAATACGTGTCTTAGGATAGAATTTAATAACAACATCAAGGGAGAAGCATGCCAACCAATCTTGACCGTCCGTTTAAAAGTAAATCAATCTGGACCGTCCATTGATGTTTTATTAGAATATTTTATTAAATCAATCTAGACCGTTCATGAATTAGTTACTATGCAGTCCATTCTCCTATAAATAGAAGCTCATTCCTTCATTATTTCTTACGAATTCACTGAAACTCTAGAGAGGGAAACTATAGAGAGAGTTCTTCTTCTATAATCTTAAGCGTATTTCTTTAGAGTTTAAGAAAGCTTTGAGCATAGTGCAAGTTTTCTTCGAGTATATACTACTATATACCAATCGAGAGTACTCTTCTTTCAAAGGTAAGGGTATTATTTTTTATATTCATGAAGAGAACTTCATTATTCCATTCTTTATTATTCATTGGAATAACTTTGCATCGTTATCTACCCTATACTTGGTGAAATTCTTCTATTATTCCATTATTTATTATTTTGCTGGAATAACCTGTCTATCCGAAGTACCGCATACATGGTGAAATTACATTGTTATTCCATTCTTTATTATTTTATTGGAATATCCTATCTCATGTGTTTTTCGCGCCGGACACAGTTCTGTCTTTATTATTCTATTGGAATATCCCATACATGTGTTTTTTACGGGACCTAGTTTCGTTATTTATTATTCCGCATTGGAATAACTTTCTATCATAAGTACCACATGCATGGTGATTTACATTGTTATTCCATTCTTTATTATTCATTTGAATATCCATCGCTTGGTCGTATTACATTTTGACACAGTTCCGATTATTATTATTATATTGGAATAACTCTGCCTATCATGCAGCTTTATCGTATGCTCGGTGATTTCTTTTGTTATTCCATTCTTTATTATACTCAGTTGGTTAAAGTTTTGACTTCTATACTCCATGAAATTAGTGGAATATCCTTGATATTTGTGCTTCATCCAGTATCTTTTCATGGAAATATTCTTCTGAGCATTCTTGAATTTTACTCTACAAAGCAGTATCTGTTGACAATTTGGACATTATTGGTTCTTGGATAAATTAATTCTTGAACTTGTTTTATTGAATTATTATGTCATTGTCGTCATCCTCATGTTTATATTATGTTGAAAGTCATCTGTGGCCTGTATTGCATAGATGGATGGACTTGGTATGATTATGACCAGGGATTATTCGGTATAATCATGACCGTAATGTTACAAATGATGTGGAAAAAGTCCTCATTGGCCCGTTATGCATTGATGGACAGTTTTTGGTATGATTATGGCTATGGATTCTCTTCGGCTAAGGGAGCAAAGATGAATTGTTTTATGGCATGGTCAGGACCGTAGATGAAAACACGATTATCTTTGGCCCGTAGTGCATGGATAATTCATGGTTGTGATACTAAATAATATCCTTGGCACAGAAGTGGTGGATGATTTGATGAAGTGGATTATTTATTAAAATTTGAGTCTCAAATGATAAAAGTGATAAAAACTTTTAAATCATAAAAGATAGTAGATTTTATTCTCTACTTGACTCTTTTAATGGATTGCATGTTCACCGCAGCTTAAACTTGATGTCTATTGTATTTTATCGGTTTAACATTGTTGAAGACTAATGATAATTTATTCTCGCATTATCTTAGTCATAATATTTTTCTTCTTGGGCTAGTTGAGCTCACCCTTTCCTTCACCGCTCTCTTTAGGAAATGAGAATATAGGTAGTCGGGACGAGTCGGGGAAACGAATTGATGTCCGGATGATAGCATTAGTAGTCATCACTATTCATTAAATAGTGTAATATTAAATGTAATGAGGACTAAATTAAGTGTGGATATTATGCGGATGACAATATTTATATTAAAACTCACAACATATGTCGTCAGATTTTGCACGTAATCGTTGTATAATTAAATTGTATTTAAATTTATGTACCATGTATCCATGGCGACTCAAGATGGGTGATGAATACCTATTTTTGGGGGCGTCACAGTTGGTATCAAAGCTTAGGGATATAATCCCTGGCTGAGATGTGAGACAAGAACTAGGAGGGGAGAGACGGGGAATTACTTCACTAGTATGACTTACCTAAGTTTATTTGGTATTTAATTGGTCGGTCAGAGTATAGGGATAATATGTGATTTGTTAATTAACCCTTGTTTTATGGCAGTATTTGAAAATGGCATCTGAAAATGTTGAGGTAAGCAATGGAGCACATGAGACCGTTGAGTCACTGCTAATCAATAGCCAGGATAATGTGCAACAGGAAGGCGATAATCCTCCTATAAATAATAACACTGATCAAATGACGAACGATGGTACGTTTAGGAGCTTTTTAGAATTCATGCAACACCAAACGAGAGAGACTCCTGTTCATAATGCAGGTGGAAACAATGTCAACCCATAGTTGGTCACCGCTAAGCAGTTCAAGGAGCTGGGACCACCGGAATTTTTGGGAAAGCCAGACCCACTTAAGGCAGAGACATGGATTAAGCAGATCACCAAGATATTTGATGTCTTGGAATGCTCAGAGGAGCAAAAAGTTCCATTCACCACCTTTATGTTGCGTGAAGAAGCAGATCATTGGTGGGAATCTGTAAAACGTACCCAGCCTGACGCACTCAAGATGTCTTGGGAGAAATTTCAAGAATTGTTCAACGACAAGTACTTTCCTGAAAGTATTCGTCACATGAAGGAGGTGAAATTTATCAAGATGGAGCAAAACAATATGATCTTGTCGCAGTACGAGGCTAAGTTTGCGGAATTATCCCGGTTTGCATCCCATTTGGTCGATAATGAGGAGCGAATGACGCGAATGTTTTTGCGAGGTTTGAAACCCGATATACGTCAATATCTCATTTCTCACTAACTTTGTTTATATTCAGATGTTGTGAATAGGGTTCAGTTATTGGAGCGCGGTAATGAGTCAGCACAACCAAAAGGCAACAACCAATAACACAATAATAATTGTACCGGTGGCAACGGCCATCGGAACAATGATAACCATCATAGGGGAAATTATCATGCCAAGAATGGTAACCACTTCGGTCGTAATCATGGCCAAGATAATAGAAGTGGAAATTCAAGAAGAGAAGGTTCAATAATGATGGAAAGACAGCAGCACCAGCACCCGTTTCAAAGGAAGAAAAACAACCACCGGTCGTATGTTTCAAATGCAGACAGGAGGGACACATTCGTCCAAACTGTACGCAGCAATCCAAAGCGTGTTTTAATTGCAGAAGAGAAGGCCACCTAGCTCGATTTTGTCGTATGGTGAAGTCAAGTCCAGCTGGGATGGTGATGCCAAGGATGTCCCAGACAAGCCAAAACTGGTAGTTTAAGAGAGAGCATTTTTTTTTGTGACGAAGAACCTAAATAAAATTATCACGGGTAAGTTAATCATAAACTTTTGCGAAGTCTATACCGTGTTAGATACCGGTTCTACTCACTCTTTCATTTCACTTAGTTATGTTCAATGTTTGAATTTAACTCCGAAGAAGTTAGACTTTGATTTATCTGTTGAAACTCAGTTGGGAGAAACCTTCGTTACCTCCACTATTTATAAATCTTGTTTGATTCAAATCAACACTTTCACGCTACCTGTCGATCTTATCTCTTTGAAAATACTTGCCTTTGATGTGATTTTAGGAATCAATTGGTTAACTACTCATCATGCTTTTAGTAAGGTTGTTAGCTTTCATATTTCTAACCAACCTCTTATGCGAATTCAAGCAACCAAACCACTAAAGTCAATCATTGTCATATCAAGCCATAAGTAAAGAGCCCCGGTCCTTTCGTTGTTGACTTCCTTTTGTGGAATGCACCAAAGCTAGACTTTTTGTAGGGGACATTGTGAATAACGATGGCAAGTTGATAGGTATTAATGTGACATGTTATCCAAGTCTTGGATGAGAGTCACAGTTATGAATGATATTTCTATTGTTACTAAATTTCCTGACGTATTCTTGAAGACTTCTTAGCCTACCCCTAGAGCGTGAAATCGAATTTTGTATTGACCCCAGTACAAAACCCATTTCTTAAACCCTCAAATATTTTCTTCACCCAAAACGAACGTAACATGCGCCAAAGACGTTGGCTCGAGCTGTTGAAGATTACGATCGTACCATTCAATACCATTATAGAAAAGCGAACATGGTAGCTGACGCGTTGAGTAGAAGATCGTATGCGTTTATGAGTGTGAATATACGAACCTACATGAAGATAATGAATATACGAGTAGAATCGAATTTAATCGATAAAGTTAAAGCCGCTCAAACTACACACCCGAAGCTGATGAATGTGAAAAAAGAAGGTTCAAGAGGGCATTATTCTAGAAGCAAGAATTGATGAAGAGAGGAAATGTCAACCCTCGATTTAATTGTTCCATTTGAAATCCTCGATTAATTAGGAACTGTGGCTTATAGACTCGTTTTACCGCCAAGTATGTCGCGTGTTCATAACGTTTTTAACGTATCAATGTTACGTAAATATGTGGACTACCCGAACCACATTATTGATTTAGAACCGAACGAGATAGCGGATAATTTAACGTATGAAGATGTACCTGATAAAATCCTGGAATATATTCTACGCTTAAAGGTTATACCTCAAGAGTTAGAATATGATGAAGTGTCCTCATGTGTTCGGCGTACAGGGTACGTACGTACGTAAATTTCGAGGGCAAAATTTCATAAGGAGGGGAGATTGTAAAATCCCAACTTTTACGAATAAAGATTTAATTTTCTCGAAATATTTTTTATTATGGTGTGAATTTGAGATAATGTTATAGTTGTGGGTAGTATTTATAAATTTTGTAAAGTTTGCAAGTTGTTATATAATCTTCGATTGGTCAGGAATATTCGTTTTAATAGGAATATTCAATGCGACTAACACAATCATTCATGGACCCCAATAATGTAATTATCATCGGATTGAGAAAACGACAAAAATAATTTTATGAAAATAACTATGGAAGTTTTACTTGCTAATACTTGTTGAACTACTCGGTAGTAAATTACGATGTCTGGCGTAGTTGCATAGTAGCACACTGTATTGATTAATGATGTTTACGTGAGAAGTCACTCATTTTGTTCAATTATTGCTACATTAGTTCTTGATAGTATCTCACGTTATTGGATTCAATTATTGTTTATTGTTATATATATATATATATATATATATATATACATTATATATGAGTTTTGTTTTATTAGTATTATTAATATAATAAAATGTAAAAGCTTTTATATATAAAATGTAATACTTTTATAAAGTTATTCGTTTTATTAGGCTAATAGTAAAATCTTTTTATATAAAAATGTAATACTATTATAAAGTTATCTGTTTTATTATACAATAATTAGAATATATTATATTTTATTATGCATAGTGTTTACTTAGTGCATGCATAATGTTTACATAGTAAAATCTTTTTATATAAAACAGAATACTTTTATAAAGTTATTTGTTTTATTAGATTATAAATAGAATATATTATATTTTATTTAAAAGATTTTGTTTTATTAGAATATTTTACTAAATCAATCTGGATCGTCCGTTTAAAAGTAAATCAATCTGGACCGTTCATGAATTAGTTACTATGCAGTCCATTCTCCTATAAATAGAAGCTCATTCCTTCATTATTTTTTACGAATTCACTGAAACTCTAAAGAGAGAAACTATAGAGAGAGTTCTTCTTCTATAATCTTGAGCGTATTTATTTAGAGTTTAAGAAAGCTTTGAGCATAATGCAAGTTTTCTTCGGGTATATCCTCGCCCTACCAGTCGGAGTACTCTTCTTTCAAATGTAAGGGGTATTATTTTTTTATATTTATGAAGAGAACTTCTGTTATTCCATTCTTTATTATTCTATTGTAATAACCTGCATACGCTGTCTACCCTATACTTGGTGAAATTCTTCTATTATTCCATTATTTATTATTCTGTTCTGGAATAACTCAATACATCATGCTATACCGCATACATGGTGAAATTCTATTGTTATTCCATTCTTTATTATTTTGTTGAATATCATATCTGTATCATGAATTACGCTTGACCGGTTCTCTTTTTTATTATTATTCGCTGGAATATCCTGTCTGTGCATTTTACACCGGACCTGGTTCCGTTATTTATTATTCTGTTGGAATATCATGTCTATGCGAAGTACCGCATGCATGGTGATTTTTGTTGTTATTCCATTCTTTATTATTCTGTTGGAATATCCTATCGGTGCGTATTACGCCTGACCTAGTTCCGTTATTTATTATTATGTTGGAATAACTTGTCTGTGCGGTCTATCGCATGCCTGGTGATTTCGTTTGTTATTCCATTCTTTATTATACTCAGTTGGTTAAAGTTTTGACTTCTATACTCCATGAAATTAGTGGAATATCCTTGATATTTGCGCTTCATCTGGTATCTTTTCATGGAAATATTCTTCTGAGCATTCTTGAATTTTACTCTATAAAGCAGTATCATATTGACAATTTGGACATTATTGGTTCTTGGATAAATTAATCCTTAAACTTGTTTTATTGAATTATTATGTCATTGTCATCATCCTCATGTTTATATTATGTTGAAAGTCATATGTGGCCTGTATTGCATAGATGGACTTGGTATGATTATGACCGAGATTATTCTAAGATAATCATGACCAGTAATGTTACAAATGATGTGGAAAAATTCCTCATTGGCCCATACCGCATTGATGGACGCTTTTGGTATGATTATGGCTATGGATTCTCTTTTGCCAAGGGAGCAAAGATGAATTGTTTTATGGCATGATCGATCATTGATGAAAACATGATTATCTTTGGCCGTAGAGTGCATTGATAATTCATGGTCATGATACTAAATAATATCCTTGGCTCAGAGTGCGAGGATGATTTGATGAAGTGGAATATTTATTAAGCTGAGTCTCAGCGATAAAAGTGATGAAAAACTTTTTAGATCATAAAAGATAGTAGATTTTATTCTCTACTTGACTCTTTTAATGGATTGCATGTTCCGCTGCAGTTAAACTTGATGTCTATTGTATTTTATCAGTTTAACATTATTGAAGACTAATGATAATTTATTTTGCATTATCTTAGTCATAATATTTCTTACTGGGCTAGTTGAACTCACCCTTTCCTTCAATGTTCTCTTCAGGAAATGAGAATATAGCTGGGATGAGTCGGGGAACGAATTAACAGTCCAGATGATAGCATTAGTAGTCCTCACTATTCTGTTAAATAGTGTAATATTAAATGTAATGAGGACTAAATTAAGTGTGGATATTGTCTGGATGACAATATTTATATTAAAACTCACAGCATATGTCGTCGTATTTTGCAAGACCGTTGTATAATTAAGTTGTATTTGAATTTATGTGCCATGTATCTGGCGACTCAAGATGGGTGATGAATACATATTTTTGGGGGCGTAACAAAGACAATTTTTGAGCAAGAGCATTGGAGGAAGACTTTAAAGGAGATTTCACGATAATTGCAGATTGAGGCTAGAGAGAAGGGTCGTTTTGGATTCATTCTTTTCTTTAGTTTAATATTTGTAATTGGGATGATGTTTACTTTGATTGATTCAATTTTTATTTTATCGATGATGAACTAATTTAATTTTTAGGCTTATAATGGATCTTTTGGTTAAGCAATGATGATGTAGCTTTGAATTTCAGTTTAATAATCTATCTTTTAGTTTATCTATATTGATTTGTGATTGAATTTATGAATTTCTTGATCACCAATTCTATGTGGACTTGTATGGATTCGAGAGAGAAAATACGAGTCTAGACTTAGTCATTATAGCATGTGTTCTTGGATTCTATGATTGAATGGAATCTTGATTAATGTTAGGGTAGAGATATGCCTAGCGTCGCATGTAATCAGATAAAGAACTTAAACTTAAACCTTCTTTGATTGTAATTCACATAAAGATATAGTGAATTAGTTAATTAAGGTGTTTAGCTTAATTCTATCTAATTTGTGAATTTGACTTAATATGGTATTAGTGCATCGAGAGATGGCTAGTTCTAGTTGAGTGTTCTTGATTAATAAACAGAGATAGTGCATTAAACTGGAATAACGGTGTAATAATCAGAGTGATACTTAGAGTGAAGTTGTAAGCCTAATTCTCCAATATTTGTTTGAAATTACAGTTTTTAGGTTTGTTGATTGTTTGGTATTTTTAGTATTTTTAATACTTTTAGTTATAATTTTAAATTGGATAGTTTAATAAAATTTGGATTGATATAGAAATGATAATTGTGGGGGTTAATTTCTTGTTAATCTCTCGTGGGAATGATACTTGACTTATCATTATATTACTTGTTGACCACGTATACTTGCGTGTTGTGCGTAACTAGATTTTACCCAACAGACTCGAACCACATTATTGAGTTAGAACCAGACGAAATAGTGGAAGATTTAATGTATGAAGAGGTACCTGTTAAAATCTTGGATAAGAAGGAACATATTTTAAGCTCCAAGGTTATACCTCAAGTCAAAGTTTTGTGGAGAAACCACGATGTTGAGGAAATGACCCGAGAGTTAGAATCAGAAATGAAATCAAGGTATCCTCGTCTCTTTGACATACCAGGTACGTACCCCAATTTCGAGGACGAAATTTCATAAGAATGGGAGGTTGTAAGACCCCAACTTTTATGAATAAAGAATAATTTTCTCTAAATATCATTTTGAATATTATGATGTGGATTTGATATAATGTTATAGTTGTGGGTAATATTTATAAATTTTGCAAAGTAAGTAAGTTGTTATAAAATATTCGATTGGTCAGGGAATATTCATTTTAACAGAGAATATTCGTACAACAACACAATCATTGGTGGACCCCACAACGAAATTATTGTCGAAGTTAGAAAACGACATAAATGACTTTTTATAAAATAATGGGAAAAGTTTTACCGTTAATCGCTGAATTACCCTGATGATAAAAAATACGATGTACGTGTGGTTGGATAGTAGCACACGGTATTGATTATTGATACTTACGTGAGAAGTTACTCAATTTATTTCAATTATTGCCCATGTAATTGCTGCATAAAATATCACATTATTGATTCAATTATAATCACAGTATCATCTGCACAATATTTTATATTATTAAATTAATAATTGAGAGGATAAAGTTATTCATATTATTATTTGCATTATTGACAATGTCTAGAAAGTTCTGTCGAGGAAAGGGGTTTGGTCACCTAATTGCGTGCCAATAGGAAGAAATCCTTATCTTGCAAGTTATATTATTGATGAATAATTGTTGTTCAAAAATATGTTTTGTGAAGCCAAGTGGGTTGAGATAAATATAAGGGATTTTTATGAAATATTGTTATAAAGTTTTCTTATTACATGGACCCCCCACTTACTCATTTTTTAAAATAATTGGTAGAAAGTTATTCTCTCTCTCTCTATATATATATATATATAATATATTAACATCTGAATGTACAGGTGTGTGCATGTGAATATGTGGGTGATGGTGTGATGCCCCCAAAATAGGTATACATCACCCATTCTGAGTCACCAAATACATGGTACAGAATTCAAATACAAACTTCTTTTATACAAAACGACAAAAGTGTAGCTGAGAGTTTTAACACGAATATTGTCTTCTAGACAATATCCAAACTCAAATTCAATCCTCATTATATTTATTATCACACTAAATAGTGAGGACTACTAAAACAACCATCTCTTGACCATCACTCGCTCCCCGACTAGTCCCCGCCACGCTCTCATTTTCTCAAGAGAACAATGAAAGCAAAAGGGTGAGCTCAACTAGCCCAGTAAGAAATATTATGACTAAGATAATGCAGAATAAATTATCGTTAGCCTTCAACAGTGTTAAACTGATAAAATATAATAAACATAAAGTTTAACTGCAGCGGAACAATTAATCTATTAGAAAAGTCAAGTAGAGCATGATATCTACTATCTTCTAAGATTTAAAAAGTTTATCATCAATTTTATCGCTGAGACTCATCTTAATAAATAAACCACATCATCGAATCATCCCTGCACTACGGGCCAATGATATTCATTTGTATCACGTCCACGAATTATCCCTGCACTACAGGGCCAAGGATATTCATGTAATCATCAATGGTCATGATCATGCCAACAATTGTCCATCAATGCACTACGGGCCAATGAGGACTTTTATCATTTGTAACATTACAGGTCATAATTATACCGAATTATCCCTTGTCATAATCATACCAATCAACAGTGCATCTATGCACTACGGGCCAAAGATGACTTTTATCACAATATAAGCATGGGGATGATGACAATGATATAAGAATTTAATTAAATGAAAGCAAAGGATAAATTTTAAAGATTTATAATTTAACTTATCTAGAATTCAATAATGTCTAAATTGTCAACATGATACTGCTTTGTGGAGTAAAATTCAAGAATAATATTCATGTATCAAAAATAATTTAGACAGAAAAGAAATAAATTTTTCGGGTGAATAGTACTCTGTGAATAGTACCCTGTGAATAGTACTTCAGGAATAGTACCCCGTGAATAATACCCCGGCATGAAAAGTGCCCCGAATACCTGAGTGAATAGTACCTGAGTGAATAGTAACCTATGAGTAGTAACCCGTGAATAGTACCCCGGTATGAAAAGTACCCTGAATCCCCGAGTAAATAATATTTGAGTGAATAGTAACTTGTGAATAGTAACTTGAGAATAATACCTCGATGAAATTATTGATATTTAATAAAAAAAATCAGATCAATATTCCAATGAAACGATACTGGATGAAGTGCAAAACTCAAGGATATTCCACTAATTTCAGCATTTATAGAAGCAATGCTTACTATAGAAAATTTAGATTTAAGAATATGAAAAGAAATAACATACAAAACTGCAAATGGATTTTCACCTGTCATGAGATACGTAATCCGCGTAGATAGGTTATTCCGACATATTAAAGAACGAATACAAAAAATAGTATTCCTTATGAATACAAAAGAAATAATACCCCTTACCTTCGTAGAAGACTGGATACTGCAATAGTGAAGTAGTAGAATACTCTTCTTCTTGCTCTTTATAGTTTCTCTCTCTATAGTTTCTCTTGTGAATCTCAGTGAATTGGTGAGAATGAAAGAAGAATTAAGCTTCTATTTATATAAGAATGGACTAAATAGTAACTGATTCATGAACGGTCCAGATTGATATACTATTAGAACGGACGGTCCATATTGATTACTATTAAAACTACAACCGACGGTCCAGATTAATTTACTTTTAAAACCACCACCGACGGTCCAGATTGATTTACTTTTAAAACCATCACCGACGGTCAAGATTAATTTACTATTAAAACCACCGTCGATGGTCCAGATTGATTTACTATTGAAACCACCACTGATGGTCCATAAAATTAGTAAATCTTCCCATGGAATACTAAGTCAAACTTATAACAAACGCCTTATTACAAATCCCTATATTTATATCAAAAAATTGAATAAATATTTACCACAAATCATTTATCTTTAATAAACACATTTTTAATCTATTAACAATTATTCATTATTAATATTATAACTCACAATATTTAACAACCAGATCATTCCCGTGAAAGAGGGGGCTTTTCGATAAGGATTTCTTCCTATTGGCGCGTAATTAGGTGACCAAACCTCTTTTCTCGACAGAACTTTCTAGACATCGTCAATAATACAAATTATAATATGAATAACATTGTCGTCTCAATTAGTGATTTAATAATATAAAATATTATGAAGATGATACTGTGACAATAATTGAATCTAATAACGTGAGATAATATGCTACAATTATTGTAGCAAAAATTGAGTAAACTGAGTGGCTTCTTACGTAAGCATCAATTATCAATATCGTGTGCTACTATGCAACCACGTGTATTACTGTATTTTTACCACCAGGTATTTCAACAGTTTAACGGTAAAACTTTCGCCGTTATTTTTATAAAAAGTTATTTATGTCGTTTTCTAACTACGACAATACTTCCGTTATGGGGTCCACCAATGATTGTGTGTCATTGCATTTAATATTCCCCTCGTTAAAATGAATATTCCCTGACCATTCGAATATTTTATAACAACTTGCTTACTTTGCAAAATTTGTAAACAATACCCACAATTATAACATTATATCAAATCCACACCATAATATTCCAAAATATATTTTGAGAAAAATTAATCTATATTCATAAAAGTTGGAGTCTTACAACCTCCCCTTCTTATGATATTTCATCCTCGAAATTAGGGTACGTACCTGGTATGTCGAAGAGGTTAGGATACCTTGACTTTATTTCAGATTCTAACTCCCAGGTCATTTCCTCAACATTGTGGTTTCTCCACAAAACGTTGACTTGAGGTATAACCTTGGAGCGTAGAATATGATCCTTATTATCGAAGATTTTAACAGGTACCTCTTCATACATTAAATCTTCTGCTATCTCATCCGGTTCTAATTCAATAATGTGGTTCAGGTCTTCCACATATTTATGTAACATAGATATGTGAAAAATCGTTATGAACACGAGACATACTTAGTGGTAAGGCGAGTCTATAAGCCACAGTTCCTACTCGATCGAGGATTTTGAATGGCCTAATGAATCGAGGATTGAGCTTTCCTCTCTTTCCAAATCTTGTAACTCCTTTCCATGGATTAACACGTAATAACACATGATCTCCAACATTAAATTTCATGTCCTTTCGATGAAGATCAACATAACTCTTTTGTCTATCTTGTGAGGTTTTTATATGTTGTTGGATCATTTGAATCTTTTCTATAGTCATACATACCAACTTCGGTCCCAACAACATTGCTTCACCCACCTCGTCCCAGCATACTGGTGAACGACACTTACATCCATACAACGCCTCAAATGGAGCCATGCCGATACTTGATTGATAACTTATTGTAGGAGAATTCCACTAATGGCAAAAACTTGTCCCAACTTTCCTTGAAGTCAAGCACACAGAGTCTTAATAGATCTTCAAGAGTTTGAATAGTCCTCTCCGACTGTCCGTCCGTTTGAGGATGATATGCCAAACTAAATCGTAAATTTGTGCCCATAGCTTTTTGCAAACTAACCTAAAATCATGAAGTGAATCTTGGGTCTCGATCAGAAACTATGGATACTAGCATGCCATGCAGTCTTATAATCTCATTTATGTATATACGAGTAAGACGTTCAAGTGAATAAGTTTCTCGTATAGGTAAGAAATGAGTAGACTTAGTCAATCTATCAATAATGACCCAAATCGCATTTATGCCTTGAGAAACCTTGGGAAGACTAGTAACAAAATCCATGGTAAAGTGCTCCCACTTCCATTCTAAAATTACAAATGATTCCAATGGACCTTTTGGCACTTGATGCTCCGCCTTGACTCATTGACAAGTTAGACACCTTGAGATAAACTCTGCTACCTCTCTCTTCATATTGTTCCACCAAAATGTATGTCAAAGATCATGATACATTTTAGTACTCCCAGGATAGATTGTAAATGGTGTGTTGTGCGCCTCCATCATGATCTTATACTTTAAATTAGGGTCTTATACTTTAAATTAGGGTCGTTAGGAACACAAAGTCTGGAGTTGACTCAAAGTATTCCTTCTTCATCGATTATTTCTTCCAAAATAGCACCTTCTTGCACTTTCTTCTTCATACGCATTAGCTCCAAGTCCGTAAGTTGAGCAGATTTAACTTTATCAATTAAAGTCGGTTCTACTCGTATATTTGACATCATCACGTGGGTCCCTAGAGTCTTTAACTCTATTTCCATCCTTTGCAAGTCATGAAAAATGGGCCTTTGTGTTGACAATATCGCACTCGTACCCACATATGATCTTTTACTCAACGCGTCAGCTACCTCGTTTGCTTTTCCAAGATGGTATTGAATGGTATGATCATAATCTTTCAACAGCTCAAGCCAACATCGTTGATACATGTTGAGTTCCTTTTGGGTGATGAAATATTTGAGGCTTTTATGATCCGTATAGATCTCCACTTTCTCCCCATACAAGTAATGCCTCCAGATTTTAAGCGCGAAAATAACAGCTGCCAACTCTAGATCATGAGTAGGATAATTCCTCTCATATTCTTTAAGTTGTCGTGAGGCATAGGCTATGACTTTCCTATGTTGCATGAGAACACATCCTAACCCTCTCGCATTTAAACATCATCAGAGATGACAAATCCTCCAAACCAGATGGTATTGTCGTAACAGTCTTTGAAATGAGTCTCCTCTTGAGTTCTTGAAAACTCTTCTCACATTCCTCGCTCCAACTGAATTTTGTATCTTTTCTAGTAATTTGAGTTAATGGAGTAGCGATTCAAGAAAATCCTTCCACGAATCTCCGATAATAACCAGCTAAGCCCAGAAAGTTACGTACTTTGGTCACTGACTTAGGTTTCTCCCAGCTTTGAATTGCTTCAATCTTTGTCGGGTCAACATATATTCCATAATTTGATATCACGTGCCCAAGGAATGCTACTTCGTCAAGCCAGAACACACATTTCTTCAACTTAACATATAGCTTGTTTTCACGAAGCTTTTGGAGAATCAGCCTCAAG
Source organism: Panax ginseng (assembly GCA_020205605.1). Taxonomy (NCBI): domain Eukaryota; kingdom Viridiplantae; phylum Streptophyta; class Magnoliopsida; order Apiales; family Araliaceae; genus Panax; species Panax ginseng. The sequence continues at coordinate 74,839,219 of CM035149.1, forward strand.
TGTTGTTCATGATCTTCAAGACTTTTGGAGTATATGAGAATGCCATCAATAAAGATAACTACAAAATGATCTAAATATTCCTTGAATACTCAGTTCATCATATACATGAAGGCAGCAGGAGCATTAGTCAATCTAAAAGACATGACTAGGAATTCGTAATGCCCATACCGAGTTCTAAAAGCAGTCTTTGGAATGTCATCAGTTTAAATCTTTAATTGATGATATCCAGAACGAAGATCGATCTTTGAAAAGATTTTGGCGCCTTGCAACTGGTCAAACAGGTCATCAATGTGAGGCAACAGGTACCTATTTTTGATGGTGACATGAATCAACTCTCGATAATCAATACAATGTCGCATACTTCCATCTATCTTCTTTACGAAGAAAATAGGAGCACCTCAAAGAGACGTACTAGGACGAATGAAACCGATGTCTAATAATTCCTGCAGTTGGGTCTTTAACTCTTGAAGTTCAATACGAGCCATTCGATATGGGGCTTTGGAAATGGGTTTTGTACCGGGTTCAAGGTGGATATAAAATTCGATTTCACGCTCTAGGGGTAGGCCATGAAGTTCTTCGGGGAATACGTCAGGAAATTTATTAACAATAGAAATATCATTCAAATCTGACATATTTTTGTTTAAATTTGTGACATGGACTAAGAAAGCTTGACATCCATTTTTTAATAAATGAATAGCTTTATGGCTTGATATGACAGTGATCGACTTTAGTGGTTTGGTTGCTTAAATTCGTATAATAGGTTGGTTAGGGATATGAAAGCTAACAACCTTACAAAAACAATCAATTTTAGCATAATGAGTTGTCAACCAATCAATCCCTAAAATCACATCGAATGCAAGTATTTTCAAAGAAATAAGATCGACAGGTAATGTGCGGTTGCCGATTTGAATCAAACAAGACTTATAAACAATGGATGTAATAAAGGTTTCCCCCAACGGAGTTTCAATAGATAAGTCAAAGTCTAATTTCTCCGGAGTCAAATTTAAACGTTGAGCGCAAGTAGGAGAAATAAAAGAATGGGTAGAACTAGTATCAAATAAGGTATAGACTTCGTTAGAGTTTATGATTAGCTTACCCGTGATGACTTTTTTTGGGTTCCTCGCTTTTTCGGAGGTCACGACAAACGCTCTCCCTTGAACTACCGATTTTGTCTTATCTGGGATGGCCTTTGGTGCCTGCATCCTAGCTAGACTTAATTTTGCTGCATGACAAAATCGGGCTAGGTGACCTTCTCTTCCACAATTATAACACGCTTTGGACTGATGCGTACAGTTTGGACTGATGAGTCCCTCCTCTCTGCATTTGTAACATACAATCGGTGGTAGATCTCCTTCCTTAACAACGATTACTGGTACTGACATCTTTTCATCATTATTGAACCTCCTCTTCTTGAAATTTCCACTCCTACTGTCTTAATCATGATTACCACCGAAGTGGTTACCATTTCTGGCTTATTGATTTCCTCCATGTTTGTTGTCACCATTTCGATGACTGCTACCACTGGTATTATCACTTTGCCAGCTGCTCTCTCTTTGTTGGGTTGACTCATTATCGTGCTCCAATAACTGAGCCGTATTTACAACATCTGAATACAAACAGAGTTTGTGAGAAATGAGGCATTAATGTATTTTGGGTTTTAAACCTCTTAGAAACATCCGTGTCATTATCTCCTCATTATCAACCAAATGGGATGCAAATCGGGACAACTCGACAAACTTAGCCTCGTAATGTGACACGGTTATATTGTTTTGCTCTAGCTTGATGAACTCTACCTCCTTCATGTTACGAATACTTTTGGGAAAGTACTTGTCGTTGAATGCTTCTTGAACTTCCCCAAGACATCCTCAATCATGAGGCTGAGTATGTTTTATTAAATCCCACCAGTAATATGCCTCTCCTCTCAACATGAAGGTGGCAAAGGGAACCTTTTGCTCCTCAGAGCATCCCGAGACATCAAATATCTTGGTGATCTACTTTATCCACGTCTCTGCCTTAAGTAGTTTTGGCTTTTTTCAAAAACTCCGATGATCCCAGCTCCTTGAATTGCTTAGCGGTGACCATCTGTGAGTTGTCAGTGTTTCCACCTACATTCTGAGCAGGAGCCGCTCTCGCCTGATGTTGCATGAATTGCATAAAGCCTTTGAACATCCCATCGTTCATCATTTGGTCGGTGTAATTATTTACTTGAGGATTATTGTCTTCCTCCAGTACATTATCTTGGGTATTGATTGTTGGTGACTCCACGCTCTCATGTGCTTCATTGCTAATCTCAACATTTTCAGATGCCATTTTCAAATATTACCACAAAATAAGGGTTAATTGACATACTACATAATATCCCTATACTCTGACCGACCAATTAAATACCAAATAAACTTAGGTAGGTCATACTAGCGAAGGAATTACCCGTCTCTCCCCTCCTAGTTCTAGTCTCACATCTCAGCTAGGGATCATATCCCTAAGCTTTGATACCAACTGTGACGCCCCCAAAATAGGTATACATCACCCATTTTGAGTCTCCAAATACATGGTACAAAATTCAAATACAAACTTCTTTTATACAAAATGACAAAAGCGTAGCTGAGAGTTTTAACACGAATATTGTCTTCTAAACAATATCCAAACTCAAATTCAATCCTCATTACATTTATTATCACACTAAATAGTAAGGACTACTTAAACAATCATCTCGGACCATCACCCTGTTCCCCGACTAGTCCCGGCTACGTTCTCATTTCTTGACAAGAATAATGAAAGCAAAAGGGTGAGCTCAACTAGCCCAGTAAGAAATATTATGACTAAGATAATGCAGAATAAATTATCGTTAGCCTTTAACAGTGTTAAACTGATAAAATATAATAAACATCAAGTTTAACTACAGCGGAACAAGTAATCCATTAGAAAGTCAAGTAGAGCATGATATCTATTATCTTCTATGATTTAAAAAGTTTATCATCAATTTTATCGCTGGGACTCAGCTTAATAAATAAACCACATCATCGAATCATCCCTGCACTACGGGCCAAGGATATTCATTTGTATCACGTCCACGAATTATCCCTGCACTACGGGCCAAGGATATTCGTGTAATCATCAATGGTCATGATTATGCCAACAACTGTCCATCAATGCACTACGGAAGGACTTTTATCATTTGTAACATTATAGGTCATGATTATACCGAATTATCCTTGGTCATAATCATACCAATCAATAGTCCATCTACGCACTAAGGACCAAAGATGAATTTCATCACAATATAAGCACAAGGATGATGAAAATGATATAAGACTTTAATTAAATGAAAGAAAAAGATAAATTTTAAATATTTATAATTGAATTTATCTAGAATTCAATAATGTCTAAATTGTCAACATGATCCTGCTTTGTGGAGTAAAATTCAAGAATAATATCCATGTATCAAAAATAATTTAGACAGAAAAGAAATAAATTTTTTGGGTGAATAGTACCTCGTGAATAGTACCCTATAAATAGTACTTCGAGAATAGTACCCCGTAAATAGTACCCCAACATGAAAAGTGACCTAAATACCCGAGTGAATAATACCTGAGTGAATAGTACCCGAGTGAATGGTAACCCATGAATAGTACCTCGGTGTGAAAAGTACACCGAATCCCCGAGTGAATAATATTTGAGTGAATAGTAACTGAGTTAATAGTATCCTGTGAATAGTACCTCGAGAGAAAATATTGATATTTAATAAAAAAAAAATTAGATCAATATTCCAATAAAACGATACTGGATGAAGTGCAAAACTTAAGGATATTCCACTAATTTCAGGGTTTATAGAAGCAATACTTACCATAGTAAGTTTAAATTTAAGAATATGAAAAGAAATAACATACAAAACTGTAAATGGATTTTCAAATGTCATGCGGTACGTAATCCGCGTAGACAGGTTATTCTGACATATTAAAGGATAAATACAAAAAATAGTATTCCTTATGAATACGAAAGAAATAATACCACTTACCTTAGTAGAAGACTGGATATTGCAATAGTGAAGTAACATAATACTCTTCTTCTTGCTCTCTATAGTTTCTCTCTTTATAGTTTCTCTTGTGAATCTCAGTGAATTGGTGAGAATGAAAGAAGAATTAAGCTTCTATTTATAGGAGAATGGAATAAATAATAACTAATTCATGAACGGTCCAGATTGATTTACTATTACAATGGACGGTCCATATTGATTACTATTAAAACCATAACCGACGGTCTAGATTAATTTACTTTTAAAACCACCACCGACGGTCCAGATTGATTTACTATTAAAACCACCACCGATGATCCAGATTAATTTACTATTAAAACCACCATCGATGGTCTGAATTGATTTACTATTAAAACCACCATCGTCCAGATTGATTTACTATTGAAACCACCACCGACGGTCCATAAAATTAGTAAATCTTCCCATGGAATACTAAGTCAAACTTATAACAAACGCCTCATAACAAATCCCTATATTTATATCAAAAAATTGAATAAATATTTACCATAAATCATTTATCTTTAATAAACACATTTTTAATCTATTAACAATTATTCATTATTAATATTATAACTCACAATATTTAACAACCATATCATTCCCAGGAAAGAGGGGGCTTTCTGATAAGGATTTCTCCCTATTGGCGCGTAATTAGGTGACCAAACAACTTTCCTCGACAGAACTTTCTAGACATCATCAATAATGCAAATTATAATATGAATAACATTTTCATCTCAATTAGTGTAAAATATTATGCAGATGATATTGTGACAATAATTGAATCAAATAACATGAGATACTATGCAGCAATTACTGTAGCAATAATTGAGTAAACTGAGTGGCTTCTTACGTAAGCATCAATAATCAATACCGTGCTACTATTGCAACCATGCCAGACATCGTATTTTTACCACCGGGTATTTCAACAGTTTAACGGTAAAACTTTCGTCATTATTTTTATAAAAAGTTATTTTTGTCTTTTTCTAACTCCGACAATACTTTTGTTGTGGGGTCCACCAACGATTGTGCCGTCGTACGAATATTCCCTGTTAAAACGAATATTCCCCGACCAATCGAATATTTTATAACAACTTTCTTACTTTGCAAAATTTGTAAACATTACCCACAACTATAACATTATATCAAATCCACATCATAATATTCCAAAATATATTTCGAGAAAAATTAATCTATATTCATAAAAGTTGGGGTCTTACAGATGGTGGGTGGTTTTGAGATGCCTTGGAAGAGAGGGAGTATTATATATTATAATAAGTTTTGTTTTTTATATAAAAAAAAGAATATATTATATTTTTTTATGCATAGTGTTTGCGTAGTGTCTGCATAGTATTTGCATAGTAAAATCAGAAAAATATTCAGCCGAACCCGTGATTTCTTTCGAAATTTACTGTGAAGTCCGTGAATTTATTTTCTAAATAGTATCCTTCCACTGTCCTATAAATAGGATGCTCAGTTTAGAAATGAAAAGCACACCAAAATCAGAGAATTCTTCTTCTATAATATTGAGCGTATTTCTTTCGAGTTTTAGGAAGCTTTGAGTGTAGAAAACAGTACAAGTTTTCTTCAAGAATATCCTCGTTATACCAGACGGAATACTCTATTTTTTAAGGTAAGGGATATTATTTTTGTTCAATATTGTAACGCCCCCAAATTCAGGTACTTGAAACCCGAATTCAGTGCTTTATGATACCATTTCTATGAGCGGAAATAATACTATTAATAATAACAATAATATGCATTTCAAACTTAACTTACATTTTTCAGAGTCTAATCCCATGTACGCAACCTTTACTACATTCTTTACATGATAGATAATACATATCATTGTCTTAATACAGTTTAACTATTACAAAAGATACCATTAAACATATTATGTTTGCTTTCCTTTTCACTTGTTCTCGTCTGAACCTTCAAGTTGATCATTCTTAGCTAAAAAAATTTAAATATAAAGAAAGAATGAGCAATTGGGTGCCCAACAAGTAATAACAATTATAAATATAATTAGCTGAAAGAATTAAATATTTTCTTTGTACATCACTTCTACAACTAATTAATAGTTGTGAAGTAAACTGAACCGATAATAATAACATAACAATTCTATATCAAAATTTTGAAACTACGATTGGCTATAAATAGATTTAAGTTGACATACTATGAACATTGTTTTCAATTTTGAATAGGTTTAGCGTAACTTCATCCGCAAAACCGTCATAACTTACTACGCGCGAGGGTGATCATCCCAATGTGCCTCAGATTGATCAATACTACATACAAGAACAATATTATCGCTCACTCATCCCTCCTTGGCGATAAAAGTTTTCCTTGTTCAGATGTTCATACGTAGTCCGTCCAACCAAAATAATTTGATTGATACAAAAGGTTTTATCATATTCAATGATATTTTTAAATCAGGTCTAATGGGTCAAATAGCTTAGACTACTTTTTACTTAATGTTTACATACGAGGATCAATAAGTATATATATATATATATATATATATATATATATATATATATATATATATATATATATATATATATATATATATATCAACATGTTTAAATATAATGATTATCCAAGTGAGGACACTTGTATAACCATATTTAGAAATTAACGAAATGTATTATATATATGAAGGTTATATAATATAATATCATGTTGATAAACAATGATCTGGATATAATATATATAACAATAAGGTTAATAATCTGCTACAATAATAATATAAATCTAAAACTTTCTTACTCATGTCCATTGCATAAAGAAAATGCAAAGGTAGGATACTTGCCGGTTCTGTCATTATATGTGACGCCTCAAATACTATTCTATCTTCACACCCGGATTCCGTATATCATCATCCCATCTTCTTCCAAACATACATCATTATATAGCTAAATATAACAACATATACTCTCAAATCCTGTGTTCGAAAACCTTATAACCTTTTTTTTCATTTCAAATAATGTTAAATACATTATTAATTTCATCTTACAAGAGTGACTTTTATCCGCCACCAAGGATACATAATAGCTTCCTTAAACTAGTCTATAGTTCAATTTCATCTTCCTATATTATAAATCTTCACTTGATCTTCTTGCTTATTCACATCCCGAATAGCACCTCATCTCGATACCGCTATCTTGCTCTTTTTTACGGGATCCTAAGTTCTTCTAACATCGTCAATAAAATGTTTTTCATTTAAAAGCAAGTGTGAGCATTCAATTTCCCAAAGAAGTCATAGCAATTGAACAAACATCTTCAAGAATTCAAACGCTTTTTTAGAACTTCAATAATCGAACAAAGGTTATGAAACAGCTTGAATAATAGGAATAATCTCGACTCCTATCATTTTAAAACATTATTCACATGCACTTTGAAATACTTTCATTCTTCTACCTTTTTCATACTCATCATGTCTGGCTAGAATCATTAGCACAGACTTAACAATAACGGATCATGTATGAACAGAGCATTCTTTTATCAACAGCTTAAATCACGTATCAGTTCATCTCATAGAAACACCAAGTGTTCACATCAGGCTCAAGGCCTCATACATTCTACCACTTTACACAAATATCGCACATTAGCATTATAGATCTAAACTTCTCAAGTTCAACATCCGAGAAGTTTAAGAAACTAGCATTCATTTGAAATATGAATGAAATTAGGAAACTTACCTTTACGCACACCATACCACGCCGAATCGCCATTCCAGCCCTATATATCATATAAGAAAACAACACATACACCCATTAGTCATGTATATTTGACTTATGTACTAGTTTGCCTAACTTTACTTCTTAGGGTTCGCGTTCTTGTAACCTAAGTTTACGCGAATTTTCACTTTCACTACCGTTTCTACTACGCCCATGACATACGTGAGATGTCTTACTTATACGCTCATCTTCTTTGATGTTTTACATCTTATCTTCTTCTTATTACTTCTCTAAGACTTAACACACATCGCTTCTCCTGCTAGTAGTCCATATGGTACTCGAAGTTGTTTCCCACAAATAACCAATAAACAAGTTCCCTGCCTCGCCTACACCGCCCCATAATAATGATGAGTTAGATCGGTTGCCAATTTCGTATATACCTTCGCTCTCTGAAGGAATTGGTTAGCCCAACTCCCATATGTCAACCATCAAAGGTTACGATTGTACTACAACTTACTTATCTTGACTTATCTAAACTATTAAACTATAATCTTCGTTAAGTTAATTTCTAATTCTTTATGGCTTCCTGGCAACTAAATGCCACGCCTCAGTATTCATCCTTTATCATCTAAGTCATACGCCTTTTGTATACTCGTAATCGATCATTCCCTTTAATCCTTAACTCGCTATCACACGTTAAACGTTATTATCTTTAATTCAACTTCTTTACCGCTCATAGTTTAAACATTGATCGTCATTATCTTACTACCAAACCATACACGGGTCTAGGTTCTATCCGCTTAATATTTGTATACCCTCAACCTTCACGCTTGTTAAAGTTTTCAACGCATACATTTTATTCTAACGTTTTATCCGACTCACATTCGGCTTCCATTAATCTTATTACCGCTTCATTACGGCTTTCTTAATACCATTCGTTATTCTTCTTTAATGTCGGTTTACACAATCATTGTATGCTAAGACCACTCGCTTACTTACAACAACAAATAAGGCATAAAAAGCTTTTAAACGCTTCAAACTTATCTCTTACTATCATGACATAACATCAAAATGTTATTCATTACCCTCATCGCTCAACGTCTAAGGAATCACAACCCTAGCAACCCCTCACAATCGTTCATCGCGACTACAGTCCCCAGACATCGGTTATGTATCTCGCGTTTAAAAAACAATTCTTTGTCTTTTAATCTCTTTTGACCATTTCATTCAACCTGTACTAAAGGTTTAATTCACTTGATAAAGTGTTATCTTAGTTGAACATTATGTTCTTTATCTTCCCGTACGTTTCCCCCAAGAGTTGAAAGCGCTTAAAAGCTCTTCTCCTGCTTTTTTCAGACACCGAAATATGCACGCCACTCTTCCTTCTATCTCTCGTGTCGCGGCCATGAAGCTCAGTAAGTACTCGCCCTTCCGGTCTCAGAGCAAATAGCAGGCCCACCTTACAAGGCATGGTTGGAGCCAAGGCGCGCCAAGCCCTAACCCTAGAAAATTTTTTAAGTGTTAAATCCAATTTGAGACGCTTTACTTCCCGCTTCCATAATTTAATCGTTATAACTCTAATGAGGTCATTCCAAAGCCATTCTCTTCCTTATCTTACGTGATTTCAATACCTCCTACGTAACTTCATTATGAATCCGTTAACGTGCCATTCGCTTTTGCATGATCTTCACCCTTCGCTCAATTTTACGCTTTTAACGCCTTTTTTGTTTGTTCGTCTGCATCTTGGCCATCCGAACTCGGAATTCGTTCGTTCTTGAGTCCACGACTCATGTTTTCTATGTTTTCTTACATTCTTATGAAACCCTACACGTTCGGGTTTATTTACTAACTTTCTAATTCTCGTTTGTCTTTTACGAAATTTTTGCCATAACTTCGTTATAGCTAAGTTTTAATCCATTCTTCATGAACGTTTCTACCATTCCTAACCAAGCAATATGCATCTAACTTATACGCGATGGTTTTAAATTTGTCCATCAACAACGTTCTTCGTGTTCTTCACATGTTCTTCGTGTTCTTCGTTCATTCTTCATTTTAATCGATATTTTGGATTTCGATTTCACTTTTTATTGGAATTTGATGTTATAGAACATTATTCCTTACTTATTTCATCTACTTATTGATATAATCAACTCAAATCATTCTAATTCATTACGAATCCTATACTTCCTTAAGAAATTTATTTACTAAACTTAAAATTCTTAATTTTCTTATTTCTCATGATTTCAACCATATGAAATCATCCCTAACATTATCTACTTCTTATTCGTATTAAGTTATGTTTCTAAACATAAAAACTTAAAGAAAATTTATAAAAGACTAGGTTTCAGATTACCGTTCTCATTTAATCTCCTTCCGTCGGATAAAGTTTGTTCATGAGAAACTTTTCCTCCTCGTTTTCCTCTTCTCCCTCATCCAAAATCTCTCTCTCTCTCAAATGTTTGAACAATTTTCAAAATCTCATACAAATGAAAGCTAGCTTCCTATTTATAGAAAATCCAAGCTAAGGGTATTTTAGTCATTTCACCCACTTAACCTCCTTACTATTCATGACTTAGGGACTAAGTTAACTTACTCCTTAAGTTTACTTAACACTTAAGTCTACTTAGCCTTTAAGTTTGCTTAACACTTAAGTTTACTTAACACTTAAGTCTACTACTTCCACCTCCTTGATTATTCACGTAAACTTAGCCCCGTAAGTTTCGTGGTTCTGTTTTTCGGGTTTTGTCCGACAGTTTTAAAAACTGCAATTCTTGGAATCCAAATATTTTTGGATATTTCGTCTTTCCTTTACCGATTAACTTTTACGTATTCTTCGGATTTCTGAAAAACTAAAAACACTTTTTGGCGCTGAAGCGTTTTCCTTCACGCTTTTACCCTAACGTAGCTAAACGAATGAAAAGTATATAGCAGTACTTTTCGTTGTTTTTATTTTATCTGATTTATACACGTTTTTCGAGAAAAACTTTTATCGGCTTACTTAACTTTTCAAGATATATTATCATCAAATCTTTCGACGGAATGTCATTTCGACATACCGAACTCTCAGAACGGATTAGGTTATTCAAACCCTAACCCTTAGGTTTCGTCGGGTGAATAGTGCCTATTTTGTCTTTTTCCCCAGAAATATTTTTATTCTCGGAAAATTTTCATTTTCGTCTTGAAAATTCTTAATCACTTAGTCTAGCTCGTAGCCAGAATCCTCCCGACTTATAATCATCCTAGGTTCTAGAACGATTAATAAACACATAACACATAATATTATTAATAAAAATTCATTTTATTAATAACTAATTCTTTAAACTTAAATTCTGGAAAATCCAAATTTTTGGGGCGTTACAGCTTACAATTCGCAAGTTGGTTTTATCTTTTATACCGAAACCTATCATTAATAAGATTATTTTACTGATTAGAACAACATATCGTAACATATAGCACTGCTTATTACAGTCAACACATAACCTAATCACCTTGTCACACATATTCAACAGTCATTGAATCACAAACAAACATTAATACAGTCAAAATATCTAAGTCCAGATCAATTTCTGAAATATGTCAGTGTACCGACGACTTTATCGGGTAATTATCGAGTCTAAGACTCTATTATGTAGTTCAATAGACGTAAATATCAATCATATTATTTTTCATAACCTTGTAATAATTTTTAAACAATTATTATAATTTATCATGACTTTTCAAATACTGGAATCATTATAAAATAATTTAATATTAAATAATTCTATTATCATTAACATTTAATTAATATTAAACTATTAATGAAACCATTGCCAAAATATTAAAGTTATTTATAATAACTCAAAATATTTTTAAAGTACTAATATTACCCTTAAATGATTTTTTAAATATTTAAAATTATTTTTAAATAATTATCATTAATACTTAAATATTAATGCACTATTTACCGAAATATTAAAAGTCATTAATTATAACCTAAAATATCTTTAATTCATTTATATCCTTTTTAAATGTTTTTAAATTAATAAAACTATTTTTAAACTATTTATTTAATATAATTATTAAATAAACTTAATATCAATAATCTTAAATTAATATCATTAATATTAAATTATTAATAAAATTATCCTTCATATATTAAAAGTTACATTTTATAACTTAAAATATCTTTAAACACTTTATTTTCATTTAAAATAATTTAGATAATATTAAAATTATTTTTAAACTAATTTATTTAATATAACCTTAATATCATTAATAATACTTAATTAATGAAATTTACCTTTAAATATTGAAAGTTATATTTTATAACTTAAAATATTATTAAACTCTTTATTTTCATTTAAAATGATTTTTCTAATATTAAAGTCATTTTTAAATTAATTTATTTAACATAATTATTAAATAAATCTACTATCATTAATATTAAATAATTAGTGAAATTTGCTTTAAAATATTAAAAGTTATATTTTATAACTTAAAATATTTTTAAATACCTTATTATCATTTAAAATGATTTTTAATATAATAAAATCATTTTTAATTAATTTATTTAATACATTTATTAAATAAATTAAATATCAATAATATTCAAATAAATACTAATATTTATGAAAAATATGTCAAATTATTAAAAGTTAATTTTTATAACTTTAAATAATTTTTGTAATTTTCGTAAATTAATTTCTATTTTAAATTATTTTTGTAAATTAATTAATTAAAATTAACTAAGTGTGTCGCTAAATCCTTTGGAGACAGAAAGCGTCGCCTTAGGTGTTCTTGAGACTCAAGAACATTCAATGTCAGTGATCGACTAGTCATGTTTGACCAAACATAAATGTCAGGTTATGAAATTTCTGGGCATGTTATAACTTTGATCATGTACTACTAATGTAATAATGCATGATACAACAACTAACAAGGTCATACAACATAACAACAAGGAGATTTGTCCGTTCAAACTCACTGTCAGAGCTTTCTGGGTTACCCAGAAACCTAGTCAGCATCTAGGGTCCAATTTGAGGCTCAATTTGGTTTAGGTCCTGGTCATAACAAGTTGTTTTTATGGTTCAAGCTTATAGTCTACATGACAAGGTACACATAACATTCATTAGATCATTCAAACTACAACATAATCGTAAGCTAGCATCTGGTCAAACCTTATTAGAGAGGTTGTTCATCCTCTTTTCTGGAAATTCCAGAAATGCAAAATCAGTGTAAGTGGCCTACTTTGACCACTTGCTATAATCGATCTGTTGATTGTTTATAGGATCTTAAGGCATGAGTCTACAGTACAAACAACAGGCTACACTTTAATTACAACAATAACCACAAAAAACATAACAACTAATGTGATCAAGGAGCATAAATATGTTGTCGATTACATCAAATCAATTTTGGGTTACCCAGATTCATACTTTCTATTATGGCTCATTAACCGACTTTCACCGATTATAACATAAAATCTAGACATTAAACAACTGTAAATCCACTTCCAGTCAAAGAAAACATGACAGAGTATAGATTACAACTTTAAAACAACAATAATTATAAATCTAACAAGAATCAGGGCTCTCGACATTAGCTTATCGTATCACAAAATGTTCTTGGATAGTTTTTGAAAAAACTCATTTTTAAAGAGCTTTGATGCTATGGATCCATGATAAATCATCATAGATCTTCATAATACATCCATTAGCAAGATTCTAAACACATATTCACAAAAATTTTCTTAGCATTTAGGATCAAAATAGATTAGGGCTTCTATACCTTTATGCACAAATTCTTGAATCTATGCCTCTGATTTGTTGTGGGTGTTAGTGGGGCTTGAATTGTGACTAAACTAACACTAGAATTTCATGGGTTTGGGTGAGAGAAAAGTGAGTTGGGTGTTTGGAGAGAAATGAGGCAAAAATGAGGCTTTTCTCTCTCTTGGATCTTATAAACAACAATTTGCAATGAATTGGCTGAGTTGTAGTGGTTGTTATGCATTTAATTTCAGTCACAAGGAAGTCAAGAGTTGGTAACCAACTCAAATTTTGCTAGATACACAAGTAAGCTTCAATAATGCAATAATGACATTTTTGTCATTTGGCTAACCAATTTAATGGCAATCTTGTAACATGGCTAACCCTTAGGGTTTAACCCTAAGGTTTAGCACATAGTGTTGTAGGATTTCTAACTTGAACAAAAATGAATTTTTTTAGTTTCTAAAATACAATTTAAGGTTTCTTAATTAAATTTAAGTTTATAATTTACTTAGTACTTTGCTAATTAGGTTTAAGATACACTATTTAGCATTAAATTTCCCAATTTAGCGATTAGGGTTTACCATAAGCAAATTAGGGTTTATAATTTAGAAAAATAATAAGGGTTTATATAATTTTAAAAAAAATTACGGTTTTGAATAATTAAGATTCTCCCTAATTAGGGTTAATATCTTTAATACCGGTCATTACACACATTAACATGATTACATAACAATCTTAAACTTACATTTGACTTTTGAATTAGGGTTTAACAACTTGAACTTGGGTTTTCTAATTTTTAGAAATTATGGTTTCTAAATATTAATTAGGGTTTACCTAATTAATCATAAAATTATATAATACACAACATACATCATATAACATGCTTATATAACAAAGATCGAACTCATAATTGAGTTTCAAATTAGGGTTTACATTTATTAATTAGTTAATTATTATTTAAGGTTTCTAATTTGAGAAAATAGGGGTTTAAATCACTAATTAGGGTTTTTCTATAATTAGCATTAACACTTATAATACAAATAATATATCACATAACACAGTGACTTAACAGATTTTGAAGTCTCATTTGACTGCAAAACTAGGGTTTATCAGTAATACGAGGGTTTTCAAATATTGCACCGTCATTGACCAATCATTAACAATGCGTACATACAGTACATATTTATAGCACTGAAAAATCAAAATATACTTAATATAGTATTATTATTCCCATTCCTTAATCAAAACCTAGAATTAGGGTTTGGATTCCATATCTGATTTATCTATCATATACCTACAAGTATTAATTAAGTTATAATAATTAACTTAACTATTCTGAATAAATTCACATAATAAAATAAAATAATTATTATAATAATTCTATAATCATTTCGTATATTATTTAAATAATATAAAATCATATTTTCATAGGAAATAAATAATAAAATCATTTTTACTATAAAATTATTTATTATAAGAATATACTTTATAATGATTAATAATTCTAAAATAAAATTATTTGTAATAATCAATGTAATAAATAAATTTTATTTATCACATAAATACATACACATTACCTTGCACGCATTCTCACCTTTAAAATAAAAAAAAAATATACGCAAAATTTCTGATTTAATTATATAGAAAATATCGGGTTATTACAAGTATTCTTAAGAAATAATATTTTCTTCCATACTCTGTAGTATATAAGTAATATTATTTCATTTCAGATTCCGAATTCTACACTCATTTTATTAAGTATTGCTTCTATACTCCTTGAAATTAGTAGAATATCCTTGAAGTTTGCGTTTCATCTAGTATCTTTTCACGAAAATATTATTCTGAACTTTCTTGATACTTTTTAATATTTTCATGCTAGGGTACTATTCACGTGGTACTATTCCTGAAGTACAATTCATGGGTACTATTCACTCAGGTATTATTCATCCAGGGTACTATTTATGACAAAAATTAATTTCTTTTTGGTCCAAATCATTTTTGATACAATATTATTCTTCAATTTTACTCCACAAAGAAGTATCATGTTGACAATTTGGACATTATTGAATTCTGAATAAATTAAATTATAAATCTTTAAAATTTATCCTTTACTTTCATTTAATTGAATTCTTATATCATTGTCATCATTCTCATGCTTATATTATGATAAAAGTCATCTTTGACCCGTAGTACATAGATGGACTGTTGATTGGTATGATTATGACCAGGGATTTTTCGGTGTAATCATGACCTGTAATGCTACAAATGATGTGGTAAAAGTTCTCATTGGCTCGTAGTGCGTTGATGGACAGTTGTTGGCATGATCATGACCATTGGTGATAACAAGAATATCCTTGGCCCGTAGTGCATGAATAATTTGTGGATGTGATACTAATGAATATCCTTGGCCCGTAGTACATAGATAATTCAAATGTGGGATTATTTATTGTCGAGTCTCGATGATAAAATTGTTGATAAACTTTTTAAATCATAGAAGATAGTAGATATCATGCTCTACTTGACTGTTCTAATGGATTACTTGTTCCGCTACAGTGAAACTTGTTATTTATTGTATTCTATCAATTTAACACTGTTGAAGGCTAACGATAATTTATTCTGCATTATCTTAGTCATAATATTTCTTACTGGGCTAGTTGAGCTCACCCTTTTGCTTTCATTGTTCTCTTTCGTGAAATGAGAATGTAAATGGACTAGTCGGGAATGGAATGATAGTTCAAGATTGTGGCTATAGTAGTCCTCACTATTTTATAGAATAGTGTGATAATAATTGTAATGAGGACTCCATTTGAGTTTGGATATTATCTAGAAGACAATATTCATGTTAAAACTCTAAGCTCATGTTGTATAATTAAGTTTGTATTTGTATTCTATACCATGTATTTGGCGACTCAAAATGGGTGATGTATACCTATTTTGGGGGCGTCACATTGGAAGAGATGGACAATGAAGTATTCCCATGACTAATCAACTATAATTCAGTGAAACGGTACTATGCCATGGAACTATCTTACCCATGATCATCAACCCATTCCCCAATAAATTTTTTTCCTCGATTCAGAAAGACCCTTCGTTGTCAATGCAACTTTATCTGTGGAGCCCTAAGATTGGAAGAGATGGATGGTGAAGTATTCCTGCGTCGACGATCGCTTATGATTAAGTGAAATGTTAATATGTTTGAGAACTATCTTAGTCATCATTAACCCATTATGCAATGAAGAGAAAAGAGAAAATCAATCAGGCCAAGTCTGAACTATGAAGGACTTGATCTCCCACCATTCATGTGGGTACGTAATCTATGGTGCAGTCAGACCAAACAAACATTTTTCAAATTCCCAAAATACTCCACTCCCTATACATAATACCATTCCCAATCAATCAGGCCAAGCCTGAACTTCGAAAGACCTGATCTCCCACCATTCACGGGGTTATGTAAGCGGCTATGTTGCGGTTAAACCAAACAAATATTTTTCAAATCTCCAAAATACTCCACTCCCTATACAAAATACCATTCCCAATCAATAATGCCAAGCCTGAACTACGAATGACCTTATTTCCCCCCATCCATAGAAGTACGTAGGCGGTCCTTTATGGTGCGATCAAACCCTCAAAAACCCAAATCAAAATCCTAACCCTCAAAATCAAATGAAAATCAAAACAAAAACCCATATATACCTAAAATCCTGGTCAACGACCCGTGATGAGAATATCCAACGGCATTTCAGAATCGCTGCATTAAATCTGTGACAACCCAAAAATTTATAAAATCTTGAACGATTAAATTAAAAGTTAAATAATAAAACTTGGATTGGAAATAGATGAATAATTAAAAAAAAATAGAGAAACATATACGGTTTAATATTTGAAAGAATATAGAGAAATTTAATTTGAATGATAGAAATGATAAGATAAAGAATAGAAGAGAAAAATATGGATTACGAAAATCCAAAACCGTATAATGGATTTATGAGTACAATTGAGGTATATTAAGAATAAGTTATTATGCTACCTTTAAATTTAAAAGAATTAATGAAAGAGATTTTGTATGTGTAACAAATTTATTAAGGAAATAAATTTCAAGTGAAGAGATATTATAAGAATAAAGAGAATGTGTATGTGTATAGGTACATATACTTAATGATGTGCTATATATATATATTAGCAAGAAAAATTATTAATTAAATTAATCATACAAGAATATTAGGTCACATTAATTGTTTATCCATGTATTAAATACTTTGTGACTTATGAAGAATATGTATGGGATTAAATAAATATATATATTGTAAATATGTATATATGTTTATTTATTTTATAAAGAGAATTAAAAGGAAACCTTATAACCTAATTCACACATTAGGTATGAAAATTAAATAACCTAAGGGTTATGGTATTGAAGAATATTAGTATTTAAAATTATATTAATCTAAGAGATTCATTTTATTATCTAAAATTATTGTTTATTTTAAAACAAGTCTAATTGGGTTATAAAAATTAAATGTACATGAGTAATTATTTAAAGTCCAATATAAGTGGACTATAAATCCTAATTAAATAAATAGGGTAAAGTATTTTAATGTGATGGACATTTAATAATTAAGGTGGCCCAAAATAATGTAAATAGTAGCCCAAATTTAATTAGAAAGCCCAAGCAACAAATCAAGTAGCCAAAAACTTGGTCCAATAAATAAGGGACTTTTGGGTCATTTTATTAAGCAAAATCTGGTAAGAAAATAAATCAAAAATGGAGGATAAAAGGTGCCAAAATGAGGAGGAGAGCCCATGTGATGTTATCATTATTTTAAACCACTATCTCATGTGTCACTCCATTAATTGGCCACCTTAGTTGTTTAAATGTGCAAGTAAATTAAAAATAAGGAACAGGGAGAGAGAAGTGTTGGGCAATTGATATACATACATAAATTATATCTATACTTATTCACCAATATCAATTACCCATCCCATTTTAATCATTTAAAAAGTTACTTTACCTTCTTAGTTATTTTACCTTCTTAGTTCCTTCCTCCACAAAAAGAATAGCTTAAGAAGTAAAATAGAAGGAGTAGAGAGAGAAAACCGTGGCCTAGAAGGGGGGAAAAGGAGAGAAATTTAATCATCATCCTCCCAAAATCATCTTCTACTTTGGAAAATCAAGAAGGATATATAGCACATAGATCAAGGTATAAATTCCGAAACTAGTTATTTTCTTTCTACTTGGTTTATTTGTCAAAATAGAGGGGTTAATGTTTTTGAACTTAAAATCCTTAGATCTACATACTATTCAGTGTTGCATGTATGGATCTAACCATTTGAGTGCTTGCATGTTGATCAAAAAAGAAGATATGGAAACTATGTTCTAAAGGGGCTAGAAAACCCTCACTTTCTTCCACTTTTATCAACTATCATTTGAAATCTACACATCCTTTTTGCAATCCGTCAAAGAGGGGTTCTAGATATGTGAGTTAGTTTTTAAAACCAAGTGGTAGCACTCAAAAATGATGATTCTACACGCCATGGTGGCTGTTTTAGTCAAAATAGTCCAGCTTGTGAAGAAAAAGGAAATGACCTATTTCTGGCTAGCCGCTTGCAGGGGCATTTTCATCCTTTATCTTTACTTTACAAATTCTAAAAAAAATTGGGATGTTAATATGATGAGTTATCAAGATCTGGTCTAAAGATGACGATTTTTGGATTTTTAGAATGAAATATATGGATTTTACAAGAAATGACTATTTTAAAAGTAAACGGAAATAACTCTTTGTGGTTAATTCCAAAATTATGAACGCTTTCTTCGGGAGTAGATGTTCATAATAGCAGAGTATGTCCCGAAAATTTTAGAATTTTCAAAAAAAAATCAATTTATAAAAAATGTTGCAAGGTCTGACTGTTTTGGACTATTTAAAGTTAGTAAACGGAATTAAAAAATCCATAAACATTATATGTTCATTAGAATATCATAAACTGATGTTTCCCAGGAAAAAAAAAATTTAGACATGTTTTGGTATTTTTCATGTAAATGATTGAGTTATGAATAAATGGATAATAAGTAATGTAATGTTATAAAGGGTAAAAAAATATAATTTTTTTGACAAAAGACCCTTAATATGATGTATCAGAATTATGGAGGGTATTGTGGTCATTTTTGATAAAATATTATATTTATATCATTTTATGATTGTTAAATAAATAAATTAGTAAAGGGTAAATAACTAAAATAAATTGTTTATTGGGTTAATAAATGATTAAAATATTATTAAGAGATTAATAATATTAGATTAAGATATTATTAAGTGATTAAAATATTATTAAAGGATTAATAATATTTGGAAATGATTAAGATGTTGATAAGTGATTAAAATATTATTAAAAGGTTAATAATATTTGTAAACGATTAAGATATTATGAAGTGATTATAAGAAGTGAGTGAGATATTATTAAGTGATTAATAATATTAGAGAAGAGTTTTAAGATGATAATAAAGTGATTGAAGTATTATCAAATGACGATAATAATATTGATGGTTTAAGATGTTATCTAATATTTGATTTTGTAGCTAATTGTTAGCTAATTTATTAAGGTAGTAGTATTATGAGGTATGATATGATATGCTAAATGAGCGATCAATCTTATTAATGATAGGTCTTTTATAAGAGATTAAATTATGCGTGAAAAGAGTGATTTAAAACAAGACAAGTTTCCTAACTCAAACTTGAGTTATTATGTTTCAAGCATTTTAGTGGTTCAATTATTGACAATTATTGCACATCTATGATTATTGATTCGAACTTAGTACAAAATGCAAATGTTTAACTGGTATGAAAGGCTGATCACCTTGATTACCAAAGTATTTATTTATGGTCATTGTTGGCCACTTAGAGTTATCAATTCAACCATTCATGTATTAAACTTTGATTCATGCTCTTTCACAATCATTATTGTAATAACCTGATATTTTCTATATAGATAAATGAGAAATTTTGCATAT
This sequence comes from Panax ginseng, assembly GCA_020205605.1. NCBI lineage: Eukaryota > Viridiplantae > Streptophyta > Magnoliopsida > Apiales > Araliaceae > Panax > Panax ginseng. The sequence goes on from CM035149.1 coordinate 74,859,679, forward strand.
AAATTTTTTATTATTATTATATCAAAGTAGGAATATGTGCCAAGTAATGTGTATGTATATATGTGATAAATAAAATTTATTTATTACATGAATAATTTCAAATAATTTTATTTTAAGAATTATTGATCATTATAAATTATATTCTTATAGTAATTAATTTTGTAGTAGAAATGATTTTAGTATTTAGTTTTCCATAAAAATATGGTCATATATTATTTAAATAATATATGAAATGAGTATTGGAATTATTATAATTATTATTTTATTATATGAATTTATTCAAATTAATTAAGTTAATTATTTTCATTTAATTAATTATGGTCTAATTTGAAAGATATTTTAGATATGGAATCCAAACTTTATTTCTGGATTTTTATCAATGAATGAGAATAATAATATTATATTAAATACAATATTATTTTTCACTGCTATAAATATATACGGTATATGTGTAGACTGATAATGGTTAGTTAATTATGGTGTATCACGACAAACCGTAGTATTACTGTCATAAACCATAATTGGAAACTCAAAACTGGAGTTTAAGATTGGTTATAAATTGTGTTATATGAATTATGTTGCATATTATGAATTTACATTAATTAGAAAACCCTAATTAATATTTGAAAACCCTAATTAATATTTGAAAATCCTAATTAAAATTAGAAACCCTAATTTGCTAATTAGGAATCCTAATTGATAAAATTAGAAACCCTAATTATTATTTTAGTAAATTGAATTGTTAATTTGGGAACCCTAACAGTATTAAGGAACCCTAATTATTTAAAACCCTAATTTTTATTTTAAAACCCTAATTTTAATTAGTAAGTTCTAATTAAAATTTTATTAGACTTTAAACTTAATTTTTCATACCCTAGAAATTATTTGGGAAACCTTAAGGTTTAAAATCTATTGATTAAAACCTAGATTAAAGTACCATCGACAAGAATACCATTAAAATTGTTAGCAAAATGACCTAATTACCCTTTTTGTCCCATTCTTGGAATTATTGCTAACAAAATCTTGCCAAATCTTGGCAAGTCATCAACCTAGTCTAGCTAGGGGCTAATAAATTCTAGCTCTCAGCCATTATTAACATCCAAATACATTGCATACAAGTTATAGATAAGGGATTAAGAGAGAGAAAGTGCATTATTTACCCAATTTGTACAACTAACACTCAACCAAACTCTCTCAAGCTCAAACCCACGAAAACCAAAGGTGTTTCAGTCCCAAAATCAAGCCCCACTAACTCACATAAAAAATCAGTAGCCAAGGAATCAGAATTTGTTCATAGTAAGGTATGAACCCTAAATCAAATCTTATCTTGAACCCTATTTAGATGTTAGATTTTTATGTTAAAACATGTAGTATGTAGTGTATATTGATGATCTGGGTTGGTACATAGGGGATCCATAACATCTAAGTACTCAAAATAAAAGTTTTTGAAAATCTAGAAAAAGCTTAAAAATGTTGTCTGACAACGAATGTCAGAGCCTCTAGATCTTTCTGTGTTAAGTGTTATGTGTGTTTTATGTTATGGATCTGTTCTATAACATGTGGTCTTTAATTTGAAACTTGAATCATGGTCAGATCATATATAGAACTCAAGTTATGGGTGGTCAAAGTGAGTTGACCGATCAGAAATTCTGAGTTTCTGGGTAACCCAGAAACCCAGAATTTTTGACAGTCATTTTTGAAGCTTTTGATCTTGCTGTTGTTTTATAGTTTGGTCAAGTTATTGTTTTTATCTTGTATCCTGACATGAGAGCTACCCATTTATGCTTTCATATTACTTAGATCGTGAACATATTGAAAATTAATCGTGGTCAAACTAGGTTGACTGATCTGCCCGGATGAAGATTCTAGAAAACCCAGAATCTTCAAGAACACGTTTCTGACAACAGTTTGACCGAGCTATATCTCTTAGATCTGTTGTTGTTATACTGTTTTTATGTAATAAATCTGTTGTCTTGCATGCTAGCTACAATCTAGAACTCTTAGGTCACAAAAAAATCACACGAACAACAAGTAGTGGAAGCCCAAACATGCACACTTGATCTGTTCTTCATTTCTGGAAAACCCCTGAAATGAAGAACATCCTCTGACATGATTGTTTAAAGCTTAGATCATTCTTATTGATGATGTTTAGGCTTGAACAATGATCAAACTAGATACCCTATTAGTTAGTCTACAAGGCCCGACGTCTAACACAACTATAACATGGCCGACCATGACTAGATATTCTGGGCAGCCCAGAAATATGATGAACACGTTCTGACAGCTAGTTCAAAGCTTAATAACTTTCGATTGTGATGATGTATGACCTGGTTATTGGTTGTTACATGTAGTGTTACACTAGTTCTACAAGATTCAATCATTAGCTAACCCAAAAATACATTTCACACTGATTTATTGATGGCCAAACATGGTTACTCGAAACTGACCTTTGAATGTTCTTGAGCCTCAAGAACACCTTAGGCGACACTTTTTGTCGCCAAAGGGCTTTAGCGACAGACTAATTAAAATTAATTAATTTAATTTCTAAAAATCATTTAAAAATAGAAATTAATTTTTGAAAATTACAAAAATAATTTTAAAATTATTTTAAGTTATGAAAATTAACTTTTAATAATTTGAAATATTTTTCATAAATATTAATATTTATTTGGATATTATTGCTATTTAATTTATTTAATAAATGCATTAAATAAACCAACCAGAAGACCCTAAAGAGAAATGAATGATGATAATTCTACCCAACAGTTAGTAGACCTAATTCTAGGAGTTGTAAATAGACCTGTGAACCAGAACACAACTTTTAAAGACTTTAAATTACTTGGATCACCTGAGTATAAGGGTACATCAGAACCTGTAGATGCACAAATTTGGATTTCTGAAATAGAGAAATTTTTCCTAGTAACCAATGTTAATAATAACCAAAAGACAACTTTTGCAACCTTTTTCTTAAAGGGTGAGGCTAATTATTTGTGGGAATCAACCAAAGGTCGGGTAGAATCTGAAATTGTTCCTTGGGATAGATTTAAAGAGTTGTTCTTTAAAAACTATTTTTCCCAATCCTTGAAAGACCGAATGGAAATAAAATTTCTGGATTTAAAACTAGAAGATCTTACTGTAACCCACTATACAGCTATATTTAATGAACTGTCCAGGTTTTCTCCACATCAAGTAACCACTGAACTTAGAAAGACTCGTAGGTTTCAGGAGGGTTTAAAACCTCATATTCGGAGTAGATTGTCAGTACTTCAAATAAAAACTTTCTCTAAAATACTAGAGAAGGCCACTATAGCCGAAAGTGAGAATGACTGTCTTACTAAATTTCATCAGGACAAGAGAAGTCAGAATGAAAAAGGGAAAATTAGGACAGAACCCAGTTCAGGTGGGTGTAATAACAAGCATAAATGGGATAATTCTTTTTCTAACAACCCAGGGAAAAAGATAGGAAATACTAACAATAACTTTAGTAATAATAACATTAAACCTTGTCCTAATTGTGGAAAGAAACATAGAGGAGAATGCCTTCATAACAAATGTTTTAATTGTGGACAGTCGGGACATTATTTTCTACAGTGTCCTCTTCCAAGGAAAAATAAATGTTTTAATTGTGGTTCCTTAGACCATTTTTCAAAGAACTATCCCAAACCTAAGTATCAAGGAGGAAAAGGTGTTAGAATACCAGAGAATAATCAATCAACAGTAGCTGCAGTTGGAGTTTAGAATCGACCTACCGCGAGAACATTTAATATGTCGGTGAGGGATCGTGTTGCTTCACAAGATGTGGTGACAGGTATCATCCCTATCAACACTTTAAATGCATATGTGTTATTCGATTCTGGTGTTACATGTTCGTTTGTGTCTAGAATTTTTTCTACAAACTTGAATACGCCTTGTGAAAATTTAGACAAACCATTTTGTGTAGAAATTGCTAATAATGCAAGAATTCCGGTTAAGACTATCTACAGAAACTATAGTGTGGTAAAAGGACATAATTTTAAGGTAGATTTGATACCAATTCAGTTGGGAGAATTTGATATAATTCTAGGAATGGATTGGTTAGTTAATCATAATGCGATGATTGATTGTCATAAAAAACGTATAAACCTTTTGACTGCTTCGAAGTCAAAAGTAGTGCTCAACGGTAGTTGTTCACCTATGTAATCTCGATGTTTGACTATAGTTCAGGCAGAAAGATTACTTAGAAAGGGTTGTTTAGGATATTTGGCCTATATAGTTGATACTCGACAGGAAGGAGTAAAACTAGATCAAATACCTATAGTTAAGGAATTTCCCGATGTATTTCCGGATGACTTACCAGGTTTGCCTCCAGATAGAAAATTGAGTTCGTCATTGATCTTGCACCAGGAACGACACTAATTTCTAAGGCACCGTACAGAATGGTACCTATAGAACTGAAAAAGTTATTTATTAAATTACTGGAACTCTTAGATAAAAAGTACATACAACCTAGTGTTTCACCCTGGGGAGCACCAGTTCTGTTTGTAAAGAAGAAGGATGGAACTATGAGATTATGTATAGCCTATAGGGAGCTAAATAAGTTAACTATTAAAAATAAATATCCTTTACCAAGGATTGATGATTTGTTTGACCAATTAAAAGGGGCTAAACATTTTTCAAAAATTGACCTTAGAACATGTTATCATCAATTAAAGGTAAGAAAGGAGGATGTGCCAAAAACAGCGTTTAGGACACTCTATGGACATTATGAATTTCTTGTAATGTCTTTTGGATTAACAAATACACCAGCAGCATTTATGGATTTAATGAATCGAGTGTTTAAACAATGCTTGGACAAATTTATTGTAGTGTTTATCAACGATATTCTGGTATACTCGAAAACACGGGAAGAGCATACTGAACACTTGAGAGTCGTATTGTAGATATTACGAAAGGAATAACTTTATGCAAAGTTTTCCAAGTGTGAATTCTGGTTGAAGAGAGTTCAATTTTTAGGTCATGTAATTGATAAGAATGGAATATCTCAGAGATCCAACTAAGATCAAAAGCGGTTGTGAATTGGGAACAACCAACAACTCAAATGTAATCTGAAGTTTTCTCGGTTTAGCGGGTTATTATCGACGGTTTATAAAAGATTTTTCTAAAATAGCAACCCCATTAACCAATTTAACTCGAAAGACGGTGAAATACGTCTGGACAAATAAATGTGAAGAAAGCTTCCAAGAGTTGAAGAAGCGACTGAGCATGGCTCCAGTGTTATCCTTACCTGATGATACAGGAGGCCTTGTAGTATATAGTGATGCATCACACAGAGGTTTAGGTTGTGTGTTAATGCAACATGGGAAAGTGATAGCTTATGCATCACGACAACTCAAAGATTATGAGAAGAGGTATCCTACTCATGATTTAGAGTTAGCCGCAGTAGTTTTTGCTCTAAAAATTTGGAGACATTACTTGTTCGGAGAGAAGTGTGAGATATATACAGATCATAATAGTCTGAAATATATTTTTACACAAAAGGAATTAAATTTAAGACATAGATTTATGGTTAGAACTGATAAAGGATTATGACTATGAAATCTTATATCATTCTGGAAAGGCCAATGTTGTAGCCGATGCGTTAAGTAGAAAGAATCAGGAAAAATTGAATGTATTAACCACTAATAATAGGTTAATAAAAGACTTTGAAAATTTAGAAATTGAGGTGGAATGTCCAACTACCTCTACCCAAAAATTGTATATATTAGAAGAAGTTTCATCTCTGCTTATTAAAATTAAAGAGATACAGGAGAAGGATGAAGAATGTCAGAAGTTCAAATCTAATTCAACACATGATAAGTATAATAAATTTTGAATAGATGCGGATGGAATAATAAGAAATGAAAATAGAATCTGGGTTCCGTTAGACCAAGCTTTAAAAGACAAAATTTTAAACGAAGCTCATAATTCTAAATTTTCCATACATCCTAGCAGTACAAAAATGTATAAAGATTTAAGTCGATACTTTTGGTGGTCGAACATGAAAAGAGAAATAGCTGAATGGGTAAATAAATGTTTCACGTGTCAAAGGGTTAAGGCTGAGCCTCAAAAGCCGAGTGGTTTACTTCAACCCTTACCAATTCCCGAGTGGAAGTAGGAATATATAACTATGGATTTCGTTGTTGGTCTTCCAGCTACACAAAAGGGCCATAATGCCATTTGGGTAATATTTGACCGTTTAACAAAATCAGCTCACTTTTTACCTATTAAGATTACTCATAACCTAGATCACCTTGCCAAACTTTACATCAATGAAATTATCTCTAGGCATGGAGTACCTGTGTCCATAGTATCAGATCGAGATCCAAGATTTACTTCTAATTTTTGGAAAAGCTTTCAGAAACCCTTAGGAACACAACTAAGATTAAGTACAGCTTATCATCCTCAAACCGATAGACAGAGTGAGAGAACCATACAAACATTAGAAGATATGCTGAGAACTTGTATTATAGACTTCAAAGGAAGTTGGAAAGATCAATTACCCTTAGTCGAATTTGCCTATAACAATAGTTATCATGCTAGCGTAGGTATGCCACCCTATGAAGCTTTATATGGACGTAAATGTAGAACACCTTTATGTTGGGATGAAGTCAGGGAAAGACAAATGTTAGGACCTGAGATAATTCAACAAACAACTGAAACTATCAGAATTATTCGTCAAAGATTGCAAGCATCTCAAGATCGACAAAGAAACTACGCCGATCCACATCGTTAACAACGAAACTTTAACGTAGGAAGTCACGTATTCTTGAAATTATCTCCTTGGAAAGGCAAGATACGTTTTGGCAAAAAGGGAAAATTAAATTTGAGATTCATTGGACCTTTTGAAATTTTGAGAAGGGTTGGTGGAGTTGCTTATGAAATAGCACTACCTGTTGAGTTAAATCATATTCATAATGTGTTTCATATGTCCATATTACGACCATATAAACCTGATTATAAACACGTTATACAATATGAACCAATCCAAATAGAGGAAGATCTTTCTTATGTAAAACCCAAAAAACCTAATAAGACTCGTAAGTGTAAAATCCCATTATATAAATAAAATTTCTACATTACGAATGTGTTATGTGTTAATATATACTTGGTTTTACAAATTTGACCAAATAAATTTTTTATCAGAAAAAGCGTCGTGCTTGACACCTCGTGCTTAAATTTTTTTTTTATATATTAGGACTTTTCGGTAAAATTATTTTGACAAGTTGCTTTGTCGTGCTTTACAACGACAAAAAAACTTTTTGTCGTGCTTGTTAGGATTAGCGAGAAATTTAGGTTAACAATCCTAGATTAACAAACCCTAACCCTAATTAGCAAAAACCACAACCTAATTTATAAATTAAACCTAATTAGCTAAATAAAACCTAATTAGATTATCTTAACACACTAATCATGGTTAGTAAACTTCAATTAGGTACTAATTAACATTAATTAACATTCTAATCATTAGAAACAAAACCTAATCAAGATTAGTGAAGATTTAAACCTAATTAAGCTACTAATTTGATCGACTAGCTCAGCTCACAAGTAGGTTGGGAGTCACCATTTCAAGTTCAAAACATCACATGACATGCTTTTCCAAACTCCCAAGCGGAAAGAGTCACAAATCGGATCTTTATAGAAGCAAGTAGGTGGAAAAATGACCAAAAAGCCAAGTTGAAGAATTACATAAATAGGAACCTTAGAAATTTGAGCAAACTCATGAATTCTCAAAGCCTAGATACACTTATAAACCTACCAAATCAAGCACAGGTGATAGCAACAACAACAACATCGAAAGCTAGAATCACAAATTGCTCGAGAAAAGGTCTGAAACCCTAGTTCATAAATTGCTCTTTGATCTTATGTTAGATTTGTTGTTTAGATGTTTAGAATTATGTATTAGGATGTTAGAAAGTATGTTAGATTGGTAGAACACATTTTCATAACATCTAGATGACTTAATTAAGTGTTTTATGAAATCTGGAAATTTTGTAAAACTTGATGCGACAGTAGAATGTCGGGGCTTGTAGATTAAATGTGTGTTTATGTTTTGATGCATTAATCGATTGGTATTTGTAGCACATTTAGTAGGTCTTTAATCTGGAAAAGAAAAGCGAGTTCGGTTGAACCATAGATTTCAAGTTATAAGCGATCGAAGTGGGTTGACCATTCACGGATGTTGGTTTTACGGGTTGCCCGAAAACTTCGAAAAACGATCGAGCAAGCTACTTTGATGAAACTGTTTAATCGTCTTACGATTGTTAATTGTTTAAGTTTTTGTTATAGATTAGTACCTGTTATACATACTACATATCTATGATCTTTAATTGAACAAACAACGTATATAGGTTTTTGGAATTATTGGTCAAAATCAGTTGGCCAATAGAAACGGCCAAGTTTTTTTGGGGTTTTCGAGAAAAGCTGAAGAACATGAAAACGACATCTAGTTGTACTTTGACCCGACCAATTTAGAGACCTTAGAGTTATGATCATTCTGGTAATGTTATATATATGTACCACGACATATATACTACATATTACAACAAACAAAATACATCATCTAATACACAATCGAAGATATTTAAGCCCAAAAAGCGTTGATGAAGCCATGACTTACATTACAGGTTACCCGAGAAACTCAAAACAACTCGACAATGACTTTGAGCTTCTATAACTTCTTGTTATGTGTAAGTTAGAGTCTATGATTTGTTTCATGTTGTCTTATTGTATGAGTACTACTGACATCAATGCTTGACCAAAGCTGAAAATCATTACGATAGCTAGTTATTTAATGGTCAAAGTGATCACTCGACCACGACCAAATCATTTTTGAGAAACTCAAGAACACCTCTGACGACACTTTACATCCTTTGTAGGGCTTTAGCGACAGACATAAATTATTTTCTTTAAAAATAAATTATAAAAATTAGAAATAATTAATAAATAAATATAAATAATTATAAAAATAGTTTTAAAAATTATATTAAATTATTATAAATAAATTCTGATATTTTTACATAAATTTAATAATTATTTTATATTATTTTGATATTATTAATAATTAACTTATTAATAAAGAAATTAGAATAATTATTTATAAATACTAAATAATTATGGAAAAATATTATTAATGATATAAAAATTATAATAAATGAATATAAATTATTTAATAATAATAATCAATGTTTTTGTAAAATTTTAGGTAAATATTAATTACTTATAAATAGAAATAAATGATTTAAAAATCATTTAAAGGATAAATAAATATTTTAAATATTTTAAAATTTATAAAAGGATTATAATATAAATAAATTTTATAAATAAAATTTAGTCCATATAACAAAAGGTATTAAATACTAAACCTATTAAATCTAACTTGATATTATATAAATGTTATAATTGGATATTGTTATCAATATTAACGTGTTAGATTTATATATATGAATATCGTATATCGTAGGTACTTATTAACGTTTGAATAGCATAACTTGGTGATCTACTCTCGAAGCAAGTTCTCTATCATCATAAATCTCTTATAAAGCAAATTTCTTAAACCACATTTATTCATTGGACAAGATTTTTTTATCTTGATATCTTGTTGATATAATATATCTACACTACTCTGATTGAATTACCTTATTATTGAAAAGTTATTGCTATAGTTCGGCATAACTAAGAAATGAATTGTTTATCCATATGATATTGTTTATTGAGCATAAAGCTGTTGTGTCGAACCAAATTGTTTTGGTAAGACAATCTTATCTTGAGGTTGAGTATCCGTAAAGGGAGCGAAGTTTAGTCGATTCATATATTGACGATAATTTTAGTGTATCTCGAGCACTTGTGGGTGATATACATACTCTAGGATGTTGAATAAGGTGATCCCCTATCTCACATCGAACAAAATTTCTAAGTCTTTGTGGTGACGAAATAAGAAAAATTCGAAAATGGTTGAAATTAGAAATCGAGAAATGGTAACAACTATCGGTTGAAATTTGAATTGTTATATTTCTTCAAATCCTATATTGTTATAAATACACAACTTCTTGAGCATGTCATAGCTCACCCTTGCAAATTATTCCTTTTGCGGTTTTAGATGGTAATCCTGGAACTTACGGGTAGATAAAGGGAAGCGTCCTACATAGATTAGATTATATTCTTGTTTGTTTGAATACCTTGTAATAAGAACTCGTTATGAGAATCATGTAATCGAATCTTAATATTATGATATATATATACATCTTTTTTATTTCCATGATAGTGTTTTCTTACATATATAGATGTAAAATTAGACTTCTTGAATCTAGTTGAGATCCTTGGGAACTATTTAGGTGAGTGAGGGTATTAATAGCATGGATTTGTTCATGTTGTTATTAATACTCTGGATTTTAGATAAGTAGTTACTATCGATATGATAGTATAAATTCGCTGGCTTAAACTATACATCTGGGTGAGGGTATTAGTAATATGGATTGTTCATGTTATTACTGATACTCTGAATTTTGGATAGATAGACTCTAGTCATGAATCTGATTTCATATATTCAAGTGAGGTATCGAAACACGATAAAAGTTCTCTTGAGAATTGACATAATTGTTATGGGATCTTTGTGAATTTTGGATCTATGAGAATTATATCTGATAGTCCCTCTATTTAATGTAATCTTATAATCGAGATACCATGGGTGTATAGATTTAAAAAGCATTATGTTGATTTTACTGTAAACACCATATCGAGATCTTGTGGGAGTATAGATATGGGGCGTTTTCAATTTTGGTATCAAAGCTTTAAAGGCTATAGATATAAGGAAGAGAAATCTTAGTATATAGTCTTGAGTCTTGAGTCGTAAAAATTTTAAAGTACACATAAAATATAACATTAAAATTATTATGTTGTGTAAATTTCTATCTGATATTAAAGGAGTTTTCTTTTATAGATGGCCAACTCAATCTTTGAGGAAATGGTAATAACCAATAATCCACCACAAATAGAGTCATACATAGCGATGATCACGAAAGATGAGGAATTACTTCATGATCAACAAGCTGTTAGAATCTTTGAGGAAGAAGAGGATCGATGGCGGGGACGATTAATGAGAATTGATGAGCATGATGAGGCAATGGCATCACTTGCTAAACAACGAATATATGAGGGTAATAAGATGAGGTTTAGAAATTTGATATAGTGAGGGAATGCTACATCATGAGAGAGGACATAGTCAACGACTAAAAGTACAAGCGCACCATGCCTGAAAGGCGAAAAGGAAATTCGATCAAGGCTTCTTAAAACATCTCTGGGTGTTAGAGATACTTTTAATGATTCTGATGTAGTGTAGTTCGATATCCGGTAGAGGAGAAGAAGATGACTTATCTCATCGATCGATCTGTGGTTTGTCACATGATCCAGGATTCCTTTGATGATATCAATGAATTCTAGAGAATAGCATAGGTGGTTGAATGCTTTGTATTAGTACAATAAAGAAGCATTCAAAGTTTGTAATATAATCGATTACTTTGTAAAATAGTAGTATGTTCAATTATGAAGTTGTTGTGTAATACTATTGTGATATATAAAATAAACAATATGTTGTGTTACTCAAATTCTTATGTGAATTTTATTGGTTTATATAGAATCATACCACCAACGAAGACCCCCCAAGAGAAATGAATGATGATAATTCTACCCGGTTATTAGTAGACCTAATGCTAGGAGTTGTAAATAGACACATGAACGAGAACACAACTTTTAAAGACTTTAAATTAGTTGGACCACACGAATTTAAAGGTACATCGAACTGTAGATAGATGCACAATTTGGATTTACGAGATAGAAATTCTTTCTAGTGACCATGTTAGTAATAACCAAAAGACAACTTTTGCAACCTTTTTCTTAAAGGGTGAGGCTAATTATTGGTGGGAATCAACCAAAGGTCGGGTAGAAAGCTAAAATTGTTCCTTGGGATAGATTTAAAGAGTTGTTCTTTGAAAACTATTTTTCCCAATCCTGAAAGACCAGAATGGAAATAAAATTTACGGACTTAAAACAAGGAGATCTTCTTGTAACCCGATTATCTGACTAAGTTTAATGAACTATCGAGTTTTCTCCACATCAAGTAACCACTTGAACTTAGAAAGACTAAATAGGTTTTGGGAGGGTTTAAAACCTCGATTAGATTAGAGTAGATTGTCGATTACTTCAAATAAAAACTTTCTACGAAATACTAGAGAAGGCCACTATAGCGAAAGTGAGAATGAAAGTCTTACTAAATTTCATCGGGACAAGAAAGTCGAGAATGAAAAAGGAAAATTAGGAGAACCCGGTTCGGTGGGTTTAATAACAAGCGTAAATGGGATAATTCTTTTCTAACAACTCGGGAAAAAAGATAGGAAATACTAATAACAACTTTAGTAATAATATTATTAAACCTTGTCCTAATTGTGGTAAGAAACATAGAGGAGAATGTCTTCTTAACAAATGTTTTAATTGTGGACAGTCGGGACATTATTTTCCACAGATGTCCTCTTCGAGGAAAAATAAATGTTTTAATTGTGGTTCCTTGGACCATTTTTCTAAAAGCATCCCAAACCTAAGTATCGAGGAGGAAAAGGGGTTAGAATACGAGAGAATAATCAATCAACGATGATGGCTGCGGTTTGGAGTTGAAATCGACCTCTGAGAACATTTAATATGTCGGTGAGGATGTTGTTGCTTCACGGGGCGTGGTGACGGTATCATCCCTATCAACACTTTAAATGCATATGTGTTATTCGATTACGGTGCTACATGTTCGTTTGTGTCTAGAAATTTCTCTACAAACTTGAATACGCCTTGTGAAAATTTAGACAAACCATTTTGTGTAGAAATTGCTAATAATGAAAAAATTTGGTTAAGACTATTTTCAAAGACTGTAGTGTGGTAATAAAAGGACATAATTTTAAGGTAGATTTGATACCAATTCGGTTGGGAGAATTTGATGTAATTCTAGGAATGGATTGGTTAGTTAATCATAATGCGATGATTGATTGTCATCAAAAAGCGTATAAACCTTTTGGTACGCTTGAAGTCAAAGGTAGTGTTCAACGATAGTTGTTCACTAAAGCAATCTCGATGTTTGACTATAGTTGAGGAGAAAAGATTACTTAAAAAGGGTTGTTTAGGATATTTGGCCTATATAGTTGATACTCGACGGAAGGAGTAAAACTAGATCAAATACCTATAGTTAAAGATTTTCGATGTATTTTGGATGACTTACGGTTTGCCTCGGATAGGGAAATTGAGTTAAATCATTGATCTTGCACCAGAGAGCGACACCAGTTTCTAAGGCACCGTCTGAGAATGGCACCTATAGAATGAAAAGAGTTACTTATTCAATTCTGAGAACTCTTAGATAAAAAGTACATACAACCTAGTGTTTCACCACAGGGAGCACCGATTACATTTGTAAAGAAGAAGGATGGAACTATGAGATTATGTATAGACTATAGGGAGCTAAATAAGTTAACTATTAAAAATAAATATCCTTTACCAAGGATTGATGATTTGTTTGACCAATTAAAAGGGGCTGAACATTTTTCAAAAATTGACCTTAGAACGGTTATCATCAATTAAAGGTAAGAAAGGAGGATGTGCCCGAAAACAACGTTTAGGACCTTATTTATGGACATTATGAATTTCTTGTAATGTCTTTTGGATTAACAAATGCAACGACAACATTTATGGATTTAATGAATCGAGTGTTTAAACCATGCTTGGACAAATTTGTTGTAGTGTTTATCGATGATATTCTGGTATACTCGAAAACACGGGAAGAGCATACTGAACACTTGAGAGTCGTATTGGAAATATTACGAAAGGAACAACTTTATGCAAAGTTTTCCAAGTGTGAATTGGTTGAAGAGAGTTCAATTTTTAGGTCATGTAATTGATAAGAATGGAATATCGTAGATCCGACTAAGATCGAAATAGTTGTGAATTGGGAACAACCAACAACTCCAACAATCTGAAGTTTTCTCGGTTTAGCGGGTTATTATCGACGGTTTATAAAAGATTTTTCAAAAATAGCAACCCCATTAACCAATTTAACTTTCGAAGATGGTGAAATACGTGCGGACGGATAAATGTGAGAAAAGCTTCCAAGAGTTGAAGAAGCGGTGAGCATGGCTCGATGTTATCCTTACCGGATGATCTGAGGAGGCCTTGTAGTATATAGTGACGCATCACACGAGAGGTTTAGGGTGTGTGTTGATGCAACATGGGAAAGTGATAGCTTATGCATCACGACAACTCAAAAGATTATGAGAAGAGGTATCCTACTCATGATTTAGAGTTAGCCGCGATGATAGTTTTGCTCTCTAAAAATTTGGAGACATTACTTGTGCGGGGAGAAGTGCGAGATATATATGAGATCATAAAAATCTGAAATATATTTTTACACAAAAGGAATTAAATTTAAAGACAGAGGCGATGGTTAGAATTGATAAAGGATTATGATTGTGAAATCTTATATCATCCGGTAAAAAGCCCGATGTTGTGGTGATCGTTAAGTAGAAAGAATCGGGAAAAATTGAATGTATTAACCACCGATAATAGGTTAATAAAAGACTTTGAAAAGTTAGAAATTGAGGTGGAATGTCCAACTACCTCTACCCAAAAATTGTATATTTTAGAAGGAGTTTCATCTACTACTTTATAAAATTAAAGAGATACGGGAGAAGGATGAAGAATGTCGGAAGTTTAAATCTAATTCAACACATGATAAGTATAATAAATTTTGAATAGATCTGCGATGGAATAATAAGATATGAAAATAGAATCTGGGTTCAGTTAAACCAAGCTTTAAAAGATGAAATTTTAAATGAAGCTCATAATTCTAAATTTGCCATACATCTGGCGATACAAAAATGTATAAAGATTTAAGTCGACACTTTTGGTGGTCGAACATGAAAAGATAAATAGTGAATGGGTAAGTAAATGTCTCACGTGTCAAAGGGTTAAAATTTGAGCATCAAAAGCCAGAGTGGTTTACTTCACCCTTACCAATTCCAGTGGAAGTAGGAACATATAACTATGGATTTTGTTGTTGGTCTTCCGGCTACACAAAAGGCCATAATGCCATTTGGGTAATAGTTGACCGTTTAACAAAATCGACTCACTTTTTACCTATTAAGATTACTCATAACCTAGATCACCTTGCCAAACTTTACATCAATGAAATTATCTCTAGGCATGGAGTACTGTGTCCATAGTATCGGATCGAGATCCAAGATTTACTTCTAATTTTGGAAAAGCCTTGAAACACTTAGGAACACAACTAAGATTAAGTACTGACTTATCATCCTCGGTGATGGATGAGTGAGAGAACCATACAAACATTAGAAGATATCTTTGAGAACTTGTATTATAGACTTCAAAGGAAGTTGGGAAGATCGATTACCCTTAGTTGAATTTTCTATAACAATAGTTATCATGCTAGCATAGGTATGCCACCTATGAAGCTTTATATGGGCGTAAATGTAGAACACCTTTATGTTGGGATGAAGTTGGGGAAAGACAAATGTTAGGACTGAGATAATTCAACAAACAAGCTGAAACTATCGAAATTATTAAATCAATGATTACAAGCATCTCAAGATCGACAAAGAAAATCGTCGATCCACATAAATCGACAACGAAACTTTAACGTGGGAAGTCACGTATTCTTGAAAGTATCTCCTTGGAAAGGCAAGATACGTTTTGGCAAAAAGGGAAAATTAAGTCAAGAGATTCATTGGACCTTTTGAAATTTTGAGAAGGGTTGGTGAAGTTGCTTATGAAATAGCACTACCTCTGAGTTAAATCATATTCATAATGTGTTTCATGTGTCCATATTACGACCATATAAACATTATAAACACGTTATACAATATGAGCCAATCGAAATAGAGGAAGATCTTTCTTATGTAGAGGAACACATGCGGATAAATCGTAGTAAAGAGCAAGTCTGAGAAATAAAGTGATAGCATCGATCAAAGTAATTTGGAGAAATCGAACGTTGAAGAAGCTACATGGGAGCTTGAAGATAAAATCTTGTGAGATTATCCTCAATTATTTACTTAACTTGTCTTTGTAATTTAGGGCGAAATTCTTATTAGTGAGGGTGAATGTAAAAACCCAAAACCCTAATAAGACTACGTAAGTGTAAAATCCCATTATATAAATAAAATTTCTACATTACGAATGTGTTTATGTGTTAATATATACTTGGTTTTACAAATTTGACCAAATAAATTTTTATCAAAAAGCGTCGTGCTTGACACCTCGTGCTTAATTTTTTTTTTCTATATTAGGACTTTTCGGTAAAATTATTTTGACAAGTTGCTTTATCGTGCTTACAGCGACAAAATGCTTTGTAAGTGCTTGTTAGGATTAGCGAAAATTTAGGTTAACAATCCTAGATTAATAAACCCTAACCTAATTAGCAAAACCCTAACCTAATTTATAAATTAAACCTAATTAGCTAATCTAAACCCTAATTAGCTTATCTTAACACCTAATCATGGTTAGTAAACTTCAATTAGGTACTAATTAACATTAATTAACATTCTAATCATTAGAAACAAAACCTAATCAAGATTAGTGAAGATTTAAACCTAATTAAGCTACTAATTTGATCAACTAGCTCACAAGTAGGTTGGGAGTCACCATTTCAAGTTCCAAACATCACATGACATGCTTTCAAACTCCCAATGACGGAAGAGTCACAAATCGAGATCTTTATAGAGGCAAGTAGGTGGAAAAATGACCAAAAAAAGCCAAGTTGAAGAATTCTATAAATAGGAACCTTAGGGGTTGAGCAAACTCATGAATTCTCAAAGCCTAGATACACTTATAAACCTACAAAATCAAGCACAGGTGATAGCAACAACAACATCGAAGCTAGAATCACAAATTGCTCGAGAAAAGGTGCAAACCCTAGTTCATAAATTGCTCTTTGATCTTATGTTAGATTTGTTGTTTAGATGTTTAGAATTATGTATTAGGATGTTAGAAAGTATGTTAGATTGGTAGAACACGTTTTCATAACATCTAGATGACTTAATTAAGTGTTTTATGAAATCTGGAAATTTTGTAAAACTTGGTCTGACAGCCGAATGTCAGGGCTTGTAGATTCGTGTGTGTTTATGTTTTGGTCTGTTAATCGATTGGTATTTGTAGCCTGTTAGTAGGTCTTTAATCTGGAAAAGAAAACATGTTTAGTTGATCAGTAGATTTCAAGTTATAAGCAGTCAAAGTGGGTTGACCGTTCACGGATGTTGGTTTTACTGGTTTGCCCGAGAAAAACTTCGAAACGATCGAGCAAACTACTTTGAATGAAACACATTTAATCGTCTTCTGATTGTTAATTGTTTAAGTTTTTGTTATAGATTAGTACCATATTCTACATACTACATATCTATGATCTTTAATTGATCAAACAACGTATAGGTTTACTGGAATTATTGGTCAAAATCAGTTGGCCAAGCATGGCCAAGGAGTTTTAAGGTTTTCGAGAAAAGCTGAAGAACATGAAGAACAACATCTAGGTTGTACTTTGACCAGACCAATTTAGAGACCTTAGAGTTATGATCATTCTGGTAATGTTATATATATATACCTTACGACATATATACTACATATTACAACAAACAAAATACACATCTAATACACACGAAATCGAAGATATTTAAGCCACAAAATCGTTGGCCAATACGTGACTTACATTACAGGGTTACCCGAAACTCAAAAACTCGACAATGACTTTGAGCTTCTATAACTTCTTGTTATGTGTAAGTTAGAGTCTATGATTTGTTTCATGTTGTCTTATTGTATGAGTACTACTGACATCAATGCTTGACCAAATTGAAAATCATTACGGTAGCTAGTTATTTAATGGTCAAAGTGATCACTTTCGACCACGACCAAATCATTTGCCGAAAACTCAAAAACACCTACGATGACACTTTACATCATCCTTTGTAGGGCTTTAGCGACAGACAAAATTATTTTCTTTAAAAAAAATTATAAAAAATAGAAATAATTAATAAATAAATATAAATAATTATAAAAAGCAGTTTTAAAAATTATATTAAATTATTATAAATAAATTACGATATTTTTACATAAATTTAATAATTATTTTATATTATTTTGATATTATTAATAATTAACTTATTAATAAAGAAATTAGAATAATTATTTATAAATACTAAATAATTATGGAAAAATATTATTAATGATATAAAATTATAATAAATGAATATAAATTATTTAATAATAATAATCAATGTTTTTTAAAATTTTAGGTAAATATTAATTACTTATAAATAGAAATAAATGATTTAAAAATCATTTAAAGGATAAATAAATATTTTAAATACTTTAAAATTTAAAAAGGTATTATAAAGGATAAATAAATTTTATAAATAAAGTTTAGTCCATATAACAAAGGTATTAAATACTAAACCTATTAAATCTAACTTGATATTATATAAATGTTATAATTGAATATTGTTATCAATATTAACGTGTTAGATTTATATATATGAATATCGTGAAGTACTTATTAACGTTTGAATAGCATAACTTGGTGATCTACGCTCGAGGCAAGTTCTCATCCTTAAATCTCTTATAAAGCAAATTTCTTAAACCTGTTTATTCATTGGACAAGATTTTTATCTTGATATCTTTGTTGATATAATATCCTACACCTACAATTGAATTACCTTATTATTGAAAAGTTATTGCTATAGTTCGGCATAACTAAGAAATGAATTGTTTATCCATATGATATTGTTTATTGAGCATAAAAAGCATGTGTCGAACCAAATTGTTTTGGTAAGACAATCTTATCTTGAGGTTGAGTATCCAGTAAGGGAGCGAAGTTTAGTCGATTCATATATTGACGATAATTTTAGTGTATCTCGAGCACCTTTGTAGGTGATATATGGATACTCTAGGATGTTGAATAAGTTGATCCCCTATCTCACATCGAACAAAATTTCTAAGTCTTTGTGGTAGTGACGAAATAAGAAAAATTCTAGAAATGGTTGAAATTAGAAATCCGAAATGGTAACAACTATCAGTTGAAATTTGAATTGTTATATTTCTTCAAATCATATATTATTATAAATACACAACTTGCTGAGCATGTCATAGCTCACCCTTGCAAATATTCCCTTTGCAGTTTTAGATGGTAATCACGGAACTTACGGAGTAGATAAAGGGAAGCGTCCCTACATAGATTAGATTATATTCTTGTTTGTTTGAATACCTTGTAATAAGAACTCGTTATGAGAATCATGTAATAGAATCTTAATATTATGATATATATAACATCTTTTATTTCCGCAATCGTGTTTTCTTACATATATAGATGTAAAATTAGACTTCTTCAAATCTAGTTGAGATCATTGGGAACTATTTAGCTGAGTGAGGGTATTAATAGCATGGACTGTTCATGTTGTTATTACTACTCTGGATTTCAGATAAGTAGTTACTTATCGATATGATAATATAAATTTGTTTGGCTTAAACTATACATCTTGGTGAGGGTATTAGTAATATGGATTGTTCATTTATTCTTGATACTCTAAATTTGGATAGATAGACTCTAGTCATAGATCTGATTCATATATCCAAATGAGGGTATCGAAACACACGATAATAGTTCTCTTGAGAATTGACATTGTTATATGGGATCTTGTGAATTTTGAATCTATGAGAATTATATCGATAGTCCTCTATTTAATGTAATCTTATAATCGAGATACCATGGGTGTATAGATTTAAAAAGCATTATGTTGATTTTACGTAAACACCATATCGAATCTATGGGAGTATAGATATGGGGCGTTTAATTATGTAATCTATTAAGCCTTTGTAGGTTTTGAGACTTGGGGAATAATTATAATAAATCATTGTATATTATTCTAAAGTAGAGATTTTTCGATATCGTTATTTTAGTTATTATGGTTTTACCATGAGAACGTGATGAACCAAATTCGAGTGACCAAGTGGAGGTTCGAATTTGGGGCGCCACAACACCCTTCCATCTTAACCCATCATGAAATCTATCTTCGAAAACACTTGGCTCCCTTTAGTTGGTCAAAAAGGTCGTCTATCCTTGGTAGTAGATATCTATTTATTAATCGTTACTGCATTGAATTCTTGATAATCGATCTGAGCCTCATCGATCCATCTTTCTTCTTTTACAAACAACACGGGTGCTCCCCGATGAGACACACTCGGTGCAGTGTAACCCTTATCTAGTAACTCCTGCAATTGTATCATCAATTTCTTCATTTCTACTTTTTCTATCATAGCGGTATGGAGCTTGAAATCGATGTAGTTCCTAGTGCTAAATCTATTATGAATTCGATTTCTTTTTCTATGGTTTGTCCTAAATACATCTTGAAATTCTCTTACTATGGTTATATCATTAATTTCTACTCCTTTTTTCGAAATGTCAACAATGTACGCTAAGTAACCTACATCATTTTCTTATCAATCTCTTGGCTCATCATCAGAAGGCAACACGATTGCTTAAGCAATGAGCTACCATAAAATACCACCTTAGAATTATTCGGAGTATGAAGGTTCACACTTTTATTCTGACAGTCAATTACCGTAACATGGTTATACAACCAATCCATTTCCAATATTACGTCAAATTCTCCCAATCATATCGGAATCAGGTCTACTCTTAGTTCATGATCTTTAATACTTACTCAACAATTTCGATAAATATACTCTACAGGGATTACTTCCTTATTCGCAACTTCTATGTTCAAGGGATTTCCTAATCATTCTCAGGGTATTTTAAGTCGACTAGCAAATTTCGCAGATACAAAAGAACAGGTGACACCCGAATCAAACAATACATAGGCATTTAATCATTGATCAGGATGATACCTGATATAACATTCTTCGCAGCTACCGCATCCTGGATGGTCATATTAAATGTTTTGGCAGTTGGACGGTTGGATGGCATCGGTCTGCCAATCATCAGTTTGCCACTGCCTCCTTGTTGGATGCTTCCTCCGCTACTTCCTTTCTTCGGACAATCTTTGATCAGATGGTCCATCGATGCATAAGCGAAACATCCTTTGATCTTCTTCGGCTTTGGGCAATTGGGCAAAATATGCCCTTCTTGGCCACAGTTGTAACATACAATGTGCCCTTTCCAACACTCGCCCTGGTGATACCTCTCATACTTTGGGAATCCTTCCATCTTCTTCTTAAACTCTCCTCGAAACTTCCTCACTTGATTGTTGAGATTCTTATTATTGTTGTTGTTCTCCCATTTTCTCTTTCCTAAATTGCTACCTCCGCTGCTGCTTCCTCCTTAGTTTTCTCCTCTGGAGCTCTTTCCCTTCTTCTCTTTGTTATACAAACTTAAAGCTTCACTTCCTCCCTCCGCAATGATATCCTTCTCATCGTAAAAGAATCTATCTGAAGAACTAACACCATGTTAAACAACCAAGGCTTTAGTCCTTGCTCAAAGCGCCTAGCTTTCCTCTCTTCATCCACCACCTGGTGTTCAGCAAACTGGGCTAGTTCATTGAACTTAGCCGCGTATTGCGCCACCGTTATATCTCCTTGCTTAAGTTCTAATAACTTTACCTCCATCTTATTTGTCATGCTCTTTGGGAAATAATTCTCAAAGAACATAGTCTTAAACCTCTCTTAAGTGACTATCCCTTCTACCGCTCTCTGCTGATTCACCTCCCACCAGTAGTTTGCTTCGCCTTTCATCATGTAGGGTGCAAATGTCGTCTTCTGGTCTTCACTCACACGAGCGATGATGAAAGCCTTCTCCATCTCTTTGATCCACATCTACTTTATATCTCATGTTATTCCCCTTTTTAGGTAAAAATTTAAGTCATAACACCAATACCACAACACATAGCATAACAGAAATAAGTGTCTAATTTTTTGGGGTCTGCCGTGAATCAAGACTTGCACCCTAGTATAAATATGGTGCAGCTGCAGCATGCCTGGAACAAGAGCAGTTACATACTATTTTGTAGAGCCTTACTCAACTTGATTCTTTTCAGTTTAAACTTGTCCCAATCAACCATTAAAGAGTTCATATATGTAAGCATACTTCCTAAACACATGGCATGCTAATTCACATCAATTGACAAAGAATTTTGAGAACTTGGCAAAAACCCAATTAAGTACAAAGTGAAGATTTTTATACCTCTTGAAGCTTATTAACTTAGTTTCCTCCTTCTGAATTTGCTAGCCTCTTCTTTGAACAACAATTCACTCACTCTCAAGTTAACAGTGTTTCAAGAACCAAAACAAAGCAACGTAAACTAAAAATTGGTCTGCTATTTATAGAAAAAACTTGGACTGGGCATTTGAATTGCACTGAGGTTGAAGTTCATTGTGTAATAGAAGAAAATATTGGTTAATTGAGAATGTTTTAACAATCCACCACCATCTATCTCCATAGCCATTGGCTTAGCAATCATCACCTATGCTTAGCCACTGATATAAGCTTGGAAGTTATGTAATTTAGCCTTATGCTACTGTTTATGCACTGTTGTGTAACTAATGAGTTTAATTTTCCAGCAATGTGCTTAAATCTTGTTCAGTTAGTTACTTTACTTTCCACAAATGGGTTTTAATGTACAATTGTTACTATATTAGGAAAAATTAGGGATTACTTATGTACTCACATCATATAATCCATGTACATTAAGTACACGTAATAAAATAACGCAGTTAGGGATTATTGCACGGGTACCTCCCATATTATAACATTATTTAATATTAATTGTTCAGTTTACACATGTAATTTCTTTCCCAATTTCTGGAATCCACAGATATTTAATTATTTCTGTATTAAAATCACATATGATTTTATTGTACTACTTGATACTTTATATCATTAGAATGTATTCTTATCATATGATTTTATTTATGTCACACTTTACATTAATGTTCCATTTCATTTCTACAGTAGAAAACTAATTTTCCCCATCTTCGCTAATCGCACATGCACCATTTGTCTTTGTATCATTGGGGGCGCAATGCTACTGTGGGTCCTCGGCAAAGCATGCAAGATGGTTTAGCTTCAAGTCAGTTCCCATTCCTATCACCACACTAGTTTTACATGATATTAATTAACTTCTATAATGGTGATACTACTAGTTTAAGAGTGTATTTATTCCTTATATGGAATCACATAATTATACACAATTAATCTTCCTCTTGGTTTAATCGGTTAAATTTTCCTTCTCACGTCGCACAAGGCATTTCAATTCTCATCACAACTTCCCCTTCATAAATTCAACTTGAATTGACTACACATCAATATTTATATTCAAATAAATACCCATTTTCTTATTATATTAAAATAATTATTTATTCCTGAAATTCTTGGTTCTTACAATGACTACGGAAAAGATTCAAATGATCCGACAACGTATAAAGACCTCACAAGATCGACAAAAGAGTTATGCTGATCTTCATAGAAGAGACGTGGAATTCAATATTGGAGAGCATGTGTTGTTACGTGTGGCTCCATGGAAAGGAGTTACAATATTTGGAAAGAGAGGAAAGCTCAATCCTCGATTCATTGTTCCATTTGAAATTCTCGATCGAGTAGGAACTCTGGCTTATAGACTTGCCTTGCCGCCAAGTATGTCTTGTGTTCATAACATTTTTCACATATCCATGTTAGGTAAATATGTGGAAGACCCTGATGAGTGAGTTTTATACCTACGAATCGGTCTATAATTCGAGCTTAAACTGTGTTAATTCTTTATTTTTAAGTTTAGTTTTACTTGTTTATTGTTGTTTTATGTTTAGGTGTGGTGGTATGACTTTTGGGTTGAAGAGGTGGTACATTGGCTAAAGTGGGCAAGACAAGGAGCAAAACTTGGGCAATAACTGAAAGGACCACCACTGGGGCGGACTAATTACATGCAAAACCCCCGTCGGGGCGGGGGGGTGCTGAGGAATTAGCAGAAGCTTAGCCCGCTGGGGTGGGCACTTGTAGAACAAAAATCACCACCGGGGCGGGGGTGTTGGAAAGTTCAGTCTCCTGTTTCGTTTAAACTGCTGCAGTAGCGTGAAGGCTAGTGGTTGGCATGGCTTGGAACTCAATTGGGTGTGAAATTAAAGTCAGAATACGTGTCTTAGGATAGAATTTAATAACAACATCAAGGGAGAAGCATGCCAACCAATCTTGACCGTCTGTTTAAAAGTAAATCAATCTGGACCGTCCATTGATGTTTTATTAGAATATTTTATTAAATCAATCTAGACCGTCCATTTAAAAGTAAATCAATCTAGACTGTTCATGACTTAGTTACTATGCAGTCCATTCTCCTATAAATAGAAGCTCATTCCTTCATTATTTCTTACGAATTCACTGAAACTCTAGAGAGGGAAACTATAGAGAGAGTTCTTCTTCTATAATCTTAAGCGTATTTCTTTAGAGTTTAAGAAAGCTTTGAGCATAGTGCAAGTTTTCTTCGAGTATATCCTCGCCATACCAGTCAGTACTCTTCTTTCAAAGGTAAGGGGTATTATTTTTTTATATTCATGAAGAGAACTTCTGTTATTCCATTCTTTATTATTCTGTTGGAATAACCTGCATACGTTATCTACCCTATACTTGGTGAAATTCTTCTATTATTCCATTATTTATTATTTTGCTGGAATAACCTGTCTATCCGAAGTACCGCATACATGGTGAAATTCTGTTGTTATTCCATTCTTTATTATTTTATTGGAATATCCTATCTGGTTCTGTCTTTATTATTCTATTGGAATATACTATCTGTGTGTTTTACGCCGGACCTAATTCCGTTATTTATTATTCCATTTGAATAACTCATTTGTCTCTGAAAGTACCACATGCATGGTGATTTACATTGTTATTCCATTCTTTATTATTCTGTTGGAATATCCTCATTGCTTGCAAGTATTACGCCTCGACTTCAGTTCCGTTATTATTATTATATTGGAATAACCTGTCTATGCAGTTTATCGTATGCCTGGTGATTTCTTTTGTTATTCCATTCTTTATTATACTCAGTTGGTTAAAGTTTTGACTTCTATACTCCATGAAATTAGTGGAATATCCTTGATATTTGTGCTTCATCCAGTATCTTTTCATGGAAATATTCTTCTGAGCATTCTTGAATTTTACTCTACAAAGCAGTATCTGTTGACAATTTGGACATTATTGGTTCTTGGATAAATTAATTCTTGAACTTGTTTTATTGAATTATTATGTCATTGTCGTCATCCTCATATTTATATTATGTTGAAAGTCATCTGTGGCCTGTATTGCATAGATGGACTTGGTATGATTATGACCAGGGATTATTCGGTATAATCATGACCGTAATGTTACAAATGATGTGGAAAAAGTCCTCATTGGCCCGTTGTGCATTGATGGACAGTTTTTTGTATGATTATGGCTATGGATTCTCTTCGGCTAAGGGAGAAAAGATGAATTGTTTTATGGCATGGTCAGGACCGTAGATGAAAACACGATTATCTTTGGCCCGTAGTGCATGGTTAATTCATGGTTGTGATACTAAATAATATCCTTGGCCTGTAGTGCAGGGATGATTTGATGAAGTGGATTATTTATTAAGCTGAGTCTCAGCGATAAAAGTGATATAAAACTTTTTAAATCATAAAAGATAGTAGATTTTATTCTCTACTTGACTCTTTTAATGGATTTCATGTTCCGCTGCAGTTAAACTTGATGTCTATTGTATTTTATCAGTTTAACATTGTTGAAGACTAATGATAATTTATTCTGCATTATCTTAGTCATAATATTTCTTACTGGGCTAGTTGAGCTCACCCTTTCCTTCACTGTTCTCTTTAGGAAATGAGAATATAGCTGGGACGAATCGGGGAACGAATTGACAGTCCAGATGATAGCATTAGTAGTCATCACTATTCTGTTAAATAGTGTAATATTAAATGTAATGAGGACTAAATTAAGTGTGGATATTGTCTGGATGACAATATTTATATTAAAACTCACATCATATGTCGTCGTATTTTGCACGACCGTTGTATAATTAAATTGTATTTAAATTTATGTACCATGTATCTGGCGACTCAAGATGGGTGATGAATACCTATTTTTGGGGGCGTCACAGTTGGTATCAAAGCTTAGGGATATGATCCCTGGCTGAGATGTGAGACAAGAACTAGGAGGGGAAAGACGGGGAATTCCTTCACTAGTATGACTTACCTAAGTTTATTTGGTATTTAATTGGTCGGTCAGAGTATAGGGATAATATGTGATTTGTTAATTAACCCTTGTTTTATGGCATTATTTGAAAATGGCATCTGAAAATGTTGAGGTAAGAAATGGAGCACATGAGACCGTTGAGTCACCGCTAATCAATAGCCAGGATAATGTGCAACAGGAAGGCGATAATCCTCCTATAAATAACAACACTGATCAAATGACGAACGATGGTACGTTTAGGAGCTTTTTAGAATTCATGCAACACCAAACGAGAGAGACTCCTGTTCATAATGCAGGTGGAAACAATGTCAACCCACGGTTGGTCACCGCTAAGCAGTTCAAGGAGCTGGGACCACCGGAGTTTTTGGGAAAGCCAGACCCACTTAAGGCAGAGACATGGATTAAGCAGATCACCAAGATATTTGATGTCTTGGAATGCTCAGAGGAGCAAAAAGTTCCAATCGCCACCTTTATGTTGCGTGAAGAAGCAGATCATTGGTGGGAATCTGTAAAACATACCCAGCCTGACGCACTCAAGATGTCTTGGGAGAAATTTCAAGAATTGTTCAACGATAAGTACTTTCCTGAAAGTATTCGTCACATGAAGGAGGTGAAATTTATCAAGATGGAGCAAAGCAATATGATCTTGTCGCAGTACGAGGCTAAGTTTACGGAATTATCCCGGTTTGCATCCCATTTGGTCGATAATGAGGAGCGAATGACGCGAATGTTTTTGCGAGGTTTGAAACCCGATATACGTTAATATCTCATTTCTCACTAACTTTGTTTATATTCAGATGTTGTGAATAGGGTTCAGTTATTGGAGCGCGGTAATGAGTCAGCACAACCAAAAGGCAACAACCAACAACACAATAATAATTGTACCGGTGGCAACGGCCATCGGAACAATGATAACCATCATAGGGGAAATTATCATGCCAAGAATGGTAACCACTTCGGTGGTAATCATGGCCAAGATAATAGAAGTGGAAATTTCAAGAAGAGAAGGTTCAATAATGATGGAAAGACAAAGACACCAAAGACCTGTTTTCAAAGGAAGAAAAACAACCACCGGGTCAGATATGTTTCAAATGCGAGATGGAGGGACACATTCGTCCAAATCATGCTGAAAGAATCCAAAGCGTGTTTTAATTGCGGAAGAGAAGGCCACCTAGCTCGATTTTGTCGTATGGTGAAGTCAAGTCCAGCTGGGATGGTGATGCCAAGGATGTCCCAGACAAGCCAAAACCGGTAGTTTAAGAGAGAGCATTTTTTTTGTGACGAAGAACCTAAATAAAATTATCACGGGTAAGTTAATCATAAACTCTTGCAAAGTCTATACCGTGTTAGATACCGGTTCTACTCACTCTTTCATTTCACTTAGTTGTGTTCAATGTTTGAATTTAACTCCGGAGAAGTTAGACTTTGATTTATCTGTTGAAACTCAGTTGGGAGAAACCTTCGTTACCTCCACTATTTATAAATCTTGTTTGATTTAAATCAACACTTTCACGCTACCTGTCGATCTTATCTCTTTGAAAATACTTGCCTTTGATGTGATTTTAGGAAACGATTGGTTAACTACTCATCATGCTTTTAGTAAGGTTGTTAGCTTTCATATTTCTAACCAACCTGTTATGCGAATTCAAGCAACCAAACAACTAAAGTCAATCATTGTCATATCAAGCCATAAGTAAAGAGCCTCGGTCCTTTCGTTGTTGACTTCCTTTTGTGGAATGCACCAAAGCTAGACTTTTTGTAGGGGACATTGTGAATAACAATAGCAAGTTGATAGGTATTAATGTGATATGTTATCCAAGTCTTGGATGAGAGTCACAGTTATGAATGATATTTCTATTGTTACTAAATTTCCTGACGTATTCTTGAAGACTTCTTAGCCTACCCTTAGAGCGTGAAATCGAATTTTGTATTGACCCCAGTATAAAACCCATTTCTTAAACCCTCAAATATTTTCTTCACCAAAAACGAACGTAACATGCGCCAAAGACGTTGGCTCTAGCTGTTGAAGATTACGATCGTACCATTCAATACCATTATAGAAAAGCGAACGTGGTAGCTGACGCGTTGAGTAGAAGATCGTATGCGTTTATGAGTGTGAATATACGAACCTACATGAAGATAACGAATATACGAGTAGAATCGAATTTAATCGATAAAGTTAAAGCCAAACCAAACAACACACCGGTCGATGAATGTGAAAAAAGAAGGTTCAAGAGGGCGTTATTCTAGAAGCAAGAATTGATGAAGAGAGGAAATGTCAACCCTCGATTTAATTGTTCCATTTGAAATCCTCGATTAATTAGGAACTATGGCTTATAGACTCGTTTTACCGCCAAGTATGTCGCGTGTTCATAACGTTTTTAACGTATCGATGTTACGTAAATATGTGGACTACCCGAACCACATTATTGATTTAGAACCGAACGAGATAGCGGATAATTTAACGTATGAAGATGTACCTGATAAAATCCTAGAATATATTCTACGCTTAAAGGTTATACCTCAAGAGTTAGAATATGATGAAGTGTCCTCATGTGTTCTACGGCGTCAGGTGATGCGTGATGTACGTAAATTCGGGCGAAATTTCATAAGGAGGGGAGATTGTAAAATCCCAAATTTTACGAATAAAGATTTAATTTTCTCGAAATATTTTTTATTATGGTGTGAATTTGAGATAATGTTATAGTTGTGGGTAGTATTTATAAATTTTGTAAAGTTTGCAAGTTGTTATATAATATTCGATTGGTCGGGGAATATTCGTTTTAATAGGGAATATTCGTACGACGGCACAATCATTTGTGGACCCAACAACGGAATTATTGTCGGATTGAGAAAACGACAAAAATAATTTTATGAAAATAACGGCGAAAGTTTTACCGTTAATACTGTTGAACTACTCGGTAGTAAAAGTACAGTAATACGCGTGGTTGCATAGTAGCACACTGTATTGATTAATGATGTTTACGTGAGAAGTCACTCAGTTTTGTTCAATTATTGCTACATTAGTTACTGCATAGTATCTCACGTTATTGGATTCAATTATTGTCGATTGTTATATATATATATATATATACATTATATATGAGTTTTGTTTTATTAGTATTATTAATATAATAAAACAGAAAAGCTTTTTATATAAAACAGAATACTATTATAAAGTTAACTGTTTTATTATACAATAATTAGAATATATTATATTTTATTATGCATAGTGATTACATAGTGCATGCATAGTGTTTACATAGTAAAATCTTTTTATATAAAACAGAATACTTTTATAAAGTTATTTGTTTTATTATATTATAAATAGAATATATTATATTTTATTTAAAAGATTTTGTTTTATTAGAATATTTTATTAAATCAATCTGATGGTCTGTTTAAAAGTAAATCAATTTGGACCGTTCATGAATTAGTTACTTATGCAATCCATTCTCCTATAAATAGAAGCTCATTCCTTCATTATTTTTTACGAATTCACTGAAACTCTAGAGAGAGAAACTATAGAGAGAGTTCTTCTTCTATAATCTTGAGCGTATTTATTTAGAGTTTAAGAAAGCTTTGAGCATAATGCAAGTTTTCTTCGGGTATATCCTCGCCCTACCAGTCGGAGTACTCTTCTTTCAAAGGTAAGGGGTATTATTTTTTTATATTTATGAAGAGAACTTCTGTTATTCCATTCTTTATTATTCTATTGTAATAACCTGCATACGCTGTCTACCCTATACTTGGTGAAATTCTTCTATTATTCCATTATTTATTATTCTGCTGGAATAACCTGTCTATAAGAAGTACCTCATACATGGTGAAATTCTGTTGTTATTCCATTCTTTATTATTTTGTTGGAATATCATATCTGTGCGAATTACGTCGGACCTTGTTCTGTCTTTATTATTCTGTTGGAATATCCTGTTAGTGCATTTTACACCGGACCTGGTTCCGTTATTTATTATTCTGTTGGAATAACCTGTCTATGCGAAGTACCGCATGCATGGTGATTTTTGTTATTATTCCATTCTTTATTATTCTGTTGGAATATCCTATCGGTGCGTATTATGCCTGACCTGGTTCCGTTATTTATTATTATGTTGGAATAACTTGTCTGTGCGGTCTATCGCATGCCTGGTGATTTCTTTTGTTATTCCATTCTTTATTATACTCAGTTGGTTAAAGTTTTGACTTCTATACTCCATGAAATTAGTGGAATATCCTTGATATTTGCGCTTCATCCGGTATCTTTTCATGGAAATATTCTTCTGAGCATTCTTGAATTTTACTCTATAAAGCAGTATCATATTGACAATTTGGACATTATTGGTTCTTGGATAAATTAATCCTTAAACTGGTTTTATTGAATTATTATGTCATTGTCATCATCCTCATGTTTATATTATGTTGAAAGTCATATGTGGCATGTATTGCATAGATAGACTTGGTATAATTATGACCAGGGATTATTCGGTATAATCATGACCGTAATGTTACAAATGATGTGGAAAAATTCCTCATTGGCCCATACTGCATTGATGGACAGTTTTTGGTATGATTATGGCTATGGATTCTCTTTGGCCAAGGGAGCAAAGATGAATTGTTTTATGGCATGATCAGGACCGTTGATGAAAACATGATTATCTTTGGCCCGTAGTGTATTGATAATTCATGGTCATGATACTAAATAATATCCTTGGCCTGTAGTGCAAGGATGATTTGATGAAATGGATTATTTATTAAGCTGAGTCTCAGCGATAAAAGTGATGAAAAACTTTTTAGATCATAAAAGATAGTAGATTTTATTCTCTACTTGACTCTTTTAATGGATTGCATGTTCCGCTGCAGTTAAACTTGATGTCTATTGTATTTTATTAGTTTAACATTGTTGAAGACTAATGATAATTTATTTTGCATTATCTTAGTCATAATATTTCTTACTGGGCTAGTTGAACTCACCCTTTCCTTCACTGTTCTCTTCAGGAAATGAGAATATAGCTGGGATGAGTCGGGGAACGAATTGACAGTCCAGATGATAGCATTAGTAGTCCTCACTATTCTGTTAAATAGTGTAATATTAAATGTAATGAGGACTCAATTAAGTGTGGATATTGTCTGGATGACAATATTTATATTAAAACTCACAGCATATGTCGTCGTATTTTGCACGACCGTTGTATAATTAAGTTGTATTTGAATTTATGTACCATGTATCTGGCGACTTAAGATGGGTGATGAATACATATTTTTGGGGGCGTCACAAAGACAATTTTTGAGCAAGAGCATTGGAGGAAGAC
This sequence comes from Panax ginseng, assembly GCA_020205605.1. Lineage (NCBI taxonomy): Eukaryota > Viridiplantae > Streptophyta > Magnoliopsida > Apiales > Araliaceae > Panax > Panax ginseng. Next base: position 74,891,257 of record CM035149.1, read on the forward strand.
TTTAAAGGAGATTTCACGATAATTGCAGATTGAGGCTAGAGAGAAGGGTCGTTTTGGATTCATTCTTTTCTTTAGTTTAATATTTGTAATTGGGATGATGTTTACTTTGATTGATTCAATTTTTATTTTATCGATGATGAACTAATTTACTTTTTAGGCTTATAATGGATCTTTTGGTTAAGCAATGATGATGTAGCTTTGAATTTCAGTTTAATAATCTATCTTTTAGTTTATCTATATTGATTTGTGATTGAATTTATGAATTTCTTGATCACCAATTCTATGTGGACTTGTATGGATTCGAGAGAGGAAATACGAGTCTAGACTTAGTCATTATAGCATGTGTTCTTGGATTCTATGATTGAATGGAATCTTGATTAATGTTAGGGTAGAGATATGCCTAGCGTCGCATGTAATCAGATAAAGAACTTAAACTTAAACCTTCTTTGATTGTAATTCACATAAAGATATAGTGAATTAGTTAATTAAGGTGTTTAGCCTAATTCTATCTAATTTGTGAATTTGACTTAATATGGTATTAGTGCATCGAGAGATGGCTAGTTCTACTTGAGTGTTCTTGATTAATAAACAGAGATAGTGCATTAAACTGAAATAAAGGTGTAATAATCAGAGTGATACTTAGAGTGAAGTTGTAAGCCTAATTCTCCAATATTTGTTTGAAATTACAGTTTTTAGGTTTGTTGATTGTTTGGTATTTTTAGTATTTTTAATACTTTTAGTTATAATTCTTAAATTGGATAGTTTAATAAAATTTGGATTGATATAGGGCTGATAATTGTGGGGGTTAATTTCTTGTTAATCTCTGTGGGAATGATACTTGACTTATCATTATATTACTTGTTGACCACGTATACTTGCATGTTGTGCGTAACTAGATTTTACCCAACAGATCCGAACCACATTATTGAGTTAGAACCAGACGAAATAGCGGAAGATTGAATGTATGAAGAGGTACCTGTTAAAATCTTTGATAAGAAGGAACATATTTTAAGCTCCACGGTTATACCTCAAGTCAAAGTTTTGTAGAGAAACCATGATGTTGAGGAAATGACCTGAGAGTTAGAATCAGAAATGAAATCAAGGTATCCTCGCCTCTTTGACATACCAGGTACGTACCCAATTTCGAGGACGAAATTTCATAAGAATGGGAGGTTGTAAGACCCCAACTTTTATGAATAAAGAATAATTTTCTCTAAATATCATTTTGAATATTATGATGTGGATTTGATATAATGTTATAGTTGTGGGTAATATTTATAAATTTTGCAAAGTAAGTAAGTTGTTATAAAATATTCGATTGGTCTGGGAATATTCATTTTAACAGAGAATATTCGTACAACAACACAATCATTGGTGGACCCCACAACGAAATTATTGTCGAAGTTAGAAAACGACATAAATGACTTTTTATAAAATAATGGGAAAAGTTTTACCGTTAACTGTTGAATTACCCGGTGATAAAAGTACAGTAATACGCGTGGTTAGATAGTAGCACATGGTATTGATTATTGATACTTACGTGAGAAGTTACTCAATTTATTTCAATTATTTCCACAGTAATTGTTGCATAAAATATCACATTATTGATTCAATTATAATCACAGTATCATCTGCACAATATTTTATATTATTAAATCAATAATTGAGAGGATAAAGTTATTCATATTATTATTTGCATTATTGACAATGTCTAGAAAGTTCTGTCGAGGAAAGGGGTTTGGTCACCTAATTGCGTGCCAATAGGAAGAAATCCTTATCAGAAAGCCCCCTCTTTCCTGGGAATGATCTGGTTGTTAATATTGCAAGTTATATTATTGATGAATAATTGTTGTTCAAAAATATGTTTTGTGAAGCCAAGTGGGTTGAGATAAATATAAGGGATTTTTATGAAATATTTGTTATAAAGTTTTCTTATTACATGGACCCCCCACTTACTCATTTTTTAAAATAATTGGTAGAAAGTTATTCTCTCTCTCTATATATATATATATATAATATATTAACATCCTAATGTACGGTGTGTGTGCATGTGAATATGTATGATGGTGTCACCCATCTTAGGTATACATCACCCATTACATCACCAAATACATGGTACAGAATTCAAATACAAACTTCTTTTATACAAAACGACAAAAGTGTAGCTGAGAGTTTTAACACGAATATTGTCTTCTAGACAATATCCAAACTCAAATTCAATCCTCATTATATTTATTATCACACTAAATAGTGAGGACTACTAAAACAACCATCTCGGACCATCACTCCGTTCCCCGACTAGTCCCGGCTACGTTCTCATTTTCTGAAGAGAACAATGAAAGCAAAAGGGTGAGCTCAACTAGCCCAGTAAGAAATATTATGACTAAGATAATGCAGAATAAATTATCGTTAGCCTTCAACAGTGTTAAACTGATAAAATATAATAAACATAAAGTTTAACTGCAGCGGAACAATTAATCCATTAGAAAAGTCAAGTAGAGCATGATATCTACTATCTTCTATGATTTAAAAGTTTATCATCAATTTTATCGCTGAGACTCAGCTTAATAAATAAACCACATCATCGAATCATCCCTGCACTACGGGCCAAGGATATTCATTTGTATCACGTCCACGAATTATCCATGCACTACGTGGGCCAAGGATATTCATGTAATCATCAATGGTCATGATCATGCCAACAATTGTCCATCAATGCACTACGGGCCAATGAGGACTTTTATCATTTGTAACATTACGTGTCATAATTATACCGAATTATCCCTAATCATAATCATACCAATCAATAGTCCATCTATGCACTACGGGCCAAAGATGACTTTCATCACAATATAAGCATGAGGATGATGACAATGATATAAGAATTTAATTAAATGAAAGCAAAGGATAAATTTTAAAGATTTATAATTTAATTTATCTAGAATTCAATAATGTCCAAATTGTCAACATGATATCGCTTTGTGGAGTAAAATTCAAGAATAATATCCATGTATCAAAAATAATTTGGACGGAAAAGAAATAAATTTTTGGGTGAATAATAGTACTCTTGAATAGTACCACAATGAATAGTACTTCGAGAATAGTACCCCGTGAATAATACCCCGGCATGAAAAGTGTGAATAATACCGAGAGTGAATAGTACCCGAGTGAATAGTAACCTGTGAGTAGTAACCCGTGAATAGTACCCCGGTATGAAAAGTACCCTGAATCCCCGAGTAAATAATATTTGAGTGAATAGTAACTTGAGAATAGTACCTCGATGAAATTATTGATATTTGATAAAAAAAAATCAGGTCAATATTCCAATGAAACGATACTGGATGAAGTGCAAAACTCAAGGATATTCCACTAATTTCAGGGTTTATAGAAGCAATACTTACCATAGTAAGTTTAGATTTAAGAATATGAAAAGAAATAACATACGAAACTGCAAATGGATTTTCACCTGTCATGCGGTACGTAATCCGCGTAGACAGGTTATTCCGACATATTAAAGGATGAATACGAAAAATAGTATTCCTTATGAATACAAAAGAAATAATACCCCTTACCTTAGTAGAAGACCGGATACTTGCAATAGTGAAGTAGCAGAATACTCTTCTTCTTCTTTCTTCTATAGTTTCTCTCTCTATAGTTTCTCTTGTGAATCTCGATTGAATTGGTGAGAATGAAAGAAGAATTAAGCTTCTATTTATAGAGAATGGACTAAATAGTAATTCATGAACTTCATGAACGGTCCATTTGATTGATATTACTATTAGAACCACAACCGACGGTCCATATTGATTACTATTAAAACTACAACCGACGGTCCAGTTGATTAATTTACTTTTAAAACCACCACCGATTTTATCCAGATTGATTTACTTTTAAAACCACCACCAATCAATTCAGATTAATTTACTATTAAAACCACCATCGATGGTCGGTCCGATTGATTTACTATTAAAACCACCATCGATGGTCCGTTGATTTACTATTAAAACCACCATGGTCCATAAAATTAGTAAATCTTCCCATGGAATACTAAGTCAAACTTATAACAAACGCGCCTCATAACAAATCCCTATATTTATATCAAAAAAAATTGAATAAATATTTACCACAAATCATTTATCTTTAATAAACACATTTTTAATCTATTAACAATTATTCATTATTAATATTATAACTTACAATATTTAACAACCAGATCATTCCCGTGAAAGAGGGGGCTTTTCGATAAGGATTTCTTCCTATTGGCGCGCAATTAGGTGACCAAACCTCTTCTCTTGACAGAACTTTCTAGACATCGTCAATAATACAAATTATAATATGAATAACATTGTCGTCTCAATTAGTGATTTAATAATATAAAATATTATGAAGATGATACTGTGACAATAATTGAATCAAATAACGTGAGATACTATGCTACAATTATTGTAGCAAAAATTGAGTAAACTGAGTGGCTTCTTACGTAAGCATCAATTATCAATATCGTGTGCTACTATGCAACCACGTGTATTACTGTATTTTTACCACCAGGTATTTCAACAGTTTAACGGTAAAACTTTCGTCGTTATTTTTATAAAAAGTTATTTATGTCGTTTTCTAACTACGACAATACTTCCGTTATGGGGTCCACCAATGATTGTGTCGTCGTACGAATATTCCCTGTTAAAATGAATATTCCCTGACCATTCGAATATTTTATAACAACTTGCTTACTTTGTAAAATTTGTAAACAATACCCACAATTATAACATTATATCAAATCCACACCATAATATTCCAAAATATATTTTGAGAAAAATTAATCTATATTCATAAAAGTTGGGGTCTTACAACCTCCCTTCTTATGAAATTTCATCCTCGAAATTAGGTACGTACTACTGGTATGTCAAAGAGGTTAGGATACCTTGACTTCATTTCATTTCTAACTCCTGTGTCATTTCCTCAACATTGTGGTTTCTCCACAAAACTTTGACTTGAGGTATAACCTTGGAGCGTAGAATATGATCCTTCTTATCCAAGATTTTAACAGTACCTCTTCATACATTAAATCTTCCGCTATCTCATCCGGTTCTAATTCAATAATGTGATTCGGTCTTCCACATATTTACGTAACATAGATATATGAAAAATGTTATGAACACGAGACATACTTAAGCGGTAAGCGTAGTCTATAAGCCACAGCTTCCTACTCGATCGAGGATTTTGAATGGCCCAATGAATCGAGGATTGAGCTTTCCTCTCTTTCAAATCTTGTAACTCCTTTCCATGGATTAACACGTAATAACACATGATCTCCAACATTAAATTCCATGTCCTTTCGATGAAGATCAACATAACTCTTTTGTCGATCTTGTGAGGTTTTTATATGTTGTTGGATCATTTGAATCTTTTCCGTAGTCATACATACCAACTTCGGTCCCAACAACATTGCTTCACCCACCTCGTCCCAGCATACTGGTGAATGACACTTGCATCCATCATACAACGCTCAAATGGAGCCATGCCAATACTTGCTTGATAACTTATTGTGGGAGAATTCCACTAATGGCAAGAACTTGTCCCAACTTCCTTTGAAGTCAAGGACACAGAGTCTTAATAGATCTTCAAGAGTTTGAATAGTCCTCTCCGACTGCCCATCCGTTTGAGGATGATATGCCGAACTAAATCGTAAATCTGTGCCCATAGCTTTTTGCAAACTAACCCAAAATTGTGAAGTGAATCTTGGGTCTCGATCTAAAACTATGGATACTGGCATGCCATGCAGTCTTACAATCTCATTTATGTACATACGAGCAAGACGTTCAAGTGAATAAGTTTCTCGTATAGGTAAGAAATGAGCAGACTTGGTCAATCTATCAACAATGACCCAAATCGCATCTATGCCTTGAGAAACCTTGGGAAGACCAGTAACAAAATCCATGGTAATGTGCTCCCACTTCCATTCTAGAATTTCAAGTGGTTGCAATGGACCTTTTGGCACTTGATGCTCCGCCTTGACTCGTTGACAAGTTAGACACCTTGAGATAAACTCCGCTACCTCTCTCTTCATATTGCTCCACCAAAATGTATGTCGAAGATCATGATACATTTTGGTACTCCCAGGATGGATTGTAAACGGTGTGTTGTGCACCTCCATCATGATCTTATACTTTAAATTAGGGTCTTTAGGAACACAAAGTCTGGAGTTGACTCAAAGTATTCCTTCTTCATCGATTATTTCTTCCAAAATAGCACCTTCTTGCACTTTCTTCTTCATACGCATTAGCTCCAAGTCCGTAAGTTGAGCAGATTTAACTTTATCAATTAAAGTCGGTTCTACTCGTATATTTGACATCATCACGTGGGTCCCTAGAGTCTTTAACTCTATTTCCATCCTTTGCAAGTCATGAAAAATGGGCCTTTGTGTTGACAATATCGCACTCGTACCCATATATGATCTTTTACTCAACGCGTCAGCTACCACGTTTGCTTTTCCAAGATGGTATTGAATGGTATGATCATAATCTTTCAACAGCTCAAGCCAACATCATTGATACATGTTGAGTTCCTTTTGGGTGAAGAAATATTTGAGGCATTTATGATCCGTATAGATCTCCACTTTCTCCCCATACAAGTAATGCCTCCAGATTTTAAGCGCGAAAATAACAGCTGCCAACTCTAGATCATGAGTAGGATAATTCCTCTCATATTCTTTGAGTTGTCATGAGGCATAGGCTATGACTTTCCTATGTTGCATGAGAACACATCCTAACCCTCTCGCTTGAAAGCATCATTATAGATGACAAATCCCTCCAAACCAGATGGTATTGTCGAATAAAGTCTTTGAATGAGTCTCCTCTTGAGTTCTTGAAAACTCTTCTCACATTCCTCGCTCCAACTGAATTTTGTATCTTTTCTAGTCATTTGAGTTAATGGAGTAGCGATTCAAGAAAATCCTTCCACGAATCTCCGATAATAACCAGCTAAGCCCAGAAAGTTACGTGCTTTGGTCACTGACTTAGGTTTCTCCCAGCTTTGAATTGCTTCAATCTTTGTCGGGTCAATATATATTCCACAATTTGATATCACGTGCCCAAGGAATGCTACTTCCTCAAGCCAGAATACACATTTCTTTAACTTAACATATAGCTTGTTTTCACGAAGCTTTTGGAGAATCAGCCTCAAGTGTTGTTCATGATCTTCAAGACTTTTGGAGTATATGAGAATGTCATCAATAAAGATAACTACAAAATGATCTAAATATTCCTTGAATACTCAGTTCATCATATCCATGAAGGCAGCAGGAGCATTAGTCAATCCAAAAGACATGACTAGGAATTCGTAATGCCCATACCGAGTTCTAAAAGCAGTCTTTGGAATGTCATTAGTTTAATCTTTAATTGATGATATCCGGAACGAAGATCGATCTTTGAAAAGAATTTGGCGCCTTGCAACTGGTCAAACAGGTCATCAATGCGAGGCAATGGGTACCTATTTTTGATGGTGACATGATTCAACTCCCGATAATCAATACAAAGTCGCATACTTCCATCTTTCTTCTTTACGAAGAAAATAGGAGCACCCCAAGGAGACGTACTAGGACGAATGAAACCGATGTCTAACAATTCCTGCAGTTGGGTCTTTAACTCCTGAAGTTCAATAGGAGCCATTCGATATGGGGCTTTGGAAATGGGTTTTGTCTTAGGGTTCAAGGTCGATACAAAATTCAATTTCACGCTCTAGGGTAGGCCATGAAGTTCTTCGGGAATACGTCGGAAATTTATTAACAATAGAAATATCATTCAAATCGACGTATTTTTGTTTAAATTTGTGACATGGGCTAAGAAAGCTTGACATCCATTTTTTTCAATAAATGAATAGCTTTATGGCTTGATATGACAATGATTCGACTTTTAATGGTTTGGTTGCTTAAATTCGCATAATAGGTTGGTTAGGAATATGAAAGCTAACAACCTTACAAAAACAATCAATTTTAGCATGATGAGTAGTTAACCAATCAATCCCTAAAATCACATCAATGCAAGTATTTTCAAAGAAATAAGATCGACGGCGTAAATGTGCGGTTGCCGATTTGAATCAAACAAGACTTATAAACAATGGATGTAATAAAGGTTTCCCCCAACGGAGTTTCAATAGATAAGTCAAAGTCTAATTTCTCCGGAGTCAAATTTAAACATTGAGCGCAAGTAGGAGAAATAAAAGAATGGGTAGAACTAGTATCAAATAAGGTATAGACTTCGTTAGAGTTTATGATTAGCTTACCCGTGATGACTTTTTTTGGGTTCCTCGCTTTTTCGGAGGTCACGACAAACGCTCTCCCTTGAACTACCGATTTTGTCTTATCTGGGACGGCCTTTGGTGCCTGCATCCCAGTTGGACTTAATTTCACTTTGCATGCATGACAAAATCGGGCTAGGTGACCTTCTCTTCCACAATTATAACACGCTTTGGACTGATGCGTACAGTTTGGACTGATGAGTCCCTCCTCTCTGCATTTGTAACATACAATCGGTGGTAGATCTCCTTCCTTAACAATGATTGCTGGTACTGACATCTTTTCATCATTATTGAACCTCCTCTTCTTGAAATTTCCACTCCTACTGTCTTAATCATGATTACCACCGAAGTGGTTACCATTTCTGGCTTGTTGATTTCCTCCACGTTTGTTGTCACCGTTTCGATGACTGCTACCACTGGTATTATCACTTTGCCAGCTGCTCTCTCTTTGTTGGGTTGACTCATTATCGTGCTCCAATAACTGAGCCGTATTTACAACATCTGAATACAAACAGAGTTTGTGAGAAATGAGGTATTAATGTATTTTGGGTTTTAAACCTCTTAGAAACATCCGTGTCATTCTCTCCTCATTATCAACCAAATGGGATGCAAATCGGGACAACTCGACAAACTTAGCCTCGTAATGTGACACGGTCATATTGTTTTGCTCTAGCTTGATGAACTCTACCTCCTTCATGTTACGAATACTTTTGGGAAAGTACTTGTCGTTGAACAGTTCTTGGAACTTCTCCCAAGACATCCTCAATGCGGGAGGCTGAGTATGTTTTATTAAATCCCACCAGTAATATGCCTCTCCTCTCAACATGAAGGTGGCAAAGGGAACCTTTTGCTCCTCAGAGCATCCCGAGACATCAAATATCTTGGTGATCTACTTTATCCACGTCTCTCGCCTTAAGTTGTTTGGTTTTCCCAAAAACTCCGATGATCCCAGCTCCTTGAATTGCTTAGCGGTGACCATCGGTGAGTCGTCAGTGTTTCCACCTACATTCTGAACAGGAGCCGCTCTCGCCTGATGTTGCATGAATTGCATAAAGCCTTTGAACATCCCATCGTTCATCATTTGGTCGGTGTAATTGTTTACTTGAGGATTATTGTCTTCCTCCTGCACATTATCTTGGGTATTGATTGTTGGTGACTCCACGCTCTCATGTGCTTCATTGCTAATCTCAACATTTTCAGATGCCATTTTCAAATATTGCCACAAAATAAGGGTTAATTGACATACCACATAATATCCCTATACTCTGACCGACCAATTAAATACCAAATAAACTTAGGTAGGTCATACTAGCGAAGGAATTACCCGTCTCTCCCCTCCTAGTTCTAGTCTCACATCTCAGCTAGGGATCATATCCCTAAGCTTTGATACCAACTGTGACGCCCCCAAAATAGGTATACATCACCCATTTTGAGTCTCCAAATACATGGTACAAAATTCAAATACAAACTTCTTTTATACAAAATGACAAAAGTGTAGCTGAGAGTTTTAACACGAATATTGTCTTCTAAACAATATCCAAACTCAAATTCAATCCTCATTACATTTATTATCACACTAAATAGTAAGGACTACTAAAACAATCATCTCGGACCATCACCGCTTCCCGACTAGTCCCTACCACGCTCTCATTTCTTGAAGAGAATAATGAAAGCAAAAGGGTGAGCTCAACTAGCCCAATGAAGAAATATTATGACTAAGATAATGCATAATAAATTATTGTTAGCCTTCAACAGTGTTAAACTGATAAAATATAATAAACATCAAGTTTAACTACAGCGGAACAAGTAATCCATTAGAAGAGTCAAGTAGAGCATGATATCTATTATCTTCTATGATTTAAAAAGTTTATCATCAATTTTATCGCTGGGACTCAACTTAATAAATAAACCACATCATCGAATCATCCCTGCACTACGGGCCAAGGATATTCATTTGTATCACGTCCACGAATTATCCCTGCACTACGGGCCAATGATATTTGTGTAATCATCAATGGTCATGATTATGCCAACAACTGTCCATCAATGCACTACGGAAGGACTTTTATCATTTGTAACATTATAGGTCATGATTATACCGAATTATCCTTGGTCATAATCATACCAATCAATAGTCCATCTACGTACTAAGGACCAAAGATGACTTTCATCACAATATAAGCACAAGGATGATGACAATGATATAAGAATTTAATTAAATGAAAGAAAAAGATAAATTTTAAATATTTATAATTTAATTTATCTAGAATTCAATAATGTCTAAATTGTCAACATGATCCTGCTTTGTGGAGTAAAATTCAAGAATAATATCCATGTATCAAAAATAATTTAGACAGAAAAGAAATAAATTTTTTGGGTGAATAGTACCTCGTGAATAGTACCCTATGAATAGTACTTCGAGAATAGTACCCCGTAAATAGTACCCCAACATGAAAAGTGACCTAAATATCCGAGTGAATAATACCTGAGTGAATAGTACCCGAGTGAATGGTAACCCATGAATAGTACCTCGGTATGAAAAGTACACCGAATCCCCGAGTGAATAATATTTGAGTGAATAGTAACTGAGTTAATAGTAACCTGTGAATAGTACCTCGAGAGAAAATATTGATATTTAATAATAAAAAAAATTAGATCAATATTCCAATGAAACGATACTGGATGAAGTGCAAAACTTAAGGATATTCCACTAATTTCAGGGTTTATAGAAGCAATACTTACCATAGTAAGTTTAAATTTAAGAATATGAAAAGAAATAACATACAAAACTGTAAATGGATTTTCAAATGTCATGCGGTACGTAATCCGCGTAGACAGGTTATTCTGACATATTAAAGGATAAATACAAAAAATAGTATTCCTTATGAATACGAAAGAAATAATACCACTTACCTTAGTAGAAGACTGGATACTACAATAGTGAAGTAGCATAATACTCTTCTTCTTGCTCTCTATAGTTTCTCTCTCTATAGTTTCTCTTGTGAATCTCAGTGAATTGGTGAGAATGAAAGAAGAATGAAGCTTCTATTTATAGGAGAATGGAATAAATAATAACTGATTCATGAACGGTCCAGATTGATTTACTATTACAATGGACGGTCCATATTGATTACTATTAAAACCATAACCGACGGTCTAGATTAATTTACTTTTAAAACCACCACCGACGGTCCAGATTGATTTACTATTAAAACCACCACCGATGATCCAGATAAATTTACTATTAAAACCACCATCGATGGTCTGGATTGATTTACTATTAAAACCACCATCATCCAGATTGATTTACTATTGAAACCACCACCGACGGTCCATAAAATTAGTAAATCTTCCCATGGAATACTAAGTCAAACTTATAACAAACGCCTCATAACAAATCCCTATATTTATATCAAAAAATTGAATAAATATTTACCATAAATCATTTATCTTTAATAAACACATTTTTAATCTATTAACAATTATTCATTATTAATATTATAACTCACAATATTTAATAACCATATCATTCCCAGGAAAGAGGGGGCTTTCTGATAAGGATTTCTCCCTATTGGCGCGTAATTAGGTGACCAAACCACTTTCCTCGACAGAACTTTCTAGACATCATCAATAATGCAAATTATAATATGAATAACATTGTCGTCTCAATTAGTGATTTAATAATATAAAATATTATGCAGATGATATTGTGACAATAATTGAATCAAATAACATGAGATACTTATCACGAAATTATTATTGTAGCAATAATTGAGTAAACTGAGTGGCTTCTTACGTAAGCATCAATAATCAATACCGTGTGCTACTATGCAACCATGCGTATTACTGTATTTTTACCACCGGGTATTTCAACAGTTTAACGGTAAAACTTTCGTCATTATTTTTATAAAAAGTTATTTTTGTCTTTTTCTAACTCCGAAAATACTTTTTCCGTTGTGGGGTCCACTAATGATTGTCTTGCGTCGTCTGAATATTCCTGTTTAAAACGAATATTCCCCGACCAATCGAATATTTTATAACAACTTTCTTACTTTGCAAAATTTATAAACATTACCCACAACTATAACATTATATCAAATCCACATCATAATATTCCAAAATATATTTCGAGAAAAATTAATCTATATTCATAAAAGTTGGGGTCTTACAGATGGTGGGTGGTTTTGAGATGCCTTGGAAGAGAGGGAGTATTATATATTATAATAAGTTTTGTTTTTTATAAAAAAATAGAATATATTATATTTTTTTCTGCATAGTGTTTGCGTAGTGTCTGCATAGTATTTGCATAGTAAAATTAGAAAAATATTCAGCCGAACCCGTGATTTCTTTCGAAATATACTGTGAAGTCCGTGAATTTATTTTGTAAATAGTATCCTTCCATTCTCCTATAAATAGGATGCTCAGTTTAGAAATGAAAAGCACACCAAAATCAGAGAATTCTTCTTCTATAATATTGAGCGTATTTCTTTCGAGTTTTAGGAAGCTTTGAGTGTAGAAAACAGTACAAGTTTTCTTCAAGAATATCCTCGTTATACCAGACGGAATACTCTCTTTATTAAGGTAAGGGATATTATTTTTGTTCAATATTGTAACGCCCCCAAATTCAGGTACTTGAAACCCGAATTCAGTGCTTTATGATACCATTTTTATGAGCGGAAATAATACTATTAATAATAACAATAATATGCATTTCAAACTTAACTTACATTTTTCAGAGTCTAATCCCAAGTACGCAACCTTTACTACATTCTTTACATGATAGATAATACATATCATTGTCTTAATACAGTTTAACTATTACAAAAGATACCATTAAACATATTATGTTTGCTTTCCTTTTCACTTGTTCTCGTCTGAACCTTCAAGTTGATCATTCTTAGCTAAAAAATTTTAAATATAAAGAAAGAATGAGCAATTGGGTGCCCAACAAGTAATAACAATTATAAATATAATTAGCTGAAAGAATTAAATATTTTCTTTGTACATCACTTCTACAACTAATTAATAGTTGTGAAGTAAACTGAACCGATAATAATAACATAACAATTCTATATCAAAATTTTGAAACTACGTATTGGCTATAAATAGATTTAAGTTGACATACTATGAACATTGTTTTCAATTTTTGAATAGGTTTAGCAGAATTTCATCCGCAAACTGTCATAACTTACGGGCGCGAGGGTGATCATCCCAATGTGCCCTGTATTGATCAATACTACAAACAAGAACAATATTATCGTTCACTTTGTCCTCCTTGGGCGCATAAAAGTTTTCCCTTGTTCAGGATGTTCATACGTAGTCTGGTCCGAACCAAAATAATTTGATTGGATACAAAAAGGTTTTATCATATTCAATGATATTTTTAAATCTGTGTCTAGCTGGTCAAATAGCTTAGACGGCTTTTACTTAATGTTTACATACGAGGGATCAATAAGTATATATATATATATATATATATATATCAACATGTGTTTAAATACAATGATTATCCAAGTGAGGACACTTGTATAACCATTTTTAGAAATTAACGAACAGAATATATATATATGAGTTATATAATATAATATCATGTTGATAAACAACGATCGGATATAATATATATAACAATAGGGTTAATAATCTGGTACAATAATAATATAAATCTGAAACTTTCTTACTCATGTCCATTGCATAAAGAAAATGCAAAGGTAGGATACTTGTCTGGTCTGCTGCTTATGTGACGCCCCGAAATCCGGTCTATCTTCACACCCGGATTCCGTACATCACGATCCCATCTTCTTCCAAACATACATCATTATATAGCTAAATATAACAACATATACTCTCAAATCCCAGGTTCTGGAAACCTTATAACCTTTTTCATTTCAAATAATGTTAAATACATTATTAATTTCATCTTAAAAGAGTGACTTTTATCCGCCACCAAGGATACATAACAGTTCCTTAAACTAGTCTATAGTTCAATTTCATCTTCCTATATTATAAATCTTCACTTGATCTTCTTGCTTATTCACATCCTGAATAGCACCTCATCTGGATACCGTCATCTTGCTTTTTACGGGATCCTAAGTTCTTCTAACATCGTTCGCTGAAAATGTTTTTCATTTAAAAGCAAGTGTGAGCATTCAATTGCCCAGCAAGTCATAGCAATTGAACAAACATCTTCAAGAATTCAAACGTTTCTTTAGAACTTCAATAATCGAACAAAGGTTATGAAGCAGCTTGAATAATAGGAATAATCTCGACTCCTATCATTTTAAAACATTATTCACATGCGCTTTGAAATACTTTCATTCTTCTACCTTTTTCATACTCATCATGTCTGGCTAGAATCATTAGCACAGACTTAACAATAACGGATCATGTATGAACAGAGCATTCTCTTATTGAACAGTTAAATCACAGAACAGTTCATCTCATAGAAACACTGAAGTGTTCACATTGTGGCTCAAGGCCTCATCGTTCTACCACTTTACAAAATATCGAACATTACACATGGCGAAACTTCTCAAGTTCAACATCTGAGAAGTTTAAGAAACTAGCATTCATTTGAAATATGAATGAAGTTAGGAAACTTGCCTTACGCACAGCTATAGCTTACGCTGAACTGCTCATTCCAGTTCCTATATAGCATATAAAAAAACAACACATACACCCATTAGTCATGTATATTTGACTTATGTACTAGTTTGCCTAACTTTACTTCTTAGGGTTCGCGTTCTTGTAACCTAAGTTTACGCAACCCCTTTCACTACCGTTCTACGGCTTCATGACATACGGAGATGTCTTACTTATACGTTCATCTTCTTTGATGTTTTACATCTTATCTTCTTCTTATTACTTCTCTAAGACTTAACACACATCGCTTCTCTGCTAGTAGTCCATATGGTACTCTGAGTTGTTTCCCACAAATAACCAATAAACAAGTTCCCGTCTCGTCTACACTGCCCATAACAGTGAGTTAGATCGGTTGCCAGTTTCGTATATACCTTCGCTCTCTGAAGGAATTGGTTAACCCAACTCCCATATGTCAACCATCAAAGGTTACGATTGTACTACAACTTACTTACCTTGACTTATCTGAACTATTAAACTATAATCTTCATTAAGTTAATTTCTCATTCTTTATGGCTTCCTGGAAACTAAATGCCACGCCTCAGTATTCATTCTTTATCATCTAAGTCATACAGTTTTTTGTATACTCAGAACGATCATTCCCTTTAATCCTTAACTCGGCTTCGTTACGTTAAACGTTATTATCTTTAATTCAACTTCTTTACCGTTCACAGTTTAAACATTGATCGTCATTATCTTACGGTCAAACCATACACGGGGTCTAGGTTCTATCCGTTTAATATTTGTATACCCTCAACCTTCACGTCGGTTAAAGTTTTCAACGCATACATTTTATTCTAACGTTCTTATCTGACTCACATTCGGCTTCCATTAATCTTATTACCGTTCATTACGGCTTTCTTAATACCATTCGTTATTCTTCTTTAATGTCGAAGCCATACAGTTCGCTGTATGCTAAGACCACTCGTTTACCACAACAGCGTTGCGTACAAAGCGTTTAAACGCTTCAAACTTATCTCTTACTATCATGACACAACATCGAAATGTTATTCATTACCCTCATCGCTCAACGTCTAAGGAATCACAACCCTATCAACCCCTCACAATCGTTCAACGCGACTACAGTCCCCAGACATCGGTTATGTATCTCGCATTTAAAAAAAAATTCTTTGTCTTTTAATCTCTTTTGACCATTTCATTCAACCTGTACTAAAGGTTTAATTCACTTGATAAAGTGTTATCTTAGTTGAACATTATGTTCTTTATCTTCCCGTACGTTTCCCCCAAGAGTTGAGCAGTTAAAAGCTCTTCTCTAGCTTTTTCGTACACTGGCGCTGCGGCGCCACTCTTCCTTCTATCTCTCGTGTTGGCACAGTTTGTAATACTTCGACCCTCACAGTGCAGTCTGCAGCCAGCCCACCCTTACAAAGGCATGGTTGGAGCCGCGGCGCCAAGCCCTAACCCTAGAAAATTTTTCTAAGTGTTAAATCCAATTTGAGACACTTACTTCCCGCTTCCATAATTTAATCGTTATAACTCGGAATGAGGTCATTCTAAAGCCATTCTCTTCCTTATCTTACATACTTCAATACCTCCGGACAGAACTTCATTATGAATCCGTTAACGTGCCATTCGTTTTGCATGATCTTCACCCTTCGTTCAATTTTACGTTTTTAACGCCCTTTGTTTGTTCGTCCGTAATTCGGTCATCCGAACTCGAATTCGTTCGTTCTTAAGTCCACGACTCACGTTTTCTATGTTTTCTTACATTCTTATGAAACCCTACACGTTCGGGTTTATTTACTAACTTTCTAATTCTCGTTTGTCTTTTACGAAATTTTTGCCATAACTTCGTTATAGCTAAGTTTTAATCCATTCTTCATGAACGTTTCTACCATTCCTAACCAAGCAATATGCATCTAACTTATACGCGATGGTTTTAAATTTGTCCATCAACAACAATTATCCTACGATGGTTTTAAATTTGTCCATCAACAACGTTCTTCGTGTTCTTCACATGTTCTTCGTGTTCTTCGTTCGTTCTTCATTTTAATCGATATTTTGGATTACGATTTCACTTTTAATTGGAATTTGATGTTATAGAACATTATTCCTTACTTATTTCATCTACTTATTGATATAATCAACTCAAATCATTCTAAATCATTACGAATCCTATACTTCCTTAAGAAATTTATTTACTAAACTTCAAATTCTTATTTTTCTTATTTCTCGTGATTTCAACCATATGAAATCATCCCTAACATTATCTACTTCTTATTCGTATTAAGTTATGTTTCTAAACATAAAAACTTAAAGAAAATTTATAAAAGACTAGGTTTTAGATTACCGTTCTCATTTAATCTCCTTCCGTCGGATAAAGTTTGTTCATGAGAAACTTTTCCTCCTCCTTTTCCTCTTCTCCCTCATCCAAAATCTCTCTCTCTCTCAAATGTTTGAACAATTTTCAAAATCTCATACAAATGAAAGCTAGCTTCCTATTTATAGAAAATCCAAGCTAAGGGTCTTTTAGTCATTTCACCCACTTAACCTCCTTACTATTCATGACTTAGGGACTAAGTTAACTTACTCCTTAAGTTTACTTAACACTTAAGTCTACTTAGCCTTTAAGTTTGCTTAACACTTAAGTTTACTTAACACTTAAGTCTACTACTTCCACCTCCTTACTATTCACCAAACTTAGCCTGTAAGTTTCGTGGTTCTGTTTTTCGGGTTTTGTCCGACAGTTTTAAAAACTGCAATTCTTGGAATCCAAATATTTTTGGATATTTCTTCTTTCCTTTACCGATTAACTTTTACGTATTCTTCGGATTTCTGAAAAACTAAAAAACACTTTTTGGCGTTGAGCGTTTTCCTTCACGTTTTACCCTAATGTAGCTAAACGAATGAAAAGTATATAGCAGTACTTTTCGTTGTTTTTATTTTATCTGATTTATACACGTTTTTCGAGAAAAACTTTTATCGGCTTACTTAACTTTTCGAGATATATTATCATCAAATCTTTCGACGGAATGTCATTTCGACATACCGAACTCTCAGAACGGATTAGGTTATTCAAACCCTAACCCTTAGGTTTCGTCGGGTGAATAGTGCCTATTTTGTCTTTCTCCCCAGAAATATTTTTATTCTCGGAAAATTTTCATTTTCGTCTTGAAAATTCTTAATCACTTAGTCTAGCTCGTAGCCAGAATCCTCCCGACTTATAATCATCCTAGGTTTTAGAACGATTAATAAACACATAACACATAATATTATTAATAAAAATTCATTTTATTAATAACTAATTCTTTAAACTTAAATTCTGGAAAATACAAATTTTCTATGCGTTCTGACTTACAATTCTAAGTTGGTTTTATCTTTTATACCGAAACCTATCATTAATAAGATTATTTTACTGATTAGAACAACATATCGTAACATATAGCACTGCTTATTACAGTCAACACATAACCTAATCACCTTGTCACACATATTCAACAGTCATTGAATCACAAACAAACATTAATACAGTCAAAATATCTAAGTCCAGATCAATTTCTGAAATATGTCGATTAAATCTTAGAAACGACTTTATCGGGTAATTATCGAGTCTAAGACTCTATTCTGTAGTTCAATAGACGTAAATATCAATCATATTATTTTTCATAACCTTGTAATAATTTTTAAACAATTATTATAATTTATCATGACTTTTCAAATACTGGAATCATTATAAAATAATTTAATATTAAATAATTCTATTATCATTAACATTTAATTAATATTAAACTATTAATGAAACCATTGCCAAAATATTAAAGTTATTTATAATAACTCAAAATATTTTTAAAGTACTAATATTACCCTTAAATGATTTTTTAAATATTTAAAATTATTTTTAAATAATTATCATTAATACTTAAATATTAATGCACTATTTGCAAAATATTAAAGGTCATTAATTATAACCTAAAATATCTTCAATTCATTTATATCCTTTTTAAATGATTTTTAAATTAATAAAACCATTTTTAAACTATTTATTTAATATAATTATTAAATAAACTTAATATCAATAATCTTAAATTAATATCATTAATATTAAATTATTAATAAAATTATCCTTCATATATTAAAAGTTACATTTTATAACTTAAAATATCTTTAAACACTTTATTTTCATTTAAAATAATTTAGATAATATTAAAATCATTTTTAAACTAATTTATTTAATATAACCTTAATATCATTAATAATACTTAATTAATGAAATTTACCTTTAAATATTGAAAGTTATATTTTATAACTTCAAATATTATTAAACTCTTTATTTTCATTTAAAATGATTTTTCTAATATTAAAGTCATTTTTAAATTAATTAATTTAATATAATTATTAAATAAATCTACTATCATTAATATTAAATAATTAGTGAAATTTGCTTTAAAATATTAAAAGTTATATTTTATAACTTCAAATATTTTTAAATACCTTATTATCATTTAAAATGATTTTTAATATAATAAAATCATTTTTAATTAATTTATTTAATACATTTATTAAATAAATTAAATATCAATAATATTCAAATAAATACTAATATTTATGAAAAATATGTCAAATTATTAAAAGTTAATTTTTATAACTTTAAATAATTTTTGTAATTTTCAGAAATTAATTTCTATTTTTAAATTATTTTTGTAAATTAATTAATTAAAATTAACTAAGTGTGTCGCTAAAGCCTTTGGAGACAGAAAGCGTCGCCTTAGGTGTTCTTGAGGCTCAAGAACATTCAATGTCAGTGATCGACTAGTCATGTTTGACCAAACATAAATGTCAGGTTATGAAATTTCTGGGCATGTTATAACTTTGATCAAGTACTACTAATGTAATAGTGCATGATACAACAACTAACAAGGTCATACAACATAACAACAAGGAGATTTGTCCGTTCAAACTCACTGTCAGAGCTTTCTGGGTTACCCAGAAACCTAGTCAGCCTCTAGGGTCCAATTTGAGGCTCAATTTGGTTTAGGTCCTGGTCATAACAAGTTGTTTTTATGGTTCAAGCTTATAGTCTACATGACAAGGTACACATAACATTCATTAGATCAATCAAACTACAACATAATCGTAAGCTAGCATCTGGTCAAACCTTATTAGAGAGGTTGTTCATCCTCTTTTCTGGAAATTCCAGAAATGCAAAATCAGTGTAAGTGGCCTACTTTGACCACTTGCTATAATCGATCTGTTGATTGTTTATGGGATCTTAAGGCATGAGTCTATAGTACAAACAACAGGCTACACTTTAATTACAACAATAACCACAAAAAACATAACAACTAACAGATCAAGGAGCGTAAATATGTTGTCAGACACTGAAATCAATTTTTGGGATACCCAGATTCATTCTCGGTCATGGTCGGTCAACCGACTTTGACCGATTATAACATAAAATCTAGACATTAAACAACTGTAAATCCACTTCCAGGTCAAAGACAACATGACAGAGTATAGATTACAACTTTAAAACAACAATAATTATAAACGAACAAGAATCTGTGGCTCCTGACATTAGCTTATCAGACCACAAAAATGTTCTTGGATAGTTTTTGAAAAAACTCATTTTTAAAGAACTTTGATGCTATGGATCCATGATAAATCATCATAGATCTTCATAATACATCCATTAGCAAGATTCTAAACACATATTCACAAAAATTTTCTTAGCATTTAGGATCAAAATAGATTAGGGCTTCTATACCTTCATGCACAAATTCTTGAATCTATGCCTCTGATTTGTTGTGGGTGTTAGTGGGGCTTGAATTGTGACTAAACTAACACTAGAATTTCGTGGGTTTGGGTGAGAGAAAAGTGATTTGGGTGTTTGGAGAGAAATGAGGCAAAAATGAGGCTTTTCTCTCTCTTGGATCTTATAAACAACAATTTGCAATGAATTGGCTGAGTTGTAGTGGTTGTTATGCATTTAATTTCAGTCACAAGGAAGTCAAGAGTTGGTAACCAACTCAAATTTTGCTAGATACACAAGTAAGCTTCAATAATGCAATAAGGGCATTTTTGTCATTTGGCTAACCAATTTAATGGCAATCTTGTAACATGGCTAACCCTTAGGGTTTAACCCTTAGGGTTTAACCCTTAGGGTTTAGCACATAGTGTTGTAGGATTTCTAACTTGAACAAAAATGAATTTTTTTTAGTTTCTAAAAATACAATTTAAGGTTTCTTAATTAAATTTAAGTTTTTAATTTACTTAGTACTTTGCTAATTAGGTTTAAGATACACTAATTAGCATTAAATTTCCCAATTTAGCGATTAGGGTTTACCATAAGCAAATTAGGGTTTATAATTTAGAAAAATAATAAGGGTTTATATAATTTTAAAAAAAATTACGGTTTTGAATAATTAAGATTCTCCCTAATTAGGGTTAATATCTTTAATACCGGTCATTACACACATTAACATGATTACATAACAATCTTAAGCTTACATTTGACTTTTGAATTAGGGTTTAACAACTTGAACTTGGGTTTTCTAATTTTTAGAAATTATGGTTTCTAAATATTAATTAGGGTTTACCTAATTAATCATAAAATTATATAATACACAACATAAATCATATAACACAGTTATATAACAGTATCGAACTCATAATTGAGTTTCAAATTAGGGTTTACATTTATTAATTAGTTAATTATTATTTAAGGTTTCTAATTTGAGAAAATAGGGGTTTAAATCACTAATTAGGGTTTTTCTATAATTAGCATTAACACTTATAATACAAATAATATATCACATAACACAGTGACTTAACAGATTTTGAAGTCTCATTTGACTGCAAAACTAGGGTTTATCAGTAATACGAGGGTTTTCAAATATTGCACCGTCATTGACCAATCATTAACAATGCGTACATACATTACATATTTATATAAAGAAAAATCAAAATATACTTAATATAGTATTATTATTCCCATTCCTTAATCAAAACCTAGAATTAGGGTTTGGATTCCATATCCATTTATCTATCATATACCTACAAGTATTAATTAAGTTATAATAATTAACTTAACTATTCTCAATAAATTCACATAATAAAATAAAATAATTATTATAATAATTCTATAATCATTTCAGTATATTATTTAAATAATATAAAATCATATTTTCATAGAAATAAATAATAAAATCATTTTTACTATAAAATTATTTATTATAAGAATATACTTTATAATGATCAATAATTCTAAAATAAAATTATTTATAATAATCAATGTAATAAATAAATTTTATTTATCACATAAATACATACACATTACCTTGCACGCATTCTCACCTTTAAAATAAAAAAAAAATTATACGCAAAATTTCTGATTTAATTATATAGAAAATATCGGGTTATTACAAATATTCTTAAGAAATAATATTTTCTTCCATACTCTGTAGTATATTAGTAATATTATTTCATTTCAGATTCCGAATTCTACACTCATTTTATTAAGTATTGCTTATATACTCCTTGAAATTAGTAGAATATCCTTGAAATTTGCGTTTCATCTAGTATCTTTTCACGAAAATATTATTCTGAACTTTCTTGATACTTTTTAATATTTTCATGCTAGGGTACTATTCACGTGATACTATTCCTGAAGTACTATTCATGGGTACTATTCACTCAGGTATTATTCATCCAGGGTACTATTTATGACAAAAATTAATTTCTTTTTGGTTCAAATCATTTTTGATACAATATTATTCTTCAAGTTTACTCCACAAAGCAGTATCATGTTGACAATTTGGACATTATTGAATTCTGGATAAATTAAATTATAAATCTTTAAAATTTATCCTTTACTTTCATTTAATTGAATTCTTATATCATTGTCATCATTCTCATGCTTATATTATGATAAAAGTCATCTTTGGCCCGTAGTACATAGATGGACTGTTGATTGGTATGATTATGACCAGGGATTTTTCGGTGTAATCATGACCTGTAATGCTACAAATGATGTGGTAAAAGTTCTCATTGGCTCGTAGTGCGTTGATGGATAGTTGTTGGCATGATCATGACCATTGGTGATAACACGAATATCCTTGGCCCGTAGTGCATGAATAATTTGTGGATGTGATACTATGAATATCCTTGGCCCGTAGTACATAGATAATTCAGTGATGTGGATTATTTATTAAGCTGAGTCTCAGTGATAAAAATGTTGATAAACTTTTTAAATCATAGAAGATAGTAGATATCATGCTCTACTTGACTGTTCTAATGGATTACTTGTTCCGCTACAGTGAAACTTGTTATTTATTGTATTCTATCAATTTAACACTGTTGAAGGCTAACGATAATTTATTCTGCATTATCTTAGTCATAATATTTCTTACTGGGCTAGTTGAGCTCACCCTTTTGCTTTCATTGTTCTCTTCAGGAAATGAGAATGTAGCCGGGACTAGTCGGGGAATGGAATGATAGTTCAAGATTGTGGCTATAGTAGTCCTCACTATTTTATAGAATAGTGTGATAATAATTGTAATGAGGACTCCATTTGAGTTTGGATATTATCTAGAAGACAATATTCATGTTAAAACTCTAAGCTCATGTTGTATAATTAAGTTTGTATTTGTATTCTATACCATGTATTTGGCGACTCAAAATGGGTGATGTATACCTATTCTGGGGGCGTCACATTGGAAGAGATGGACAATGAAGTATTCCCATGACTAATCAACTATAATTCAGTGAAACGGTACTATGCCATGGAACTATCTTACCCATGATCATCAACCCATTCCCCAATAAAATTTTTCCTCGATTCAGGAAAGACCCTTCGTTGTCAATGCAACTTTATCGGGTGGAGCCCTAAGATTGGAAGAGATGGATGGTGAAGTATTCCTGCGTCTGATCAGTTATGATTAAGTGAAATGTTAATATGTTTGAGAACTATCTTAGTCATCATTAACCCATTATGCAATGAAGAGAAAAGAGAAAATCAATCAGGCCAAGTCTGAACTATGAAGGACTTGATCTCCCACCATTCATGTGGGTACGTAATCTATGGTGCAGTCAGACCAAACAAACATTTTTCAAATTCCCAAAATATTCCACTCCCTATACATAATACCATTCCCAATCAATCAGGCCAAGCCTGAACTTCGAAAGACCTGATCTCCCACCATTCACGGGGTTATGTAAGCGGCTATGTTGCGGTCAAACCAAACAAATATTTTTCAAATCTCCAAAATACTCCACTCCCTATACAAAATACCATTCCCAATCAATAATGCCAAGCTTCGAACTCACGAATGACCTTATTTCCCCCATCCATGAGAAATGCGTAGAAAGGTCCTTTTTATGGTTCGATCAAACCCTCAAAACCCAAATCAAAATCCTAACCCTCAAAATCAAATGAAAATCAAAACAAAAACCCATATATACCTAAAATCCTGGTCAACGACCCGTGATGAGAATATCCAACGGCATTTCAGAATCGCTGCATTAAATCTGTGACAACCCAAAAATTTATAAAATCTTGAACGATTAAATTAAAAGTTAAAGAATAAAACTTGGATTGGAAATAGATGAATAATTAAAAAAAAATAGAGAAACATATACTGTTTAATATTTGAAAGAATATAGAAATTTAATTTGAATGATAGAAATGATAAGATAAAGAATAGAAGAGAAAATATGGATTACGAAAAATCCAAAAAGCCGTATAATGGATTTATGAGTACAATTGAGGTATATTAAGAATAAGTTATTATGCTACCTTTAAATTTAAAAGAATTAATGAAAGAGATTTTGTATGTGTAACAAATTTATTAAGGACATAAATTTCAAGTGAAGAGATATTATAAGAATAAAGAGAATGTG
This sequence comes from Panax ginseng, assembly GCA_020205605.1. Lineage (NCBI taxonomy): Eukaryota > Viridiplantae > Streptophyta > Magnoliopsida > Apiales > Araliaceae > Panax > Panax ginseng. Next base: position 74,916,046 of record CM035149.1, read on the forward strand.
TATGTGTATAGGTACATATACTTAATGATGTGCTATATATATATTAGCAAGAAAAATTATTAATTAAATTAATCATACAAGAATATTAGGTCACATTAATTGTTTATCCATGTATTAAATACTTTTGTGACTTATGAAGAATATGTATGTGATTAAATAAATATATATATTGTAAATATGTATATATGTTTATTTATTTTATAAAGAGAATTAAAAGGAAACCTTATAACCTAATTCACACATTAGGTATGAAAATTAAATAACCTAAGGGTTATGGTATTGAAGAATATTAGTATTTAAAATTATATTAATCTAAGAGATTCATTTTATTATCTAAAATTATTGTTTATTTTAAAACAAGTCTAATTGGGTTATAAAAATTAAATGTACATGAGTAATTATTTAAAGTCCAATATAAGTGGACTATAAATCCTAATTAAATAAATAGGGTAAAGTATTTTAATGTGATGGACATTTAATAATTAAGGTGGCCCAAAATAATGTAAATAGTAGCCCAAATTTAATTAGAAATCCCAAGCAACAAATCAAGTAGCCAAAAACTTGGTCCAATAAATAAGGGACTTTTGGGTCATTTTATTAAGCAAAATCTGGTAAGAAAATAAATCAAAAATGGAGGATAAAAGGTGCCAAAATGAGGAGGAGAGCCCATGTGATGTTATCATTATTTTAAATCACTATCTCATGTGTCACTCCATTAATTGGCCACCTTAGTTGTTTAAATGTGCAAGTAAATTAAAAATAAGGAACAGGGAGAGAGAAGTGTTGGGCAATTGATATACATACATAAATTATATCTATACTTATTCACCAATATCAATTATCCATCCCATTTTAATCATTTAAAAAGTTACTTTACCTTCTTAGTTATTTTACCTTCTTAGTTCCTTCCTCCACAAAAAGAATAGCTTAAAAAGTAAAATAGAAGGAGTAGAGAGAGAAAACCGTGGCCTAGAAGGGGGGAAAAGGAGAGAAATTTAATCATCATCCTCCCAAAATCATCTTTTACTTTGGAAAATCAAGAAGGATATATAGCACATAGATCAAGGTATAAATTCCGAAACTAGTTATTTTCTTTCTACTTGGTTTGTTTTGCAAAATAGAGGGGTTAATGTTTTTGAACTTAAAATCCTTAGATCTACATACTATTCAGTGTTGCATGTATGGATCTAACCATTTGAGTGCTTGCATGTTGATCAAAAAAGAAGATATGGAAACTATGTTCTAAAGGGGCTAGAAAACCCTCACTTTCTTCCACTTTTATCAACTATCATTTGAAATCTACACATCCTTTTTGCAATCCGTCAAAGAGGGGTTCTAGATATGTGAGTTAGTTTTTAAAACCAAGTGGTAGCACTCAAAAATGATGATTCTACACGCCATAGTGGCTGTTTTAGTCAAAATAGTCCAGCTTGTGAAGAAAAAGGAAATGACCTATTTCTGACTAGCCGCTTGCAGGGGCATTTTCATCCTTTATCTTTACTTTACAAATTCTGAAAAAATTTGGGATGTTAATATGATGAGTTATCAAGATCTGGTCCAAAGATGACGATTTTTGGATTTTTAGAATGAAATATATGGATTTTACAAGAAATGACTATTTTAAAAGTAAACGGAAATAACTCTTTGTGGTTAATTCCAAAAATTATGAACGTTTTACTGGGAGTAGATGTTCATAGCAGGAGTATGTCCTGAAAATTTTAGAATTTTCAAAAAAAAATCAATTTATAAAAAATGTTGCAAGGTCTGACTGTTTTGGACTATTTAAAGTTAGTAAACGGAATTAAAAAAATCCATAAACATTATATGTTCATTAGAATATCATACACTGATGTTTCCCAGAAAAGAAAAAAATTTAGACATGTTTTGGTATTTTTCATGTAAATGATTGAGTTATGAATAAATGGATAAAATAAGTAATGTAATGTTATAAAGGGTAAAAAAATATAATTTTTTTGACAAAAGACCCTTAATATGATGTATCAGAATTATGGAGGGTATTGTGGTCATTTTTGATAAAATATTATATTTATAGCATTTTATGATTGTTAAATAAATAAATTAGTAAAGGGTAAATAACTAAAATAAATTGTTTATTGGGTTAATAAATGATTAAAATATTATTAAGAGATTAATAATATTAGATTAAGATATTATTAAGTGATTAAAATATTATTAAAGGATTAATAATATTTGGAAATGATTAAGATGTTGATAAGTGATTAAAATATTATTAAAAGGTTAATAATATTTGTAAACGATTAAGATATTATGAAGTGATTATAAGAAGTGAGTGAGATATTATTAAGTGATTAATAATATTAGAGAAGAGTTTTAAGATGATAATAAAGTGATTGAAGTATTATCAAATGACGATAATAATATTGATGGTTTAAGGTGTTATCTAATATTTGATTTTGTAGCTAATTGTTAGCTAATTTATTAAGGTAGTAGTATTATGAGGTATGATATGATATGCTAAATGAGCGATCAATCTTATTAATGATAGGTCTTTTATAAGAGATTAAATTAGATTGCGTAGCAGTAATCGACGAGCAAGACAAGTTTCCTAACTCAAACTTGACTTATTATATTTCAAGCATTTTAGTGGTTCAATTATTGACAATTATTGCACATCTATGATTATTGATTCGCACTTAGTACAAAATGCAAATGTTTAACTGGTATGAAAGGCTGATCACCTTGATTACCAAAGTATTTATTTATGGTCATTGTTGGCCACTTAGAGTTATCAATTCAATCATTCATGTATTAAACTTTGATTCATGCTCTTTCACAATCATTATTGTAATAACCTGATATTTTCTATATAAATAAATGAGAAATTTTGCATATAAATTTATTATTATTATTATATCAAAGTGGGAATATGTGCCAAGTAATGTGTATGTATATATGTGATAAATAAAATTTATTTATTACATGAATAATTTCAAATAATTTTATTTTAAGAATTATTGATCATTATAAATTATATTCTTATAGTAATTAATTTTGTAGTAGAAATGATTTTAGTATTTAGTTTTCCATAAAAATATGGTCATATATTATTTAAATAATATATGAAATGATTATTGGAATTATTATAATTATTATTTTATTATATGAATTTATTCAAATTAATTAAGTTAATTATTTTCATTTAATTAATTATGGTCTAATTTGAAAGATATTTTAGATATGGAATCCAAACTTTATTTCTGGATTTTTATCAATGAATGAGAATAATAATATTATATTAAATACAATATTATTTTTCACTGCTATAAATATATACGGTATATGTGTAGACTGATAATGGTTAGTCAATTATGGTGTATCACGACAAACCGTAGTATTACTGTCATAAACCATAATTGGAAACTCAAAACTGGAGTTTAAGATTGGTTATAAATTGTGTTATATGAATTATGTTGCATATTATAGAATTTCTGTTAATTAGGAAAACCCTAATTAATATTTGAAAACCCTAATTAATATTTGAAAATCCTAATTAAAATTAGAAACCCTAATTTGCTAATTAGGAATCCTAATTGCTAAAATTAGAAACCCTAATTATTATTTTAGTAAATTGAATTGTTAATTTGGGAACCCTAACAGTATTAAGGAACCCTAATTATTTAAAACCCTAATTTCTATTTTAAAACCCTAATTTTAATTAGTAAGTTCTAATTAAAATTTTATTAGACTTTAAACTTAATTTTTCAAACCCTAGAAATTATTTGGGAAACCTTAAGGTTTAAAATCTATTGATTAAAACCTAGATTAAAGTACCATCGACAAGAATACCATTAAAATTGTTAGCAAAATGACCTAATTACCCTTTTTGTCCCATTCTTGGAATTATTGCTAACAAAATCTTGCCAAATCTTGGCAAGTCATCAACCTAGTCTAGCTAGGGGCTAATAAATTCTAGCTCTCAGCCATTATTAACATCCAAATACATTGCATACAAGTTATAGATAAGGATTAAGAGAGAAAAAGTGCATTATTTACCCAATTTGTACAACTAACACTCAACCAAACTCTCTCAAGCTCAAACGCACGAAATCCAAAGGTGTTTCAGTCCCCAAATCAAGCCCCACTAACTCACATAAAAATCAGTAGCCAAGGAATCAGAATTTGTTCATAGTAAGGTATGAACCCTAAATCAAATCTTATCTTGAACCCTATTTAGATGTTAGATTTTTATGTTAAAACATGTAGTATGTAGTGTATATTGATGATCTGGGTTGGTACATAGGGGATCCATAACATCTAAGTACTTAAAATTAAAGTTTTTGAAAATCTAGAAAAAGCTTAAAAATGTTGTCTGACAACGAATGTCAGAGCCTCTAGATCTTTCTGTGTTAAGTGTTATGTGTGTTTTATGTTATGGATTTGTTCTATAACATGTGGTCTTTAATTTGAAACTTGAACCATGGTCAGATCATATATAGAACTCAAGTTATGGGTGGTCAAAGTGAGTTGACCGATCAGAAATTCTGAGTTTCTGGGTAACCCAGAAACCCAGATTTTTTGACAGTCATTTTTGAAGCTTTTGATCTTGCTGTTGTTTTATAGTTTGGTCAAGTTATTGTTTTTATCTTGTATCCTTACACATAAGAATACTACCCATTTATGCTTTCATATTACTTAGATCGTGAACATATTGAAAATTAATCGTGGTCAAACTAGGTTGACTGATCTGCCCAGATGAAGATTCTAGAAAACCCAGAATCTTCAAGAACGCGTTTCTGACAACAGTTTGACCGAGCTATATCTCTTAGATCTGTTGTTGTTATACTGTTTTTATGTAATAGATCTGTTGTCTTGCATGCTAGCTACAATCTAGAACTCTTAGGTCACAAAAAAATCACACGAACAACAAGTAGTGGAAGCCCAAACATGCATTATTGATCTGTTCTTCATTTCGGAAAACTCACAATGAAATGAAGAACAACCTCCTCACATGATTTTTAAAGCTTAGATCTTCTTATTGATGATGTTTAGGCTTGAACAATGATCAAACTAGATACCCTATTAGTTAGTCTACAAGGTCCAGCGTCTAACATAACGCTAACATGAACTATTGACAACATAATATGCTTAAAGAAGGTTTGATTTACCATGACCATATTTTCGGCAAATTTCGGAAATATGATGAACAACGCTCGACAAAGACTAGTTCAAAGCTTAATAACTTTCGATTGTGATGATGTATGACCGGTTATTGGTTGTTACATGTAGTGTTACACTAGTTCTACAAGATTCAATCATTATCTAACCCCAAAACACATTTTCACAATTGATTTATTGATGGTCAAACATGGTTACTCGAAACTGACCTTTGAATGTTCTTGAGCCTCAAGAACACCTTAGGCGACACTTTCTGTCGCCAAAGGGCTTGAGCGACAGACTTATTAAAATTAATTAATTTAATTTCTAAAAATCATTTAAAAATAGAAATTAATTTCTGAAAATTACAAAAATAATTTTAAAAATTATTTGAAGTTATGAAAATTAACTTTTAATAATTTGACATATTTTTCATAAATATTAATATTTATTTGGATATTATTTCTATTTAATTTATTTAATAAATGCATTAAATAAATTAATTAAAAATGATTTTATTATATTAAAAATCATTTTAAATGATAATAAGGTATTTAATAATATTTTAAGTTATAAAACATAACTTTTAATATTTTAAGATAAGTTTCATTAATTATTTAATATTAATGATATTAGATTTATTTAATAATTATATTAAATAAATTAATTAAAAATGATTTTAATATTATAAAAATCATTTTAAATGAAAATAAATAGTTTAAAAATATTTTAAGTTATAAAATATAACTTTTGATATTTAAAGGTAAATTTTATTAATAATTTTATATTAATGATATTTGATTTATTTAATAATTATATTGAATAAATAAATTAAAAATGGTTTTATTGATTTAAAAATCATTTAAAAAGATATAAATGAATTAAAAATATTTTAAGTTATAATAAATGACTTTTAATATTTTGATGAATAATACATTAATATTTAAATATTAATGGTAATTATTTAAAAATGATTTTAAATGTTTTAAAAATCATTTAAGGGTAATATTAATACTTTAAAAATATTTTTTGAGTTATTATAAATAACTTTAATATTTTGGCAATGGTTTCATTAATAATTTAATATTAATTAAATATTAATGGTAATAGAATTATTTAATATTTAAATTATTTAATAATGATACCGGTGTTTGAAAATCATGATAAATTATAATAATTAATTAAAAATTATTATAAGGCTATGAAAGATAATATGACTGATATTTAAATTATCTAATTGAATATTGAACTATAAAATAGAGTTTTAGACTTAATAATTACCCGATAAAGTCGTCGGTACACCGAAATATTTTAGAAATTGATCTAGACTTAGATAGTTTGACTTAGATATGTGTTTGTTAGTGAATCAATCACTGTTAAAGTATGTGACAAATGTGATTAGGTTATGTGTTGACTTCAAATAGCAGTACTATGTGATATGATATATTATTCTAATCGAACGGATGATCTTATTAATGATAGGTTTTAGTATAAAAGATAAAACTAAGTTGCTTTATTGTAAGCAATAGCTCAGGCAAGTATCCTACCTTTGCTTTTACGTTATATAATGGACATGAGTAAGAAAGTTTCAGAATCATATTATTGTGCCAGATTATTAACTCTATTGTTATTGATTATGTATCCAATTATTAATATTCATACAAGTTCTTAAATTATCCGATTATTGTTTTTCAACACAGTATTAGTGCATATATAATCCAGATATTTATTTTGTTCGTTAGTTTCTAAATATGGTTATACAAGTGTCCCACTTGGATAATCATTGTATTTAATCACATGTTGATACATACTTATTGATTTCCAGTATGTATACGTTGACTTAATAGCCGTCTAACCTATTTGATTTGGCTAGACACAAACTTAAAAATATTGTTGAACAAGATAGAACTTTATTGTATCCAACCAGATTATTTTGGTTCGGATTTCCGACTATGTATGAACATCCCGAACATGGGAAAACTTTTGTGCACCTAAGGTGGATAAGATGAATGATAATATCATGCTTGCATGTAGTATTGATCAATACAGGGCATAACGGGTTGATCACCCCCCGTGCTTGTAAGTTATGACGGTTTACAGATGAAGTTCTATTTAACCTTTTCAAAAATAGAAACAAAACAATGTTCACAGTCTGTCGACAAATCTCCAATTATAGTCAGTACGTAGTTTCAAAAATTTGATATAGAATTGATATGTTGCTATTATTGGTTTAGCTTACTTCACAACTGTTGATTCGTTGTAGAAGCGTCATTCAAAGAAAACATTTAATTCTTTCAGATAATATCTATTGTTGTTATTACTTGCTGGGCAATCAAATGTTCATTCTTGCTTTAAATTTAAATGTTTTCAGCTAAGTATGATCAACCCGAAGGATCAGGCAAGAACAAGGGGAAAGGAAAGATGTTCGAATGAGTTTTATAAAATTTTGTGTAATAGTTAGAGTTTATTGAGACAATGATATCTATTGTCTATGATGTAATGAATGTTTAAAGGTCGCGTACCTGGAAATAGACTCTGATGCATATGTAAATTAAATTTGGTATCTATATTATTGTTATTATTATTAGTATTATTCCGCTCATAGAAATGATATCGTGAAACACTGAGTTCGGGTTTCAAGTTCCTGAATTTGGGGGTGTCACAGTTATATTGTTGACAAATTCGAAAGCTTATTCTTTCCTTCAATCATGATATATCTTTATTATATTTAAACTTGTTGAGCAAAGTAGTTGCTCACCCTTGCTATATCATGATAACATTTAACTTAAGCCCGAGTGTCCGAAGAAGGATAAAGCCAAAGGCAAAGTTGGAGAATAGTTCCATATGAACGTTTAGCTCTTACAATTATCTTGTGATTTTGTAAACCTTTTGAATTATTAAGGTATATAATGAATTAAGGTTGTAGACCTTGGGAAATGTTGTAGAATCATGTGAAATAAACAAATGTATGTTTATATATTTTGCGATAGTTATAGAATAAGTAAAAAGATGATGTATCATGACACACCAGGTCTGAGGTTCAAGGGACCCGAATTTAGGGGCGCCACAAGTTGGTATCAAAGTTGTAGGTTATAAACCTTAAGTAGGGGTACCTTAGGCTATAATCGTAGAGATAAGGATAAGGAATAAACTCAAATAGAGTTTAGAGTGCTAAGAGATGAATTCGGAAAATTCATTATTAAGTAAAGAAGAAGATATAGAAGATTCACAGAAGAATCTCGAAGAGTTATAAAGATAAGAATCCGAAGTTACCTGACTATGATAATAAAGAGAAGATAAGTTATTTTAAGAAAAAAGTATGTTGAATTGGACATTCAATATACTATATTGGGTATATAGTATGATGAATTGGAATTCAATATGCTTAAAAGGGGAATACATGTTGCTATATTAGAATATAGTTTGAATACAGTTTGTTGAGTTAGTATATAGTTTGATGTATTAGAATACAATTTGAATATTATATGCTGAATTAGTATACAGTTTATTGTATTAGTATAACAGTTTGTTGCTTAGATATTTCAGTTTGTTGTGTTGGAAAATAGCAAGCTGTTTAGATAATCCAAGTTGCTGGACTGGTCTGTTTGGATAATCCAAGTTATTGGATTGATCTATTTGGATAATCCAGTTTGCTGGATTGGTATTCGGTTTACTAGATTATAAAGAAAAACTTATAAAATAAAAGATTAAGTGTTAAATAATAATGTATATGATAAAGAGTTGTTATAGAGCAATGTAAAGATTGCGGTTTTGGGAATAAATAAATGTTTAAGGCTTTAAATAATCAATTTTATCAATTGAATTATTGATAAACATGTGAAATGATCTGGATGAAGTTGTAAATTATGAAAAGTAATTATTGTTGGTCGATTTCACAACCAATAAACACACGCAAGTATACGCGATCAACAAGTAATATAATGATAAGAGAGTTGTCAAACCCACGAGGAATTATCTCTAATGATTAACCAAGTACTAACTTTATATCGTCTCAAATCTCAATCTTATTTAAATAATTGATTAAATGGATAAAAGCTAAAGACTACAATTACGCTACGAAACATAAATAAATAACATAAATAGATAGTTAAGGAGCTAAGAACACAATATCCCCACACAAGCATTTTGTTGAACACTTGGCGTGCAATGCTTCATTTACATCTCTTAACTCTCCAATTGATCATAATGGTCATGACAAATTGTCAACCGAGAACTTATCAGTATTCATATGCCTCTTCCAAGGTTCATATAAACATATCCTCTCTAGATCTACCCAAAAGGGAATAGAACGAAAAGGAACATCCTAGCTACATACCCCATCATATTCTTATGTGAATTAACATTAGACAAGGAATTCAAGCTTAGATTCTCAAATTGGCTACACATGGCATATAGGTATATTCCTATCCTACACACAAATTATGTAAGACCCCAACTTTTATGAATAAAGATTAATTTATCTCTAAATTTTATTTTGAATAATAAGATGTGGATTTGATATAATATTATAGTTGGGGGTAATATTTATAAATTTTGCAAAGTAAGCAAGTTGTCATAAAATATTCGTTTGGTCGGGAAATATTCGTACGACGACACAATCATAGGTGGACCCCACAGCAGAATTATTGTCGGAGTTAGAAAATGACAGAAATAACTTTTTATAAAAATAACGGCAAAACTTTTACCGTTAACTATTGAAATACCCGGTGATAAAAGTACAGTTATACGAGTGGTTGCATAGTAGCACACGGTATTGTACAATATCTTTGATTATTGATGCTTACGTGAGAAGTCACTCAGTTTTTATAAAACCCCAACTTTTATGAATAAATATTAATTTTCTCTAAATGTTATTTTGAATAATAAGGTGTGGATTTGATATAATGTTATAGTTGTCGGTAATATTTACAAATTTTGTAAAGTAAGCAAGTTGTCATAAAATATTCATTTGGTCGGGGAATATTTGTGACACCCCCAAATCTAGGTACTTCATTCCCTTAAGACTTTGTGTTCACTTTCCATACATTCATACTATCTACCCAAATAAAATAACATTTAAACCATAAATCCTCCCTATAAAAGGGTTACATCATTAAATCAAAAATATCCCAGGTTGTCTAATCTTAACATCAATCAAGTGCAGAAATAAAATAATTACATCACATCATTAAATATAAAGTCTATTAACATAAAAGTCATTAAATTACAAGTCTTCATCACTTGTACATTTTTCCCTTTCCTTTGCTAGTTGTAGGTTCATTAACCTTCTCAACTTTAGCTGCAATAAGTGTATATATGTAAGAGTGAGCAAATAAAGCTCACTTGAATAATAATGAATAAACATCATATCAACTGCCAAATGAATAGGCTTAACAGAAATGAATAAAGTACTTCATCAATAATAATCAGGAACAGAACTTGAAATATATAACTGAGGGTCAAAAGACCACGAACTATGTCCATAGTTATAATTATTCTTTCAACTTAAACTCTAACAGTCATAAGACTATTAGGACTCCTCGTACTTAGGGGGATCAACCCTTCGTACAATGTATTGTGCACAAACATTTTAACGCTATACGTAAGTTATCCCCTATAATAGGGTTGTTCATCTCAGCATTTAGAATAGGAGTCCGCACTAAAGTATGTTTGGTTTGGATAAGTTTCAAGGTAATTTAGAGTTTACGAACATCAACTAAGGATTAGTTGAATAAAACTGTAATAACATTATGCTATGGAATAATTCATAAGTTAATCAACATTGTGTACTAAGGTCATGCTTTAGGAATAATCTAAGAGCATAAATATTGAATAATGTAACATACCTTGCTTGAGCAATGTTAAGCTATGGTTAAAACCTTATTTAGAGTTAAATCTTAAGCATGCATAAAAAATAGTAAGTTGAATGATAAAACTTGTTCAAGATTAGTGTGTTAGAATGTAGAAATTTGCATGATAAATAACAAGTTAAAGATTGGCTCAATATCAAGGGATAAGGTTTAGGAGCTTGCATGATATAATTAGGGTTAAGAAACTTGCACAAAGAAACCTTGAAGTTAGAAAAACTTGCTCAAAGAGAGTTTAGATACTTGCACAATTATAAAAGTAGAGTTAGAGAACTTGCCTCGTGCGTAGGTTAAACAATCACTACTCACGTTCACCACAAGTTCTACACATACCATATGTATTGGCAATACACATTAGTTACACTAATATTAGCTTCATATAGCTCACTAACAACATTACATCTTTTCATGAACATCACTATTTAGTTTATTACAACTACTTAAGTGATCATGTCATTGCACCACATATACATTAACAACTTGATACAACATCCTATTACATGTCCAACATGTTATCATTATGTTACACTAATACACAAAGGATTGCACTTGCATCCGCGAATCCCGACACCCTCCGATTGCCTCCAAATACACAACAGTCCTAAAGATATCCATTTTGACCCTTCATAAAGATTTCAAATTAAATAACTTAAGGAATAAAAGTTATAGGCCTATTTGTTCTCGTTCCGAATCATCTTGAATCGCATCAATCGGAGTTCGTATGAAAACATTATGCTCATTTTAGTTAACTATGTCTGGTCAGTTTTTTTTTTCAAAATTTTGGCTTGGCAGAATACCCCCTTCCCAAGGCGGTAGGTTTTTGTCTTTGGGGGGCCACCGGGCGGGGTCCTTCTGCTGCTTTCTATGATTTTATGCTATGCAACACTACGAAAAGCCAAATTAGGCCTCCAAACTCCTTTCTAACAACCATACCAACCTACCTAAGGTGTAATAGGTTTACAGAAACGTAATCTAATATTTTCTAACGTGTTTCAAACCATCTAAACAACATAAACATCCAAATTACAACCATTAATTTTCACTATTTTTGCTAAAACTTCACTTTTTTTAAAGTTTCAGTGAAAATCATCATTGTGATTTTGTTTTCAACCAAAACAATTAATTAAACATACTATGCTTATGTTTATTCATCCCCTTTTGAATTCAATAGTCAATATATATATATATATTAAACAACTAATCAAACCTCAATTTTATTTTAAACTAAGCCATAATCATATATATTCATACCAATTTACTGTAATATGGTTTTATTCATAAATAATTATATAACATGAATTAATTCATCTATAAACTTATGAAAACAACTTTTTAACCACCAATTTATCATATAAAACTATATATAACAAATAATTCAACCTCTACAAAGGTTTTACAGAGTATTTTGGAAGAGAATAAAACTATAACTTTTAAAAATAAAAGGGTAAGATGATACCTTAGTTTTAGAAGATGATGGCTATTCTTTGAAAGCTTTCTTTTCCCCAATTCCTCTCTCAAATTCGCTAGCCTTCTCCGAACTCTCTCTCAATTCTCTTTCTCTGCAACTTTTCTTCTCTTCTTTTTCTTCTTCTGAGTTCTTCCTATCTAACTCTAACTTATGTACTAACAAATATAACGTATATAATATAATACATAATAATTGTATAATATAAATATATCTATTAACTGACATCAATTTTTTTTAAAACTCAAAAGCCATAAGGCTTGTTTGGCTAACTAACTAAAAATTAACCCATTAAATCTTACACCTTGTTTGGTAAAACAGATTTAAATTAAAGACTTAACATTCATTAGGCCTTGTTTGCCAAAACTGAATTAACCTCCCTTAACTTATTTTAATAACTCCATTATAATATAGTTTATGGTCACATTTAATTTAATTAATTCTAATAACAATTTATTAAATAAATTTACCACATAGACCAATTTACCACATAGATCAATACAACATAATTATAATTTTCTTTATAATTATAATTTTATTTAATCAACTAAATATTAAAATATTATCTTATAATGATCAATTTCCTTAACTCGTTGATTATTTATTCAACAAATAATTAATCAAATCAAATCAAATTAAGCAAATATTTATTCCACAATAAATACATTAATTAAATATTTATATAATTCCATAAATATTTAAAATTACAATTTAAATTTTCGGATTGTTACATCTTTCCCTCCTTACAAGGATTTTGTCCCCAGAATCACAACTCAAGCAAATCATTCGTCATATTCTTCCCTCATTACAAAGATTCTGTCACCAGAATCGAAGATATAGATTAAACAAATAACTCAGGGTAATCTTTCATCATTTTATCTTCGAGTTCCCATGTAGCATCTTCCGCATTGTGTTTCCTCCATATTACCTTCACAGATGGTATCACCTTATTCCGGAGCACTTGTTCTTTCCTATCGACTATCTGGATAGGAACCTCTTCATAAAACAAGTCTTTATCAAACTGTAAAGGTTTGTACCATAATATGCTTGTAATTGGGTTTATACGGGCGTAAAACTGAAACATGAAAAATATTATGAATGTGTTCCAACTCTGTAGGTAGAGCTACCTCATAAGCCACTTCTCCTACTCTTCGCAGCACTTCAAAGGGTCCAATAAACCTCGGGCTTAGCTTTCCCTTTTTACCAAATCGAATTTTCCCCTTCCAAGGAGAAACTTTTAAGAACACGAAATTTCCTACATTGAATTCACGGTCTTGTCTGTGTTGATCAGCATACTTCTTCTGTCTGTCTTGAGCAGCTACCAATCTTGTCCTGATGAGTTTAACAATCTCAGCAATTTGCTGCACCAGTTCTGGTCCTAACAATTGACGTTCACCGACTTCATCCCAGCACAGTGGAGTTCTACACTTTTTTCCATACAATGCTTCGTAAGGCGGCATGCCGATGTTTGCGTGGTAACTGTTGTTGTAGGCAAATTCCACCAATGGTAAATATTCATCCCAGCTCCCTTTGAAATCCATGATGCATGCTCTCAGCATATCTTTCAATGTTTGGATTGTTCACTCGCTTTGGCCATCTGTTTGCGGATGATATGCCGTACTCATTCTCAACTGTGTTCCCATGCATTCTTGTAGTTTCTTCCAGAAGTTTGATGTGAACCTCGGATCTCACACAATTGGCACTGGAACTCCATGTCTTGAAACGATTTCTTTAACGTACAACTTTTCTAACTGGTCAAGATTGAATCTAATCTTCATTGGTAAAAAGTGTGCTGATTTCGTTAGTCTGTCCACTATCACCCAAATCGCATCGTATCCTCTCTGAGTAGTTGGAAGACCCACCACAAAATCCATTGTGATGTGTTCCCACTTCCATTCTGGTATTTCCAACGGTTGAAGTAATCCGCTTGGTCGTTGATGCTCGACCTTGACTCTTTCACATGTCAAGCATTTCGCAACACATTCTGCAACATCTCTTTTCATGTTTTGCCACCAAAAGTGTCATCGTAAATCTTGATACATCTTCGTACTTCCCGGGTGTATCGAATATCTTGAGTTATAAGCTTCAGTCAAGATTTCTTCTTTAAAATCTGGTACTGCTGGAACCCAGATTCTTCCCTCGAATCTTAGTAACCCTTTAGTATCGATCTTGTATTTCACTTCACCACTCTCAACCATTTTCTCTTTGATCTTTCCACATTCTTCATCTTGTAGTTGAGCATTCTTTACCTTGTCAACCAAATTTTATCTAGCTTCCATCTAAAACAATCTTTCATCGGTTTCTTTTGGAAATTTGATTTCCAACTCTAGTCTTGCCATTGCTGAAATGAGCTCCTCCTGGTTGGTTAACAACATCAACTTCTCCCGACCTTTCCTGCTTAAAGCATCTGCAACCACATTCGCTTTTCCTGGATGATAAAAGATCTGACAATCATAATCTTTTATCAATTCCATCCATCTCCTTTGACGCATGTTCAGGTCCTTCTGAGTGAACATATACTTTAGACTCTTATGGTCTGTGTATATCTCACATTTTTCTCGATAGAGATAGTGCCTCCATATCTTTAGAGCAAAAACCACTGCAACCAACTCTAAATCATGAGTCAGATATCCTTTCTCATAGTCCTTCAATTGTCTTGATGCATAAGCAATAACTTTGTCGTTCTGCATAAGAACACAACCCAATCCTTTGTGTGAGGCATCACTATACACCACAAAATTTCTTGTATTATCTGGTAATGACAACACAGGTGCCACACTTAACTTCTTTTTCAAGTTTTGAATACTTTCTTCACACTTCTCCGTCCAAATAAATTTTACAGCTTTCCTTCTAAAATTTGTTAACGGAGTGGCAATCTTGGAAAAATCCTGGATAAACCGTCTATAATAACTGGCCAGTCCCAAGAAACTCCTCACCTTCGAAGGTGTTCTTGGTTGTTCCCAATTGATTACAACTTCAACTTTTGATGGATCCACTAAAATCCCATCTTTGTCAATCAGATGCCCAAGAAATTGTACATGTTCTAGCCAAAAATCACACTTAGAGAATTTCGCGTACAGTTTTTCCTTTCTTAGCGTCTCCAACTTCAAACGTAAATGTTCCACATGTTCTTCTTGAGATTTTGAATACCACCACAAACTTGTCCAAAATATCATCAATGAATACCACCACAAACTTGTCTAAGAATGGTTTAAACACCCTGTTCATCAAATCCATGAATGCAGCAGGGGCATTTGTCAAACCAAAAGACATCACCAAAAATTCGTAATGTCCATACCGAGTTCAGAATGCCGTCTTCGGTACATCCTCCTTCCTAACTTTCAGTTGATGATACCCACTTCTCAAATCTATTTTTGAGAAATATCTAGCACCCTTCAATTGATCAAACAAGTCATCCATTCTTGGCAATGGATATTTATTCTTAATAGTGACTTTGTTTAATTCCCTATAATCAATGCAAAGACGCATTGACCCATCCTTTTTCTTTATGAATAACACTGGCGCTCCCCACAGTGATACGCTCGGTTGAATATACTTCTTATCTAACAGTTTTTGCAGTTATACCATCAGTTCCTTCATCTCTACCGGAGCCATCCTATTCGGGGCCTTCGATATCGAAGCGGTTCCTGGCGCTAAGTCGATCACGAATTCAATCTCTCGATCAGGTGGAAGTCCTGGCAAATCTTCCGGAAACACATCCACAAATTCCCTAACCACTAGTATCTCTTCCAATTTCACCCCCTTCCTCTGAGTATCGACTATGTAAGCTAAATAACCCACACAGCCTTGATTTAACAACTTCTTAGCCTGCATAATCGTCAGACATCTCTCATGTCTAGGCGATCCTCTACCAAAGAAAACTACCTTTGACGGAGTCATAAGGTTTACACATTTCTTTTGGAAATCATTTATCGCTCTATAATTGAACAGCCAATCCATTCCCGAAATAACATCAAACTCTCCTTGTTTATCGGAATTAAATCTACCATCACGTCATTTCCCTTAATGTTCACCCTACAATTCTTGTATACGAACCTAACAGGAATCACTTCCCTATTCGCAATTTCTATGTTTAAAGGGAAATTCAATTCTTCGCTAGGGAATCCTAACCTCTTAGCAAATTCATTAGATTTAAATGAGCAAGTAGCACCCGAATCAAATAATACATAAGCATCAATATCATTGATTGGGATAATACTTGACACCACATCTTTCGATTGAACAGCATCCTTCACAGTCATGTTAAAGGTTCTAGATGTGGGTCTGTTGGATGACGTTGGTCCCGCAATGGTCAACGTACCTCCACTGCTACCTCCCTTGTTTCCTGTCGTCTCTTCAGCTTTCTTCTTAGGGCACTCATAAGCAAAATGATCCTTTGAACCACACGTGTAGCAAACATTCTTCTTGGGTTGACTACAATTTGGGGCAATGTGACCCTCTTGGCCACAGTTAAAGCATACACGCTTCCCACTTAAGCACACACCCACGTGAAACTTCCCGCACGTAGCACATGCTTCGAACTTCTTCTTCTGCTGATTACCCTGCTGCTTTTCTGAACCCACATTTCCATTCCATTTCCTCTTCAGGTTATTGCTACCATTTCCACTATTACCACCACCATTCTTAACTTCTCCCTCATTCTTCTTCTTTCTCTGCTATTGGTTATGCTTTGTTACCGCCTTGCCTCAACTCTCAGCGAGAATTGCCTTTTCAAGCAATCATCACTAATGTCTTCAATTTGGAATAGGGAGACCTCTCTCAGATAAACTGTGGTTTCAATCCTGTTCAAATATCCTAGCCTTGCGTTCATCTGTGTTGACTTGATACACCGCAAACCTCGCCAATTCGTTAAATTTTATGGCATACTCCAATACCATAATTGTTCCCTACTTTAGTTCCAGAAACTGCACCTCCATCTGATTCTTCGAATCTCTCTGGGAAATAGGTCTCAAAGAATATCTCCTTAAACCTATCCCATGTCATCACCCCTTGTCCTCCTCGAGTTTTATTGGCTTGCCACCAATAACTAGCCTCTGCTTTTTAACATGAATGTTGCAAAAGCAATCTTTTGATTCTCACCTACTCTAGCTACATCAAATACTTTCTCTATCTCCACGATCCAGGTCTGTGCCTTAACTAGATTCATGGACCCACAGAATTCTGGTGGTCCAACCGCCTTGAAGTCCGTAAACATCATAGCTTGATTCTGTGGTTGATTCTATAATGCACCCGTCAGTAACGTCACTAGCTGCTAAATTGGATTAGCCTAAGCATTGTTGTTATTGGTAGATCCCTCAAGGGTTCTTTGTCGGGGTTGACGTCGTGCAGGCATTTTCTGTTAAAATACACTCATTAAACTATTACTCAATTTCTTTAAGTATTTCTACTTAATTTTCACACAATAAAAGATTATCACGTAAAACATAACACTTTGAATAAAATAATAACTTTTATTCATTCATAATATTTTTGAAAACATAAGAACAATAGCGTCACTACTATTTACATTACTTTTCTGAACTACTAAAGTTCCAAGATAACATCATCATCATATCCCATAGGTTACATAACACTTGGGATTTACATTTTATTTATTATATCATAAATCAAATACTTCTGTTATGGGGTCCACCAATGATTATGCCGTCGTATGAATATTCCCTGACCAATCGAATATTCCCCAACACAACGAATATTTTATATCAACTTTCTTACTTTGGAAAATTTTCACATATCACCCTTAACTTTAACCCTTTCTCAATTTAACCATTTACTAAATAAAATAATAATTATAAGAAAATTGAATACTTTTATTTTATAAAATTTGGGATCTCACACTGGATCCGTGATGATAACGGATTGGATGGCCTGCATCTGAGATCCTACTCAATTGACGCAGATTGACAGCTTGACCTGGTATTTGGACCGTGCACATTTTTTTATCCGGCACTTAAGTAGAGATCCTTTAGAGGCAGATACTTTTGATCCTTCCAGCTCTGGGGCTGGCCCTTCAGGTGACCCATATGGCTTTACCGGCACAGATCCTTCATTGTATAGGCCTGTCATCCCTCTTATTGGAGATCCAGTGACTTAGAAGGAGTTACATCAGATGGATAGGATAGATGATGTAGACATCAACACCATTAATTTCTTCTGATGTATTTCTCGCTATATCGTTTGATAGGCCTCTGTTAGATACTGGGTGGTTATGCCCCATTCTCGTTATATCTTTTAATGTATTAGATGATGATGTACTTCAGAATATATGTATGTTGTTTTCCATTCCCTACATCATATTGCCATCTATTGATTATCATACATGTATTATGTTATGCATATATATGTCCATAGATATTCAGCATTGACCCTTGGATGGTCTTATGATACGGCCCACACAGATGTCTTCTTCGACAGTTAGCCGCATTGATCATACCTCGCCAGTATTGGTAGCCTCATGTTTGAGATCATGGTATGATAGTTTGTCACCTCCAGATCGGATGATTGTAGATCAGCTACTGCAGCACTTCATGACCCTCCTGATGTTTCAGGTTCTTGTGAGTTTTGTAGAGGGTATGCTAGAGCATTGGGTACCGGAAAGGCAGGTGTTCCAGTTTGAGACCCATGAGTTGACTCCCACCTTAGAGGAGTATGAGCGGTTAACGACTTTCCCATTGGACAGGCCTTGCACTCGGATGGCTATCGGCGATATGAGCCCGCAGTTCATGACCCTCACCGGGTTGAGGCGTAATGTAGTCCAGGATGAGATCACATCTGGCCATGTAGTGTCCCAACATTTTCTGATAGACAGATTTGGCCGTGCGAACAGTTATGCGCAGCACTCCCGGGATTTCACCACGTCGGAGGATCAGTGGCGTGTTGCCAGAGTAGACGTACTTATGATGTGTGTAGTGGCTTATATATACATGCCATTGTATATGTATCATCTGGACATTGGTGTTGTTATGGTAGTGAGAGCTCTCTGGGAGGGTCATACCATTATATCGATGATTATGGTAGAGACATTAAGATCAGCCATGTATTGCCACACCCATTCTGCATGGGTATTTATAGGCTGCTCGGTCTTGTTGTATGTGTGGTTCATGTCACACTTAAGAACTATTATCACCTTCTGATGGCATGGGTATTGTTTTTCCCATGAGATAGCCATGTCTTACTCCTTTCAGCTAACGGAGTGTACAAACGCTGTATCCTTGTCGGTGTTCTTGGCAAGGATCGAGGATCCATTTGATATCTTGTTGTGTTCAAGGCTTAGTTTTCCCTACAGCTTCATAACTCATGCACCTGGCATGGATTATCTCCCTCTGGTTGGTTTGAGGGGCATGACCATGTATCACCTACTGGCTGTGATGGCACAGTTTGACCAGTTTTAGGATGTTTATCCTTTTGATGGGGTATCGGGTCAGCATTTGTCTTCTCGACATTTGTCAACAGAGGATAGCTCTAGGGTGTATGCCTGTTAGACTCAACGTGAGCAGGCTGAGTTTTTAGTTAGCCATCTTGGCCATTCTACAGAGTATTCTGTATGGATGGAGGCAGAGATCACATTGGTGGGGGTTTTATCCATCATGTCGGGGATTGATTTTGATAGTGGGGAGCCCATGGAAGACGCTGATTCTCCCATTGAGGATGAGCTATTTGCTGGGTTGACAGCAGCTCTTGTTGATTCTCCCACTATAACTGCTACTATGACCCTACCTTCGGTAGAGTATTTAGAGCATAGTTTGCATCTGGCGACATATAAGAGAGATCAGGCTAGGGCCCTGATGTTGACAGCTCTTGCTAGGAGATATGTCGCTCTATTAGAGAGATGATGCCTTAGCTCGTACAGATACCGCTATTGCTGAGCGGGATTAGGCTAGATCATCTAGAGATGCATTGATTATTGAGCGAGATGGTGATATATCTGCTCAGGATGTCGCTGTTACAGATAGTACTACAGTGAGGGCTCATACTACTAATATCATTTCAGAGATGAGCACCTATATTGATGAGCATAGTGTCACCATGCAGTTGGCTGTGGATCTGTTAGCTCGTGTTGATACCCTTGGGCAGGAGCTTACAACGTTACCCTCTTCCTCGGAGAGAGATGCTATATTGGATCTGATAGCACGCATATCTACTAGATTGTAGATGGGCTTGTATTTCCCTACACAGACTAGCTTAGCCATTTTTGTCATGTAAAGTACCCATTGTATATATCAAACAACATTATATATTGCAGAGAAATATATTTTGATGCACTTCCCTTTTAGTTATGCCTTGTTGCTTGCTTGATATTTTCCTAGTTCTCCAGGGCTTGTGATCTTGATGTATTCTGAACTCCTCCTTGATGGACAAACATTAAAATGTCTTAAGATCTTTCAGAATGAATCATTGATCTGTGTGTATTCCATACCCTTCGGTTGGGACTGGTTTATATATGTGGTTATGGAGAGGAGTGTGGCTTTACTCTCTAAGGTTAACCGCACCACAGATGGTCATCGGAACTCCTTTATATGGGGGAGCCCAGGTAGTTCCATCTCTTATGGATTGGTATTTCTCTTTGAGGATTCAACCGCAGCTTAGATGGTCGCCGATTCTCCCATTTATGTGGGGAGACCGAATAATTCCATCCCTTTGGTCTAAGCCGATGAAGTGTGGTGGATTGAAAGATTGTCCCAATACTGTTGACAAGTTTTTATGTTTTGGTAGGGTAAGACCGAACCATGAATGGTTGCCTACGTACTCCCATTGAGAAGGGGAGATCAGGTCTGCGTAGTTCGAACCTGGTGCGAAAAGGTTCAAAGTTGTTTGTGGCAAAAAAGGGTGTAGAGATGTTTTTTCTATGGTTAGATCGTACTATAAAAATGGCTACCTATGTACTCCCGTATATTAGGGAAATCAGGTCTGCGTAGTTCGCTCCTAATGGGGTAAACTAATGTGGTGAAAGGGTGTTATTTTTGTTTTTGTGAAGGTTAGACCGGACCAATAAATGGTTGCTTACGTACTCCCGTGTATTAGGGAGATTAGGTCTGCGTAGTTCACCACGTGTATAGGACAGACTACAGATGAAAAGTTTGATCCCATGTACAGGACAAACTGAAGATGTGAAAAGTTTAATCCCCGGTGGGACAAAACTGAAGGTATGAAATGTTTATCCTGAGTGGGATAAACTGAAGGTGTGAAAGGTTTTGAAAACCTAAGTTTGAGTGAAGGATCTGATGATCTAAAACCAGGCTGCTGGTTGGAAAGGAATGTTTATCCCTGATGCGGCAAACGGATGTGAAAAAGAGTTGTATGTAGTGAAGGGTTTTGAAAACCTGAACTGAATGGGGATCTGGTGACCCAGAACCAGGATGTTAGCTTGCTGGTAACTTCAGACATAGCACCGTTTCACTGTGTTTGAGTTAATGAGTTGCGGAAATTTATTGCCATCCACCTCTTGTAATCTGAGAGCTCCTCCTGTCAATACCTCCTTGACAACAAACGGGCCTTCCCAGTTTGGGGTGAATTTTCCTTTAGATTGATCTTGGTTGTCAAGAATTTTCTTCAAGACAAGTCATGCTCTTTGAATTTCCATAACCAGACTTTTTTATTGTATGATCTGGCAATCCTCTATTGATATAACCGACCATGGAAGATGGCAGCGGCTCGCCTTTCATCTATTAGAGATAATTGGTGATACCTATCTTGTAACCATTGGTCTTCATCCATCTGAGCGTCTATCAACACTCTAAGGGATTCCATTTCCACTTCTATGGGGAGCACTACTTCCATTCCATAGGTTAATGAGTAGGGGGTTGCCCCCGTAGAAGTGCACATTGATGTTCTGTTGGCTAATAGAGTTAGAGGCAACAAGTCAGGCCATCCTTTGTGATTGGCGGACATCTTTTGCATGATCTTTTTGATATTCTTATTAGTCGCTTCAACAACACCATTCATCTTTGGACGATAGATGACGAAATTGAGATGTTTGATGTGGAATTTACTGCATAACTCCTCCATCATTTGATTGTTGAGGTTTTTGGCATTGTCTACCACAATTACCTATGGTTGTCCATATCGACAAATGACATTATTTATGATGAAACCAATGACAACCATCTGTAGTAAAAGGTTCCCTAAGGAGTGATGAATTCAGTTTTCTCACGATCCTAATCAGTAACCATGATTTGATGGTACCCCACAAAACAATCAGCAAAGGAGTACATGTCATATTGAGTTGTATTGTCAATGAGTATATGGATGAATGGCACGGGAAAGCTATCTTTGAGGCAAGCTTTATTCCGATCCTTATAATCCATGCAAACTCGCACCTTTCCTCCAGGTTTAGGTATAGGGATTATGTTGGATAGCCACTCAGGGTATGTGGATACCATGATGATGTCGACTTAAAATTATTTCACAATTTCTTCCTTAACATTCAAACTCCACTTAGGTTTTAATCGCCTGAGCTTCTGCCTGACTGGCTAAAATCCCTCTTTGATGGGGAGGCGATGGATGACAATGTCAGTGGATAAACCGACCATGTCTTTATGAGACCATGCAAACACATCCTGGAATTGGGTCAATAGAGTAACCATGTCATTCCTTTGGTTTGGAGTAAGGTCCGTACCAATATGGATTTGTTTGGGGTTTTCTGAGGTTACGAGGTTAAAAGAGGTGGTTTGATCAAGATTTGGCTTGGGTTTGTCTTTGACCCATTCTTTGATCTCTTGAGGTATCTCATAGTCCTCTTGTATTTCCATGAATTCTGAGTCCAACTTTACATCAAAGTTATAGTCCTTGTGGAGAATAGGCACCTCATCAGCAAGTTTAAGCACATCTAACTTTAGAGTCCTGAAACAAAATGCTTTCACTTAATATATGAAACTGTTCAATCATACAAAGTGTTAGCACGAAATGAAAAAAATAACTGCTAATACTGTACAGCAAAAGTAAGCAGTTATAGTTATCTACAGAGCAGAAGGAGTTTCTACCCTTTTTACCCTTATTTGCAAATGCAAGGAGTGTTGCTCCAATTGCCAAGGGTGAAGTCCTGGTGGATAGTAGTGATGAAGGCGCTGTTGTCGTCCTCCTTCTCCTGAATGATGACCATGATGTCTGGACAATCATCATCAGGAATGTCTCTATTCATTCCCTCCATATGAACTATGACGCGCATGTTTGACAACCGCCTTGCAATGTCTTGTTTGCATCTCATGTCCTTTTCCTCCGCCTCGAGGTCTGGAATCAGGACTTCCTTTCCTTTGACCGGTATCAACTTAGGAAACAACATAGCTACCACATGGGTAGGAACCTTTAATGAAGGCCGTACCGGCTCAACATCTGTAGGCTGAGGAAATCAACGTGTGGCTGAAGATGAAGGAATCTGTTTATGCTTATGAGGATTCCTGTGAGTGGACCCAGAAGAATAGCCTTACCCGGCTGTCCCTGTTTGACTGGGAATTTGAACTGGGCACTTGATGCCCTGATGATCCTTTCCCAACCCTTGTCCAGGTTGAAAACCCAAGGATATCATCTCTTGACTTGCCGACATTACTTCGGCAGAAACTCTGGGTTTTAGAGGTGGTGCCCCAATGAGTTAATAGTGAGTGTTGCTCACCTCAAGGGTCTGGAAGCTGACAGGCTCAACTTATGCATTAAAATTTATGAGTGGTATATCACCTTGTACAGGACATTCTGGCTCAGCATTAACAGTGACCAAGCTACTGTTAATAATGTATTTGAGCTGCTGATGAAGGGTGGAAGGGATGGCTCCAGCCATGTGAATCTACAGTCTTCCCAAAAGTAGGTTGTATCCTGTAGCTATTTTGGGCATATGAAAGGATACGCAGAATGTATGAGGACCAATCTTCATAGGTAGTTAAATCCCTCCAACAGTATTTCGTCAGGAACCATCAAAAGCTTTGATAATTGTATGGCTGCTTCGGTTCCTGTTGAGATTGATGTTCATTTTCTCCAAGGTGGTGTAAGGTCAGATGTTTAAGGATGATCCCCCATCTTTAAGAACTCTTCCCACCATGTATCCGGAGGACATAACTGTTATGTGCAATAGTTTGCAGTGACTCATCCCTTTGGGAGGTATGTCATCATCAGTGAAGGATATCACATTACTGTTGAAGATGTGATCAACAAGATGATGGAATATCTCAACATCCACTGTTTTTGGTAAATGGGCTTCTTCTAAAACTATCAGTAAGACCTTCTTGTGATCTTCTAAAGAGAAAACTAATTCCAGTATAGAAATCTGTTGTGGAGCTTCTTTCAAGCTTAAAATCACCTTGGATTCAATGTGTCCCATAGTATGGAGGAATTCTTCAATCTACTCCATGGGAACTTTCCCCTTTGACTTGATGGTAGGCCTCATCACCTGGTGGGGAAGGTACAGTGGATTCTCTTTCGACACTGCATCAGTTGTATTGGATGTAGATCCTTCAGCCTCTCCATAATTCCATGGCACTTTCTTAAGGATGACAACATGATATTATGGCCTGAATGGCAAATGATTGGCTTTGGCGCAGCCACTTTCAAAGGATTTTTAACACCTTTGAGCTGAATTGGTTGTATTGTACGTGGTGTGGCAGCCAAATCTTCCTCAGAGGATACAACTACTACGACATCCTTCCATTTTGTAGGAAATGTGTCCCCACTCTCAAGTAATACAATGTCATTGTCTGCCATCTGCAGAACACCACTGTAAATCAAGTTTTTAATAAGATGGCGAAGTGCCCAGCATTCCTCAGTGATGTGACTGCGAGAGTGGGAGTGGTATTGGCATACTCCATTAGAATCAAACTGTCTTGAGTGGTAGCTGATTGGAGGTAACAAAGCTGTGATTCTTCCCACATTGATCAGCATATGTAATATCTCTTCCATCGGTTGGCCTAAATAGGTGAATTCCCTTTTATTAGGAAAGTCCCGACGGGCTTTAACTTTTGCTCTTTTTGTAATTTTATCCTCTAAGGTTTCACCTTCTGGAGTAAGTGGTGGAGTACTTGTAATTAGAGGAAGGAGGCTAGCATGCTCCTGGTTGAATAATTGACGTGTGACTTGGTGCTGATGAACCACCAGTTCTGCCAATTGGTTGACTTGCTCGCTAAGAGCCTTCATCTTTTGTTCCATCATAAACTGGAACTGTGCATAATCCCATTTGTCAACATTGTCCTTGTTGGTTTGGGATGATCCACCAACATAATGGGAACTCTGTCCACTACTCCAACTAATCATGTTAACCTCTTCTTCCTTGTGTTGAGGGAGAGGGTTGTCTTGCACATGGAGTTGGTCGGGTTTGGTTACCACAATATCACCATTGTCAATTAAATCCTGGATTTTGTGCTTCAGGGCACAACAATCCTGGGTGTCATGTCCTGGAGCTCCAGCATGATAAGCGCACTTCCTGTAAGCATTAAAACCCTTTCCACTCGGGTTGAGTGGTGGAAGAAGATGAGTAATTTTCTTCTAAGTTATCAGAAGTTTGAGAATGTTCTCGAGTGAGTCCCCTAAGGGTGTGAACACTCGAGTGCGTCTGACTTCTCCACCTTTTGGCAATGACGGGTTTGAAGACTGTGCTTGGAAAAGGGAGTAGTTTTTCCTCTGATTAGGCATGTTCTGACTGCCTTTTTGTCCTTGAAGTATCAAGGAAACATCCTCCTCTTTCTTCTTATGGACCCTCCGGAGGTTGTTTCCATAACTTCCAGACTAGATGTGTTTAGCCACAGCTTTCAATGCGGCAAGGTCTTGAATCTTCCCAGACTTTAATCCCATCTCAGCCATTTTTTCATGTTTGATCATTTCAGAGAATGGTTTGCCTATTCCAGCTAAGACCCTCTCATAGAAAGGAGCTTCTTGAATTTCTATGAAGGTCATCACTAATTCAAACTCAGTCATAGATGGAATAACTTGAGCAGCAAGGCGCCTCCACCTTTGGGTATACTCTCTGAAAGACTCATTGACTTGTTTCTTGACCTTGGTAATTTGATACCGGTCTGGATCCATCTGAGTTTGGAAACTGTACTGACTGAGGAAAGCATGGACCAGCTCCTCCCAGCTATGCATCTTGGAGTTGTCTAATCTGGTATACCATGCTCCGCTTCTCCAAATGACTTTTTTCTAAAATAGTCAAGATTCGAGCTTTTCATCCTCCGCATAGGATCTGAGTTCTCTAATGAATACCTTCAAATGTGTGTAAGGATTTCCCAATCCATCATACTTTTTAAAATCGGGAGTCTTGAATTTCTCTGGATAATGAACCCTAGGAAATATGCATAGGTCTGAATATGAAACACTCTCATGTGCTCCAATCCCTTTGATAGACTGAATGGTCTCTTCCATTTGAAGGACTTTCTTCCTAATATCACCGGTGTTTGGATCTTCTCTGAGATGGGTAATTTCATAAGTTTTGTTGGTTCTGTTCAACTAAGACGCAGGTACTGGAACTTCTTTGTCCGGACCCTGGGTTCCTCCATGTGTAGAGGATTTTGTATGTATGGGTATTTCTGGACCCTGAGTAGACTTGTGTAGTTCTTTAAGCAAAAAAGCCAACTCTGTAATTTGATTGCTTAATCCATCGAACTCCTCACGAGAGATAGGAGTAGGACTACGCTAACCAAATGTAGCCATGCTTGACTATAGGCTTATTGCCTTTTTGGACTTTGAACGGGTAACAGGACCAATTGTTTCCCTACAAAAAGACTTATGTAGTTTAGTCTTAGGGAATGTAGAAATGTTACATGCTATGTAATGTGTCCGTTTTAGGAGTATTATCCTGCAAAACGGATGCCAGTTGTTTACATGAAAAAAATAACATGACAGGTTTTGGTATGAAAGGGAATGCATGTACACATATTCCTTTATGCTTTCCATTACATTGAGATTGACATGGTAATAAAATTACAAGTAATTTAAATGGGAAGGTATGAAGAGACTTCCCTCCACGTTTAGTTTATCAGAGGCTAACCAATCTTAGGTTACTCTCGCGACTTTTTGGCATGAAGGTTCCTAGATCATCGCAATTTACTTGACGGGAAGTTAATCTGGTCTTTCAACTAGAGCGAATCTGGGTGGTGCCTTTCCTGAGCCTCGTTGGAATTAGTCTTCCTACGAGTCCAGTAATCAAACACCGACAGGATAACGTCTTAGTGGGGGGACCACACAACATACATTCACATATAATGCGTCTCACTGTATGGAAATGATGACATGTGGGAAGCACTAATATCACAAGCAGATATGGTGCGAAGCACTAAGTGCAGTAACTAAATGCATTAGTACATATTCATTCAAATTTAAATGCAATATCCACACACAAGCTGATAATATGTTTTGAAATGTTTTGAAATAGCGGCTTAAGCCCTCTTATTGGATGTACCCAGCTGAGTTGCCACATGTTAACGTCAGGATTTTTATTTGTCCATTTCTGTTCTTGTCTTTTAGTGCTCTCATGTTAGGTTAGATTTGTTTGAAAAAACAAGTTTAAAAAGGTCCGACATGTATATGTCGACAATTGGACTGTAAGAGTCGCCAGTTGGTATTTTTAAATGGTTCCACCAACTCAACCGAGAAATGGTTTGCACATAGACCTAGTGATGTAACACTATTTAACTAGTCCATGAAATCGAGATTCATTAGGGTCCGGGGGCTTGATTAAGCGGAGGGAAGGTGTTAGGCACCCCCGACTTCTGTGGTGACACGGTTTTCACCACTTTTCAATTTAAACTTTTATCTGAATGTGTGTGTGTGTGTAGGTCTATGTACTGTTGTCTAGAAGTAGTGTTATGCCTCGTTTGCACCTATATACAAAGGGTTTGAATTTTGTATAAAAGTTCAATTTTAACGAGATATGGCAGTGATGTTTTGTAAAATAGGTTTTTTCAAACCCTTGTGCTCAATAGTAATTGAGGTCTTTGATACTTCCATTTTCTTATGTGTTCGGCTTGGTTGCTTTTATTATTTTTGAGATGTGAAGCATCTTCGAGAAAATAATGTACATAGCAGTGCCAAACTCCTTGTGGGCATGAGAGTCATCTAAGGATAATAAAACACCGTGAATAATTTACAAGCTGGTAGCAGCTGAAAATGTCCATCACGGGAACCGAATCTAGATTCATGAACTAAATATGTGATCACGTGATTCATAGGCTCACATGATGAAGCAATATGTGCAAAAAGTTGTAAACATTATATATATATATATATATATATATATATATATATATATAAGTTGTAAATATATATATAATAAACAATCAACTGCCACGAAGTAAATTCCAGGCATGACGTGAAATGTATGTATATATGTATATATATATATATATATATATGAAAGCAATAAAAGCCACGAACCGACGGTCCGGGTATACGCACACAACACAATTCTCAACGTGAATAATTGTGTGTGAATAAAAGTGGAGATAGGCTTTAAGAAATGTGAGGTGTCTTACAGTGGGCTACCAAGAAGACTTCAGATGGCTTTAAATGAATGAATACTCGGTTTCCACCAGTAAAATATAGCAAAACACAAGCTAACAAGTGTTTGAAAAGAGAAAGCACTCAGTTTAAAGTGTGTACAAAGCAAATAGACAGGGCTTCCTCGCTTTTTATCTCTTGAAAATGGCCACCCCAAGCCCTCTATTTCTAGAGGGGGCCGTAGGTCCACCTGCGTCTACCTGGGGTGCCTCGGGCTCCATGGGCCCCGTCGTCTCGAAGTATGTGCACGCATGAAAAGTGTTGTCCACTCGAACCTTCATAACTTTCAATCTGTGCATCCAATTGAGGCGTATAATACCTTTTTAAAATGCTGTTGTCGAGAGCTACACAATGACATGGGATAAGTGGTTGTATGAAGCCGGGAAGATGGGTTAATGACCAGATCTTCAGGTCTACAAATTCTATCCGGTGTGTTATCTTGTGCAGTAGTTACTCGGGATTTTGAGCTATGGTTCTTGTAGAACACTTCTGTACTAAATGTGGGTTGAATTATTGTTGAGACAGAGTAAATGTGGGATCTAGGTGGTGGAATTGACGATTTTACCCCTCACCGGGGTTATCTCCGGTTTTGGGCTGATTTAGCAGTCGTTGCTCAGGGTTATTTCTGAGATTGGGCTCCTGTGAGTATCAAATGTCCTTAGGGTTGTCTCTGAGGTGTGCCTGACCTCCCGGGGTTATCTTTGGGGTTGGAACTGAGTGCCTCGGGGCTATCTCCGAGGGTAAAGTTGACTTCTGGGGGTTAAAACGGGCTTTTTTGGGGTTATCTCCAGAACTACAACTGCATTCCTCAGGGTTGTCTCTGAGGTTGGAACTGAAACTCCCGGGGTTATCCTCGGTACTAGAACTTAGTATCTCGGGGTTATCTCCGAGATGGAAAATTGTGTATCCCAGGGTTGTCTTTGAGATTTAGCTGACTTGACCTCTAGGGTTATCTCTGGAAGATGATTTTGCCTTCCTATAAGGTTAGTAACAGGAATGCAAAAATTTTGAGTGTTTATAGTAATTCCTTTCCATGGAGCAACATGTAACAACACATGATGTCCCACATTGAATTCCACGTCCCTTCGATGAAGATCAGCATAACTCTTTTGTCAATCTTGCGAGGTTTTTATACATTGTCGGATCATTTGAATCTTTTCCATTGTCATGCGTACCAATTTTGGTCCCAACAATGTTGCTTCACCCACCTTATCCCAGCATACTGGATAACGACACTTGCTTCTATACAACGCCTTGAACGGTGCCATGCCAATACTTGCTTGATAATTGTTGCTGTATTAAAATTCCACTAATGGCAAGAACTTGTCCCAACTTCCTTTGAAGTCAAGGACACAGAGTCTTAATAGATCTTCAAGAGTTTCAATAGTCCTCTCTGACTGCCCGTCTGTCTGAGGATGATATGCCGAACTGAATCATAAATCCATGCCCATAGCTTTTTGCAAACTAACCCAAAATCGTGAAGTGAATTTCAGTCTCGATCAGAAACTATGGATACTGGCATACCATGCAGTCTTACAATCTCATTTATGTATATACAAGCAAGACGTTCAAGCGAATAAGTTTCTCGCATAGGTAAAAAATGAGTAGACTTGTTCAATCTATCAACAATGACCCAAATTGCATTTATGCCTTGAGAAACCTTGGGAAGACCAATAACGAAATCCATGGTAATGTGCTCCACCTTCCATTCTAGAATTTCAAGTGGTTGCAATGGTCCTTTTGGAACTTGATGCTCCACCTTGACACGTTGACAAGTTAAACACCTTGAGATAAACTCTGCTATCTCTCTCTTCATATTGCTCCACCAAAATATATGTCGAAGATCACGATACATTTTGCTACTCCCATGATGAATTGTAAACGGTGTGTTGTACGCTTCCATCATGATTTTATACTTTAAGTTAGAGTCGTTAAGAACAAAAAGTCTGGAGTTGACTCAAAGTATTCCTTCTTCATCGATTCTTGCTTCCTGAATAGCACCTTCTTGTACTTTCTTCCTCATACACATCAGCTCCAAGTTTGTAGCTTGAGCAACTTTAACTTTATTGATTAAAGTCGGTTCTACTCGTATATTTGCTATCATCATGTGGGTCCCTAGAGTCTTTAACTCTATCTCCATCCTTTGCAAGTCATACAAAATGGGCCTTTGCGTTGACAATATCACACTCGTACCCGCATAAGATATTCTACTCAATGTGTTAGCTACCACGTTCGCTTTTCCAGGATGGTATTGAATGGTATGATCGTAATCTTTCAACAGCTTGAGCCAACGTCGTTGCCCCATGTTGAGTTCCTTTTGGGTGAAGAAATATTTGAGGCTTTTAAGATCCGTATAGATCTCCACTTTCTCCCCATACAGGTAATGTCTCCAGATCTTTAGTACAAAAACGACTGCTGCCAACTCTAGATCATAAGTAGGATAATTCCTCTCATATTCTTTGAATTGTCGTGAGGCATAGGCTATGATTTTCCCATGTTGCATGAGAACACATCCTAACCCTTTGCCTGAATCATCGTTGTAGATGACAAATCCCTCCGAACCAGATGGTATTGTCAGAACAGGTGCTGAAACGAGTCTCTTCTTAAGTTCTTGAAAACTCTTCTCACATTCCTCGCTCTGACCGATTTTTTTATCTTTTCGAGTCAACTGAGTTAATGGAGTAGCGATTCAAGAAAATCCTTCCACGAATCTCCGATAATAACCAGCTAAGCACAGAAAGCTACGTACTTTGGTCACTGACTTAGGTTGCTCCCAACTTTGTATTGCTTCAATCATCGCTGGGTTAACAGATATTCCGTGATTTGATATCACGTGCCCAAGGAATGCTACTTCCTCAAGCCAGAACTTCGATCTTCATGGATTTTGGAGTATATGAGTATGTCATCAATAAAGACGACTACAAAATGATCTAAATATTCCTTGAATACTCGGTTCATCATATCCATGAAGGCAGCAGGAGCATTAGTCAATCCAAAAGACATGACTAGGAATTCATAATGCCTGTACCAAGTTTCGAAAGCAGTCTTTGGAACGTCATCAGTTTTAATCTTTAACTGATGATATCCAGAATGAAGACCGATTTTTAAAAAGAATTTGGCACCTTGCAACTGGTCAAACAGGTCGTTAATACAAGGCAACGGGTACCTGTTTTTGATGGTGACATGATTCAACTACCAATAATAAATACAAAGTCGCATACTCCCATCTTTCTTCTTTACGAATAGAATAGGAGCACCCCAAGGAGACATACTAGGACAAATGAAACCGATGTCTAATAGTTCCTGTAGTTGGGTTTTTAACTCTTGAAGTTCAATAGGAGCCATTCGATATTGGGCTTTGGAAATGGGTTTTGTACCGGGTTCAAGGTCAATACCAAACTCGATTTCACGTTCTGGGGGTAGGCTAGGAAGTTCTTAAGGGAATACGTCAGGATATTTATTAACAATAGAAATATCATTCAAATCTGACGTATTTTTGTTTAAACCCGTGACATGGGCTAAGAAAGCTTGACATCCATTTTTCAATAAACGAATAGCTTTATGGCTTGATATGACAGTGATTGACTTTAGTAGTTTGGTTGCTTGAATTCGCATAATAGCTTGGTTAGGAATATGAAAGCTAACAACCTTATGAAAATAATAAATTTTAGCATGATGAATAGTTAACCAATCAATCCCTAAAATCACATCAAATGCAAGTATTTTCAAAGAGATGAGATCGACAGATAATGTGCGAGTGCTGATTTGAATCAAACAAGACTTATAAACAGTGAATGTAATGAAGGTTTCTCCCAACGGAGTTTTAACAGATAAGTCAAAGTCTAATTTCTCATGTGTCAAATTTAAACATTGAGCGCAAGTAGGAGAAATAAAAGAATGGGTAGAACCGGTATCAAATAAGGTATAGACTTTGCAAGAGTTTATGATTAGCTTGCCCGTGATGACCTCGTTCGGGTTCCTTTCTTTTTGGGAGGTCACGACAAACACTCTCCCTTGAACTACCGGCTTTGACTTCTCTAGGACGGCCTTAGGTGCCTCCGTCCCAACTGGACTTGACTTTACTTCATGACAAAATTGGGCTAGGTGACCTTCTCTTTCGCAATTATAACATGCTTTGGACTGCATCGTGCAGTTTGGACTGATGTGTCCCTCCCCTGGGCATTTAAAGCATATGATCGGTGGTCATTCTCCTTCCTTGAAAACGGGTGCTGGTGCTGGTGTTGCTGTCTTTCCATCATTGTCGAACATTTTTTTCTTGAAATTTCCACTTCTACTGTCTTGGCCATGATTACCATCGAAGTGGTTGCCATTTCTGGCATGTTGATTCCCTCCATGTTTGTTGTCACCGCTTTGATGACTGCCACCACTGGTATTATCGTTTTTTCGGCTGCTCTCTCTTGGATGGGTTGACTCATTATCGCGCTCTAATAATTGAGCCCTATTTACAACATCTGAATACAAACACAATTTGTGAGAAATGAGGTATTGACGTATTTCGGGTTTCAAACCTCGCAGAAACATTCGCATCATTCTCTCCTCCTTATCAACCAAATGGGATGCAAACCGGGACAACTCGACAAACTTAGCCTCGTATTGCGACACGGTCATATTATTTTGTTCCAACTTGATGAATTCCAGCTCTTTCATGTGACGAATACTTTCGGGAAAGTACTTGTCGTTGAACGGTTCATGGAACTTCTCCCAAGACATCTTTAATGTGGCTGGTTGAGTATGTTTTATAGATTCCCCCCAATAATCTGCCTCTCCTCACAATATGAAAGTGGCAAAGTGAACCTTTTTCTCCTCGGAGCATCCCAAGACATCAAATATCTTGGTGATCTGCTTTATCCACGTCTCTGCCTTAAGTGATTCTGGCTTTCCCGAAAACTCTGTTGGTCCCAGCTCCTTGAATTGCATAAAAGTGACCATCCGAGAGTTGTCAGTGTTTCCACCTGCATTTTCCACAGGAGTCTCTCTCGCCTGATGTTGCATAAATTGCAGAAAGCCTCTAAACATCCCATCGTTCATCATTTGGTCGGTGTTGTTGTTTACATGAGGATTGTTGCCTTCCTGATGCACATTATCCTTGTTATTGATCTATGGTGACTCAACGGTCTCCTGTGCTCCATTGCTTATCTCAACATTTTCAGATGCCATTTTCAAATACTACCACAAAACAAGGGTTAAATGACATACCACATAATACCCCTATATTTTGACCGACCAATTAAATAACAAATAAGTTTAGATGGGTCATACTAGCGAAGGATTTACCCGTCTCTCCCCTCCTAGTTCTAGTCTCACATCTCAGCAAGGAATCATATCCCTAAGCTTTGATACCAACTGTGATGCCCCCAAAATAGGTATACATCACCCATTCTGAGTCGCCAATACATGGTACATAATTTAAATACAACTGTCGTGTAAAATACGACAAAACATAGCTGAGAGTTTTAATACAACTATTGTCTCATAGAGAATATCCAAACTAAAATAGAGTCCTTATTACAGTTATTATCACACTATTTCATAGAATAGTGAGGACTACTATAGCCACCATCCTGGACCATCACTCCATTTCCCGACTCATCCCGGCTACGTTCTCATTTCCTGAAGTGAACAATGAAAGCAAAGGGTGAGCTAAACTAGACTAGTAAAGAATATTATGACTAAGATCAAGCAGAATAAATTATTGTTAGCCTTCAACAGTGTTAAACTAATAGAATATAATAAACAACAAGTTTAACTGCAGCGGAACAAGCAATCCATTAGAAGAGTCAAGTAGAGCATGATATCTACTATCTTCTATGATTTAAAAAGTTTATCATCAATTTTATCACAGAATTATCCATCCACATCACTGAATTATCCATGCACTACGGGCTAACGATATTCATTAGTATCACATCTATGAATTATCCATGCACTATGGGCCAAGGATGTTCGTGTTATCACCAATGGTCATGATCATGCCAACAACTGTCCATCAATGCACTACGGGCCAATGAGGACTTTTACCACATCATTTGTAATATTGCAAGTCATGATTATACCGAATAATCCCTGGTCATAATCATACCACCAATTGTCCATCAATGCACTACGAGCCAATGAGGACTTTCATCACAATATAAGCATGAGGATGATGACAATGATATAAGAATTCAATTAAATGAGAGCAAGGATAAATTTTAAAGATTATATAATTTAATTTATCCATAATTCAATAATGTCCAAATTTCCAACATGATACTGCTTTGTGGAGTAAAATTTAAGAATAATATTGTATCAAAAATAACTTGGATAGAAAAGAAATTAATTTTTTCATGAATAGTACCCTGGGTGAATAGTACCCCGTGAATAGTACCACGACATGAAAAGATCAAAATTTATTAAGAATGTCAAGGACATTCTAGTAATTTCAAGGAGTATAGAAACAATACTTTAATAAAATAAGTATAGAATTCGGAATCTAAAACGAAATAATATTACTTACATACTACAGAATATGGAAAAAAATATTATTTCTTACGAATATTGAACAAAAATAATATCCCTTACCTTAAAAAGAGAGTACTTCTGACTGGTAGGGCGGGAATATTCTTGAAGAAACTTGAACTTTTTTCTACACTCAAAGCTTCCTTAAACTCTAAAGAAATACGCTCAATATTATAGAAGAAGAATTCTCTGATTCTGGTGTGATTTTCAATTCTAAACCAAGCATCCTATTTATAGGAGAATGAAAGGATACTATTTAGAAATTTTATTCTCGGACTGCACAGGATTTTTCTCACGGGTGCGAATTCGCCAGCTGAAATTTTTTGATTTCACTGTAAGACCCCAACTTTTATGAATAAAGATGAATTTTTCTCAAAAATATATTTTTGAATATTATGGTGTGGATTTGTTATAATGTTATATTTGTGGGTAATATTTACAAATTTTGCTAAGTAAGCAAGTTGTTATAAAATATTCGATTGGTCAGGGAATATTCATACGATGACACAATCATTGGTGGACCCTATAACAGAATTATTGTCAGAGTTAGAAAACGACTAAAATATCTTTTTATAAAAATAACAGCGAAAGTTTTACCGTTAAGAATCGTTGAAATACCCTTGATAAAAAAGTACGATGTACTGGCGTGGTTACATAGTAGCACACGGTATTGATTATTGATGCTTACGTGAGAAGTCACTCAGTTATACTCAATTATTGCTACAATAATTGCTATAAAGACCCATAAATTTTCGAATAATTATATCTATATTTTTACGAATAATTTTTTTTATTTACAAATAATATGTTGAATATATACGATATGGATTTAGCAGAATAGTTAATTTAAATTTTTAAGTTAACGGATAAGGAAAGTTAAGTCGGATATGGTCCAAAACCCTAATTCATGGATTATGAACAAGGAATGAGAATATTAATATATAATAATTATATTTTAATGTGGTATATATGTACTATATGTATGAATGGTTTAATGTTGATTAGATATAGCAGAGTATTAGAAAACCCAAAGTTTAAACCATTAAACCCTAACTTGGAAAAACTAAGACTGATTGTTAATCAGATACATGTGATCAAGGAGATATGTTAGTGATTATGAATTTAATTAGGGGAAACCCTAACGAATATCAAGAAACCCTAAATGCTAAGTTAGAAATCCTAATTTGATTTCTGAGAAACCCTAAACCTAATTTTAAAACCCTAATTGGTGATTAGCAAGCCCTAATGGTATTTAGCAAATCTTAAGATTAAAAGTTATGGGAAATATATGAAATTACCAAACTACCCTTAAAATTTAAGTGGAAAAGACCAAAATACCCTTTAGTGTGTAAAATGACCAAAATACCCTTTTACTTAACTTTTAAGCAAAAAAATTTTCTAGAAGGGGCATGACTCATCACTTGTAAGATCTTCCATGTGCTAAAATCTCAGCCATCCTTATCCTAATTGACACCTTGCAAGCTAAGATTCATTGAATCAATTTATAAGAGAAAATGAGAGAAAAAGTCCACTAAAGTTGCTCACTTACTATCAAACACTCAACCAACCTTATCTCTCTCAAACCCTCAAAATCTCTAAGTAAACCAGTCCCCAAACAACCCTCTAGAACATTAAGATCAGTGGTGTAGAGCAAGATCAAAGCATTTCCAAGAAAGAGGTATAACTCTAAAACCCAATTTTGATCCTTATAGCCATGTTAGATTTCTTGTTTATGTGTTTATTTAAGTGTTAGAAGATGTTATATGATGATATATGATGTTACATCATAGATCTATAGCATCAAAATGCTCAAAAATTAACTTTTCAAAACTGTCCAAGAACCCTAAATTTATGGCCTGACAACTGAATGTCAAAAGCCATAGATCTGAGCCTGTTAATGGTTTTGTATGTTTGATGTTTTAGAATTGTAGTTTGCTGTAAGGACTTTCATCTAGACTTGAAATCATGCTTAGATCATGTCCAGAATGAATGTTATTAATGGTCAAACTCAGTTGACTGAGCATGACCAAGAGTTTCTGGGCAGCCCAGAAACTCAAAATCAGTGTCTAACAACACTTTTCAAGTCTCATATCTGTCAAGTGTTAAGTATTTTGTTGATGTTGTTGTATCTAGTTTGTAGCCTGTTAGTTATACTCCAGATCCATGCCCTTAAATCACTCAAACAATCAACAGATTGTAAGAAGTGGATGGTCAAAGTAGCCTACTCAGCATTGACTTTCAAATTCTTGGTAACCCAGGATTTGGATTTCAACGTCTGACAAGATGTTTATGGGTCCAGATCTTGCAAGTGTTTGATGATTTGTTTGTGTTAATGTTTTAAGATTGTACTCTTGTATGTGTACTACAGATTCATGCTCATAAATCACTTAGATAACAAACAAAATGAAAATTATTTACGGTCAAACTAGCCAACTCGATCACGGATGCAGTTTTCTGGAAAACCCAGAAAACTCAATAACATGTTTTCTGACAATGTTTGACCAAATGCAAGCTTATGATTCTGATATAGTTTAAATGAACTGATGATTGATAATTGTACCTTGTCATGTGGACTACACACCTAAACCATTAGAACACATTAATCATAACCAGAACCTATAGAAATATAAGCCACAAAATGGACCTATGAAGCTATCTGGGTTTCTGAAAAACCCAGAAGCTCTGACAGTGACTTTGCAAGGCCAAATCTTGCATCTATGTTGCTTTATGACCATGATAGTTGTTGACTTGTGTAGTGTTACAACCCTACTATAAGACCATTACAAGACCCTGCCCAAAAACAATCTGATCAGCAAGTTACAGACGGTTAAAGTAGGCACCATGAACACTGGCTGTCAATGTTCTTGAGCCTCAAGAACACCTATCGCGACAGAAACTGTCGCTAAAACCTTTAGCGACGGATTTAATTAATTTAGTTTTCTAATTTTCGAAAAATATATTAAAAATAGAAATAATTTCCTAAAAATTACAAAATCAGTTTTAAAAATTATTTTAAGTTATAAAAATTAACTTTTGATAAATTAACATATTTTTCATTAATATTACTATTTATTTGAATATTAATGATATTAAATTTACTTAATAAATGTATTAAATAAATGGGTTAAAAATTATTTTTATATCATAAAAATTATTTTAAATAATAATAAGGTGATATTTTAAGTTATAAATCATGACTTTTAATATTTTTAAGGTAATTTTCATTAATAATTAATATTATTGATAATAAGTGTAACGCCCCCAAATTCAGGTACTTGAAACCCGAACTCGGTGCTTTGCGATACCATTTCTATGAGCGGAAATATTACTAATAATAATAACAATAATATAAATATCAAACTTAACCTACATTTAGCAGAGTCTAATCCCAAGTACGCAACCATTACTATATTCTTTACATGATAAATAATACATATAATTATCTTAATACAGTCTAACTATTATAAAAGATATCATTAAACATATTCTATTTTCTTTCCTTTTCACTTGTTCTTGTCTGAACCTTCGGGTTGATCATGCCTAGCTGAAAACATTTAAATTTAAAGCAAGAATGAGCATTTGGGTGCCCAACAAGTAATAACAATTATAAATATAAATAGTTGAAAGAATTAAATGTTTTCTTTGTACATCACTTCTACAACGAATTAATAGTTGTGAAGTAAACTGAACCGATAATAATAACATAACAATTCTATATCAAATTTTTGAAACTACGTATTGACTATAAATAGGGTTAACGTGACATACTATGAACATTGTTTTCAATTTTTGAATAGATTTAGCAGAACTTCATCTGCAAACCGTTATAACTTACGGGCGCGAGGGTGTACATCACATGAGCCTTGTATTGATCAATACTACATGTAAGAACGATATTATCGTTCACTCTGTCCGCCTTGGGCGCATAAAAGTTTTCCCATGTTCAAGATGTTCATACTTAGTTTGGAATCCGAACCAAAATAATTTGATTGGATACAAAAAGATTTTATCATATTCAACGATATTTCTAAAGTTGTGTCTAGCTGATCAAATAGCTTAGACGACTTTTACTTAATGTATACATACGGGGGATCAATAAGTATATATATATATATATATATATATAACAATTGGGTTAATAATCTGGTACAATAATAATATAATTCTGAAACTTTCTTACTCATATCCATTGCATAAAAAATGCAAAGGTAGGATACTTGCCTGGTCTGCTGCTTACAATACGCAACTTAGTTTTATCTTTTATATAGCAACCTATCAGTAATAAGATCATTTTACCGATTAGAATAACATATCTTAACGCATAATACTGCTTGTTACAGTCAGCACATAACCTAATCACATTGTCACATATGTTTCATAGTCATTGGATCACAAACAAACACATATACAGACAAATTATATAAGTCCAGATCAATTTAAAAATCATTTGCATTATCTTGATTTTGATTTATAAAGTTAATTATCGAGTTTAAGACTCTATCTTGTACTTCAACATCTGTAAGTATCAGTCATATTATTTTTAAATGAATTATAATAATTTTTAAACATTTATCATGAATTTTCAAACACCGAAATCATTATAAAATAATTTAAATATCAAATAATTCTATTATCATTAATATTTAATTAATATTAAACTATTAATGAAACCATTGCTAAAATATCAAAGTTATTTATAATAACTTAAAATACTTTTAAAGTACTAATATTACCCTTAAATAATATTTAAAATATTTGAAATCATTTTTAAATAATTACCATTAGTATTTAAATATTAATGCATTATCTATCAAAATATTAAAAGTCATTAATTATAACTTAAAATATTTTTAATTCATTTATATCCTTTTAAATGATTTTTAATTAATAAAACCATTTTAAAACTATTTATTTAATATAATTATTAAATAAATTTAATACCATTAATACTAAATTAATATCATTAATATTAAATTATTAATGAAATTTAAATATTAAAAGTTATATTTTATAACTTAAAATATTCTTAAACATCAGATTTTCATTTCAAATGATTTTTATAATATTAAAATCATTTTTAAACTAATTTATTTAATATATTAAATAAATCTAATATCATTAATATTAAATAATTAGTGATATTTGCTTTAAAATATTAAAAGTTATATTTTATAACTTCAAATATTTTAAATACCTTATTATCATTTAAAATAATTTTTAATATAATAAAATCATTTTAATTAATTTATTTAACGCCTTTATTAAATAAATTAAATACCAATAATTTTTAAATAAATATTAATATTTATGAAAATATGTCAAATTATTAAAAGTTAATTTTTATAACTTAAAATAATTTTTTTAAATAATTTTTTTAATTTTCAGAAATAAATTTCTATTTTTAAATGATTTTTCGAAATTAATTTAATAATTTTTAATAAGTCTGTCACTAAAACCCTTTGGCGACAGAAAGCGTCGCCTTAGGTGTTCTTGAGCCCAAGAACACTAACAGGTCAGTGTTCGAGGGGTCAACTTTGACCACTAATAATTCTTTGTTCCTGCATGCTCTGGTCAATCTCAAGCATTAATCGTGAATTATATATGTAGAACTACAAGTATTCACAATCATTTTGGTGATACAACAACTCAGATGCATGATCTGAGCCTTTAAAATGATTTTCAGGGATGTTCATCAAGTTCTGGGCTGCCCAAAAAAATCTGGTCTGCTTAGAAAAATCTGGTCAACGACCTTGGTGGCCTTATTCCGGTCAATCAATTAATGTCACAGGTGTTCTAGACGTTGGGTCTTGTAGACTAACTACCAGGGTATCTTTATTGATCATTTATAATGTCCAGATATAATTAACGTACAAGATCTAAGTCTCTAAAGTACCTGTCAGACCACTGCCTCAATATTTCTGGGTTACCCAGACAGTAAGGCTTAACGGTCAACGACTTTTGACCGATTACTACGATCGATCTATTGATTTCTAAGGTTCGAAAGTACTATGAACTTGTAGCACTCATGACATACTATAATGTAGATACAAATATTCATCCAAACAACTTTACAACAACAATAAAAGCTTCTATTGAAGTCGAGGTTCGAACGACGTTTCTTCAGCTTTTCACGGGTTACCCGTAAAACTTAGTTCGTGTTCGGTCAACAAACTTTGACCGTGAATAACGTTCGATCTACGCATGCAATGATCATGATCTCACTTGCAGATTACTAACAACATTACAGACAACAACTTCAAACCTTTAAAACACCAAAACAATAAATAGAAAAAGATCTAGGAGACCCGACATTCATTGTCAGACAAAAATTTTAAACTTTTCCAGAATTTTAAAAACTTTATTTTTGAACACTAGATGTTATGGATCTAAGAAATAACAACCCAGATCACTAAATGACCCCTTCTAACACCACTTAAAACAATAAACAACAACAAATAACATAGATCACAAGGATTTCTAAGTTTAGGGTTTATACCTCATTCATGTTTAACACTTGAATCTGATCTTTGAGGCTTGTTCTTGGGTGTGCTAGGGACTTAGATAGGAACTGAAATACTAAGGAAATTCGTGGGTATAGAGAGGGAGAGAGAGACTTTGTTGGATGTTGGATAGCAAATATCTTAAAATTATGAGCTTTCTCTCTCCTTAATCTATATATATATATATATATATATATATATATATATATATATATTGAATGAAATGATTTGGCTGATATATAGAGCTTGATTTGCTGAATATTAAGTCACATGGGGTTGTTGGATTGGTTTACCAACTCCCATCTTGGCAAGATACACAAGTAATGTCCAATAATGTAATAAGGGCATTTTTGTCATTTAGCTAACTAATTTAATGGCAATCTTGTAAAATGGCCAACCCTTAGGGTTTAACCCTAAGGTTTAGCACAAAAATTATAGGATTTCTAGTTAGGGTTTAAAATATAAAATTTTAGTTTCTAAAAATTATAATTAGGGTTTCTTAATCATGCTTAAATTCTTAATCACATAGAACATGAACTTTAGATTATAGATTCACTAATGATTATTAGGATCTATAATTAGCAATTTAGGGTTTTCAATTTGACAATTAGGGCTAAAATAGAAAATTAGCTTTTCTAAATTACAAACTTAGGGTTTCTAAAATTTAATATTTCTAAATATTAATTAGGGTTTACCTAATTAATCATAAAATTATATAATACAGACATAAATCATATAACATAGTTATATAATAGTCTCGAACTCATAATTGAGTTTTAAAATTAGGGTTTCCATTTGACAATTCACTAATTATTATTTAAGGTTTCTAATTTTAGAAATTAGGTTTTTAATTTATAATTAGGGTCTCTTATAATTAGAATTTTCCTAATTAGCATCATATCTTTATAATACATATCATAGACCACATAACATGGTGACTTAATAGATTTTGAAGTCTCAATTGACTTCAAAACTGGGGTTTACCAGTAATACAAGGGTTTCTAAATATTGCACCACCATTGACCAATCATTAACAATGCGTACATACAATACTTATTTATAGTACTAAAAAATCAAAATATAATTAACATTATATTATTATTCTAAATTCCTTGATCAAAACCTAGAATTAGGGTTTGAATTCCATATCTGATTAATCATTATATATAACATTATTAATTAAGTTAAATAATTAGCTTAATTAATCAAAATAAATTCATATAATAAAATAGTTATTATAATAATACTATAATCATTTCATATATTATTTAAATAATATATAAACATATTTTCATGAAAAATATTTAATAAAAACATTTTTTTTGTAAAAAATTAATTATATAGAATATAATTTATAATGATCAATAATTCAAAAATAAAATTATTTAAAATTATTCATGTAATAAATA
The DNA here is from genome assembly GCA_020205605.1 of Panax ginseng. NCBI lineage: Eukaryota > Viridiplantae > Streptophyta > Magnoliopsida > Apiales > Araliaceae > Panax > Panax ginseng. Next base: position 74,959,430 of record CM035149.1, read on the forward strand.
AATTTTTATTTATCGTAAATATATATACACATTACCTGGAACATATTCTCACCTTTAAAATAAAAAAAATTATACGCAAAATTTTTGATTTAATTATATAAAAAATATCGGGTTACTACATTCACCCTCCCTTATAAATATTTCGTCCTCGAAATCACCGTTTTAAATCATATACATACCAGGGTACATAGCATACACAGTCATTGCGAGCTCGATCATAATTGATCGAATCGATTTTTAACTATTCAGCATAAAGCTTGTCTATCTGTTTATACGAAAAATTGATTTCTAATAGAACTCAATTTTCTCCTTCAAATAATTTATAAAATAATTTACAATATATATAAGAAAATCATATATAAGAAAATAAAATTGATTAAAATAATACTTGGAGTTGCATCCTCGGCTGCTACCGAATCCCGAACATTCATGTTGAAGACTCCTTCGGTTGGCTCTGTTGGTTTGTTTGTTGAAGTTGGTCCCGTTGTTGCCAATGTCCTGCTGCCTTTCCTCGTATTCGCATTCCTTGCCTCCCTTCTCCTCCTTGGACAGTCTTTCATCTCATGCTCCATTGATTCAAAAATAAAACACCCACTATACATTCTTGGATTGGACAGTTAGGAGAGATATGTTCCTCCTGCCCACGCTTATAGCCCATAAACTTTCTTTTTAATCACTCACCTGAGTGATTCTTTCCGCAATTCTCAACCTGCACAACTTGTTTCTTTCCACCTCCTGGCCTATTTTCGGTATTCCCAAAATTATCTCTTTTCCTTTCTCCAGTCCTACTACCACTACTCCCTTCTCCGATTCTAGCTTGATTTGTCTTTCACCAGAAATTCGTCTTCCTTTTCATCATATAGGTGGAAAAGTCTATCTTTTGCCCATCCGTTATCCTAGCTATCACAAATGCTTCAACAAGGTCAGTTGATCTTCTAAATCCTGGCAGTACGACTGTCTTGAAGTCTTTGACGTTTGTCGATCGATTGTTTGGCTGATTTTCCACGGCTGATATTCCGTTCTGCGTAGCTTGAGCGTCCACATTCGCAAAATTCTATATCGGGTCTGGTTGTCCTCCAGCTTTGTAGACAAGTTCTTCTGCCCTTTGGTTTCATTTTCGTATTGGCGGCATTATCATAAATTATTCTTTATTATCTTACATTCTAAGCCTTATCGTATACGTTTAACATATCACTCGAAATTTTCTACTCAAATAATCATGTATTAAAAATATTAGATTTTGAAAACTTAGTTTACTGTATTAACCAGTGTTCACATAAATAATTACTATCTTTATACCCACTTATTTCATTAATCCAACATAGACTCATATTCATAGCACTTGACATACCATAGCACATATTGCTTTAAACATCCGCTATCCCTTTGTGACTCAAAAGTCGGGAATCGCTGCCCTAACTTATACAAAAGTTAAGAATATTATATTACACAGACATACCTATCATTTATGCCACATAGAATCATACATATTCAAGTAATACTAATACTACTTATTTCTTACGCCTTCACTAATAATCAATTGCTTAGTATTTTACATATTCATATTATCCTCAATAATCAATTCACACATAACTATACTAGTCCTCCTTGTAGCCATTTGGTACTCGTTCGATCATTGAGTTTCTAGAGGTCAAGGGTTCAAGGGCTGGTGAGGAGATGGAGTAGTAATTCAAGAATGATATGAGGTATTCTAAAATACTTCCCTTTTTCTTACCACACATTATGAGTTTAAGAAATCACCACAAACATATGAGTTTAAGAACTCGAGCTTGACTATATATTCTTTAACTATACTCTACCTATCAGTTATACTATCATTTCTGGGTCCGGTACTATATTTTCCCAAATAACCACCTCCTTGAGGTAGCTTTCAATGTGAGCCTCTATTTCAGCTAATGGCTTTGATATTGGCTCGGTTACGGATATTGGCTCCTTCTTTACGATCTGAGGGTATCCTAATCCTTTCTATCTGACATCTATACACAAACTATCTTGATTAGCACATAATATATACACACAACACATAATAGTTTTATATAAGTTATCTTTTATTTTATTTTACGATGAATTTATTCAATTCATCTCCTTTTTAAACTCTATATGAGTTATTTATATTTTTAATGTTTCCCTCTATCCCAAGGTTATAGCCTAAGGTCTATCCCACCTAATGTTTTTAACCCTAAAGCTCTGATACCATGATGTAACGCCCCCAAATTCAGGTACTTGAAACCCGAACTCGATGCTTTACGATACCATTTCTATGAGCGAAAATATTACTAATAATAATAACAATAATATAAATATCAAACTTAACCTACATTTATCAGAGTCTAATCCCAAGTACGCAACCTTTACTACATTCTTTACATGATAAATAATACATATCATTATCTTAATACAGTCTAACTATTACAAAAGATATCATTAAACATATTCTGTTTGCTTTCCTTTTCACTTGTTCTTGTCTAAACCTTCGGGTTGATCATGCTTAGCTGAAAACATTTAAATTTAAAACAAGAATAAGCATTTGGGTGCCCAGCAAGTAATAACAATTATAAATATAAATAGCTGAAAGAATTAAATATTTTCTTTGTACATCACTTCTACAACGAATTAATAGTTGTGAAGAAAACTGAACTAATAATAATAACATAACAATTTTATATCAAATTTTTGAAACTACGTATTGACTATAAATAGGGTTAAGGTGACATAATTTGATTTGCTGAATATTAAGTCACATGGGGTTGTTGGATTGGTTTACCAACTCCCATCTTGGCAAGATACACAACTAATGTCCAATAATGTAATAAGAGCATTTTTGTCATTTGGCTAACCAATTTAATGGCAATCTTGTAACATGGTCAACCCTTAGGGTTTGACCCTTAGGGTTTAATCCTTAGGGTTTAATCCTTAGGGTTTAGCACAAAAATTATAGGATTTCTAGTTAGGGTTTAAAATATATATTTTTAGTTGCTAAAGATTGTAATTAGGGTTTCTTAATCTTGCTTAATTTCTTAATCGCATAGAACATGAACTTTAGATAATAGATTCACTAATTATCATTAGGATCTATAATTAGCAATTTAGGGTTTTCAATTTGACAATTAGGGCTAAAATAGAAAATTAGGTTTTCTAAATTACAAACTTAGGGTTTCTAAAATTTAATATTTTTAAATATTAATTAGGGTTTACCTAATTAATCATAAAATTATATAATACAGACATAAATCATATAACATAGTTATATAATAGTCTCGAACTCATAATTGAGTTTTAAAATTAGGGTTTCTATTTGGCAATTCACTAATTATTATTTAAGGTTTCTAATTTCAGAAATTAGGGTTTTAATTTATAATTAGGATCTCTTATAATTAGGGTTTTCCTAATTAGCATCAAATCTTTATAATACATATCATACACCACATAACACGGTGACTTGACAGATTTTGAAGTCTTGATTAACTTCGAAACTAGGGTTTAGCAGTAATACAAGGGTTTCCAAATACTGCACCACCATTGACCAATCATTAACAATGCATACATACAGTACTTATTTATAGCACTGAAAAATCAAAATACAATTAACATTATATTATTATTCTAAATTCCATGATCAAAACCTAGAATTAGGGTTTGGATTCCATATCTGATTAATCTGTCATATATAACATTATTAATTAAGTTAAATAATTAGTTTAATTAATCTGAAATAAATTAATATAATAAAATAGTTATTATAATAATGCTATAATCATTTCATATATTATTTAAATAATATATAAACATATTTTCATTGCAAATAATTAATAAAAACATTTTTATCAGAAAATTAATTATTATAAAATATAATTTATAATGATCAATATTTCAAAAATAAAATTATTTAAAATTATTCATGTAATAAATATATTTTTATTTATCACAAATATACATACACATTACCTGACACATATTCTCACCCTTAAAATAAAAAAAATTTATACGCAAAATTTCTGATTTAATTATATAGAAAATATCGGGTTATTACATTCACCCTCCCTTATAAATATTTTGTCCTCGGAATCACCATTTTAAAACCTTTACATACCAGGGTACATAGCATACATAGTCATTGCGAGCTCGATCATAATTGATCGAATCGATTTCTAACTATTCAGTATAAAGCTTGTCTATCTGTTTATACGAAAAATTAATTTCTAATAGAACTCAATTTCCTCCTTCCAAATAATTTATAAAATAATTTACAATATATATAAGAAAATCATATATAAAAAAATAAAATTGATTAGAATAATACCTAGAGTTGCATCCTCGGCTACTACTGAATCCCGAACATTCATATTGAAGACTCCTTCGGTTGGTTCTGTTGGTTTGTTTGTTGAAGTTGGTCCCATTGTTGCCAATGTCCTGCTGCCTTTCCTCATATTCGCATTCCTTGCCTCCCTTCTCCTTCTTGGACAGTCTTTCATCTTATGCTCCATTGATTCACAAATAAAACACCCACTATACATTCTTGGATTGGGCAGTTAGGAGAGATATGTCCCTCCTGCCCACACTTATAGCACACAAACTTTATTTTTAATCATTCACCTACGTGATTCTTTCCGCAATTCTCAACCTGCAAAACTTGTTTCTTTCCACCTCCTGGCCTATTTCCGGTATTCCCGAAATTATCTCCTTTCCTTTCTCCAGTCCAACTACCACTACTCCCTTCTCCGATTCTAACTTGATTTGTCTTTCACCAGAAATTCGTCTTCCTTTTTATCATATAGGTGGCAAAATCTATCTTTTCCCCATCCGTTATCCTAGCTATCACAAACGCTTCAACAGGGTCAGTTGATCTTCTAAATCCTGGCAGTACGACAGTCTTGAAGTCTTTGACGTTTGCTGATCGATTGTTTGGCTGATTTTCTGCGGCTGGTATTCCGTTCTGCATAGCTTGAGCGTCCACATTTGCAAAATTCTGTATCGGGTCTGGTTGTCCTCCAGCTTTGTAGATAGGTTCTTCTGCCCTTTGGTTTCATTTTCGTCTTGGCGGCATTATCATAAATTATTCTTTATTATCTTACATTCTAAGCCTTATCGTATACGTTTAACATATCACTCGAAATTTTCTACTCAAATAATCATGTATTCAAAATATTATATTTTGAAAACTTAGTTTACTGTATTAACCAGTGTTCAGATAAATAATTACTATCTTTATACCCACTTATTTCATTAATCCAACATAGACTCATATTCATAGCACTTAACATACCATAGCACATATTGCTTTAAACATCCGCTATCCCTTTGTGACTCAAAAATCGGGAATCGATGCCCTAACTTATACAAAAGTTAAGAATATTATATTACACAAACATACCTATCATTTACGCCACATAGAATCATACATCTTCAAGTAATATTAATACTACTTATTTCTTACGCCTTCACTAATAATCAATTGCTTAGTATTTTACATATTCTTATTATCCTCAATAATCCATTCACACATAACTATACTAGTCCTCCTTGTAGCCATTTGGTAGTCATTCGATCATTGAGTTTCTAGAGGTCAAGGGTTCAAGGGCTGGTGAGGAGATGGAGTAGTAATTCAAGAATGATATGAGGTATTCTAAAATACTTCCCTTTTTCTTACCACACATTATGAGTTTAAGAACTCACCACAAACATATGAGTTTAAGAACTCGAGCTTGACTATATATTCTTTAACTATACTCTACCTATCAGTTATACTATCATTTCTGGGTCCGGTACTATATTTTCCAAAATAACCACCTCATTGAGGTAGCTTTCAATATGAGCCTCTATTTCAGCTATTGGCTTTGATATTGGCTCGGTTATGGATATCAGCTCCTTCTTTACGATCTGAGGGTATCCTAATCCTTTCTATCTGACATCTATACACAAACTATCTTGATTAGCATATAATATATACACACAACACATAATAGTTTTATATAAGTTATCTTTTATTTTATTTTACGATGAATTTATTCAATTCATCTCCTTTTTAAACTTTATATGAGTTATTTATATTTTTAATGTTTCCCTTTATCCCAAAGTTATAGCCTAAGGTCTATCCCACCTAAGGTTTTTAACCCTAAAGCTCTGATACCATGATGTAACTCCCCCAAATTCAGGTACTTGAAACCCGAACTCGGTGCTTTACGATACCATTTCTATGAGCGGAAATATTACTAATAATAATAACAATATTATAAATATCAAACTTAACCTACATTTATTAGAGTCTAATCCCAAGTACGCAACCTTTACTACATTCTTTACATGATAAATAATACATATCATTATCTTAATACAGTCTAACTATTACAAAAGATATCATTCAACATATTTTGTTTGATTTCCTTTTCACTTGTTCTTGTCTGAACCTTCGGGTTGATCATGCGTAGCTGAAAACATTTAAATTTAAAGTAAGAATGAGCATTTAGGTACCCAGCAAGTAAAAACAATTATAAATATAAATAGCTGAAAGGATTAAATATTTTCTTTGTACATCACTTCTACAACGAATTAATAGTTGTGAAGTAAACTGAACCGATAATAATAACATAACAATTTTATATCAAATTTTTGAAACTACGTCTATTGACTATAAATAAGGTTAAGGTGACATACTATGAACATTTTTTTCAATTTTTGAATAGGTTTAGCAGAACTTCATCTCTATTTATCATAACTTCTGGTAGCGGTGTGTACATCCCATGAGCCTGTCAGATTGATCAATACTACATGCAAGAACGATATTATCGTTCACTCTGTTCGCCTTGGGCGCATAAAAGTTTTCCCATGTTCGGGATGTTCATACTTAGTCTTGAATCCGAACCAAAACAATTTGATTAGATACAAAAAGGTTTTATCATATTCAACGATATTTCTAAAGCTGTGTGTAGCTGATCAAATAGCTTAGACGACTTTTACTTAATGTATACATACGGGGGATCAATAGGTATATATATATATATATATATATATATATCAACATATGTTTAAATACAATGATTATCCAAGTGAGGTCACTTGTATAACCATATTTAGAAATTAACGAACAGAATGTGTATCTAAATTATATAATATAATATCATGTTGATAAACAATGATCAGATATATATATATATATATATATATATATATAATTATAGGGTTAATAATCTGGTACAATAATAATATAATTCTGAAACTTTCTTACTCATATCCATTGGATAAAGAAAATGCAAAGGTAGGATACTTGCATGGTCTGCTGCTTACAATACGCAACTTAGTTGTATCTTTTATATAGCAACCTATCAGTAATAAGATCATTTTACTGATTAGAATAACATATCTTTACACATAATACTGCTTATTGCAGTCAGCAAATAATCTAATCACATTGTCACATATGTTTCGCAGTCATTGGATCACAAACAAACACATATACAGACAAATTATAAAAGTCCAAATCAATTTTTGAAACACGTCGGTGTACCGACGGCTTTATAAGGTAATTATCGAGTTTAAGACTCTATCCAGTATGTGACACCCAAAATCTAGGTACTTCACTCCCACAAGATTTGGTGTTCACTATCCAATCATTCACATCTATCTACCCAAATAAAATAACATTTAACCATAAATCCTCCCTTTAAATAGGGTTACATCATTAAATAAAAATCTTCCCAGGTTGTCTAACCTTTAACATCATACAAGTGCGGAAATAAATTATTACATCACATCATTATTTAAAAGTCTATCATCAAAACAATAAATGAAAATTGCAAGTCTTCATCACTTGTACATTTTTTCCTTTCATTCGCTAGTTGTAGGTTCGTCTACCTTCTCAACTTTAGCTGCAATGAGTGTATAAATATGCAAGAGTGAGCAAATCAATTGCTCACTAGATATATCAACGAATCAACCAGAATATAATAATTGCAAATGAATAGGCTCATCAAAACTGAATAGTACTCTATCAATGATAACCAAAAACTGGAATCCAAAATATGGAATATACGTAACTAAGGGTCATAAGACCATGAACTATGTCCACAGTTGCGAGTAATCTTTCAACTCCAACTTTAACAGTCATAAGACTATAAGGACTCCTCATACTTAAGGGGATCAGCCCTTCATACAATGTATTGTGCACAAATATTTTAACGCTAAGCATAAATTATCCTCTAATAATAGGGTTGTTCATCTCAGTATTTAGAGTACAAGTCCGCACCAAAGAAATTTTGGTTTGGATAAGATTTCAAGGGTAATTTGAAGTTCAACAATCATCAACTAGAGGACTAGTTGAATCAATAGTGTTTGATAACACAACATTTGATCAATAATAACAAAATATGGAACAATGAATAAGGGTAAGCGAACTAACTATATCTTGAACTCATGCTTAGAAACAACTGCAAAGCACAAGTATTGAATGACAATAAACCTTGCTTGAATAATATTAAGCCAGGACTATCAATTATGGAATATACTTTAAATAATAGCAAGCTGAAAATAAAGCTTGCTCATTATGAGAATAGCTTGTGTCAAGTAAATAAGATAAGATAATTCAACATTAGAAATTAGAATTCAAGAAAATTTCATTCATAATACACGAATGACAATAAAGAAACTTGTCTAATAATAAACAAGTTAGAATACATCAATAAATATTGGAATTCAAACTTGTTCGAATAAAGTTAAAGTCATAGCTAGCTTGCTCAAATAGTGATTAGGAATACAAGAGTTCACTTAATGAAAGTTTAAAATAAGAAACTTGCTTAACATAAATGTAGAGTTAGAAAACTTGCTCAATGTAAAAAGAGAAGTTTAGAAACTTGCTCAATCGTAGAATTAGAGAACTTGCTCAATAGTAAAAAGATAAGTTTAGAAACTTGCCTCGAGCGTAGGCTATAATATTAAACTCACATTCACCTACACATAGGTTTAGAACCACAATACCTATTAGATATGCTAACATTTACTTTTCAATATAACATACATTTCTAGCTAAACTTGTTATGTTAACACAAGTCTTATGCTACTATTCAAATATCAGAAAATTCAAGTGTTAATCTCACAACACTTATCTAACGTTCATTGTATAAACTAATTTATAACATAACACATCCATTACTTAATAATCATTTGAAACTTTGAAACTACTAACCACATCATACAACTCTGTTTTATCCTTGTTGTTACATGTTTGACATGCTAACACATCATTAGTCCAACGTATGCCGCTATCCCGTAACCGCAAAGATAAAGCAGGTCAATGTCCCAAATCGTAGTATGGCAGACTTCATGCAGACACACGAGCTTAGACCCATAGCAATTGCGCCATTTTTTTTCCCTTGGCACCTAAGACAAATTGCACTGCTTGCCTGCAGACGAGGCGTAAACTTGGCATGAATAAGTGGTGACTTTAACCCAACTAACATGAATTTCACCCACCGAACAATGAATTTAACACAAACAATTGATATAAACTAATCATAAACATGTTTGCTAGCATTTTCAACCAATTAGAACAATTTTAACATCAACTAAAACTAGTTTAATTTCTCAAATTCCATATTTTCATATGAAAGCTTTATTTTTAACATCTCTTGCAAAAATCATCACTGTAATCTCTATACATGGCCAAATCACTTCATTCAAATTTCATTTTCTTTGTTTCTTAATGAACCAGCATAATCAAGCCTCAATTCACAGTTTAACATACCAATTGGCTACTAAAATTGATACTTTTCACAAGCCATATGAAAATATATACTGTAATTATTTTTCCTACTATTTGAACGAAATTAGCATAAAATTCCTTGTTTAAACATAAACTCTAGCATTATATCACATATTATCACAATTACCAACTATATATATCCACAATTCATCAGTTTGATTTCACAGAACATAAACCAAAACTATGCCATAAATTTATATATGTATATACATCTATATAATAAAATAGAGCGGCTTTAACAAACAACGACTCAGATTTAATCTAATGGCACTAATGGCTCTGATTTCATTTTAGCCAAACAAACAAAAAAGGCTCAGAGTTAATCTAATGGGTATGATTTCATTTCAGCCAAACAAAAACAAAAAAATGCCCGATTCAAAAATCCTCCTATCGTAGCCTTCTCCTTCTCCTTATCAAGCCTTTTTCGGATTGGGATACTTCATTTTCGATCACTATCGCAGGGGTCATCTTCCTGAAAGCAGGGCGACAGAAGCACAAACGAGTATCCTCTCCCTCTGCAGGGGTCATCTTCCTCGATCACTATCGCAGGGTCTATCTGATTTTATTTTAAAGTCTTTTGGTATCCTCTCCCTCTGCACTTTCACTTTAATTTTTTTTCACTTTAATTTTTTGGGTTTGAGTTTTTTTTAAGTGGGTCAATTTTATTTTGAGAGAAAATGGTGATCAAGCAGTTTCATAAAATGATGGGTGAAAGTCAGATTTCCAAAACCCTAACATTTGCTTTTTGTTTTTTGTTTTCAACTTTTATTGCAGTTGATGAGCCACTCAAGATCACATTTGAGGTATTTATATGTGTAAAAACTTTTATGCTTAATGTTGGTTTATGGGTTTGATTTTCTGTTCTTTTTAGGTATAAACATGATTGATACACATGTACACATTATAGCACTACCAAATATGAGTTTTGTTATGCTATACTGCATTTTGGCTCATATGGTCAGAATTCAAACATTTTGGAAGATAGTCTACTATACGAATTGTTATGCTATGTAGATTAAACATTTATATCAAACATGAGTTTTGTTATGTTATACTGCATTTTGGTAGACAGTCTACTATACGAATTGCTTCATTTAAAATAGTAGAACCTAGGCACTATGCATTAGTTCTAACATATATCCATACCAAATACTTAACTCATCTTCTAAGAACCATTGTTCTGTACTTTGTTGTAATTACTAAACACAATATCAAAGCAATGCGTAGTAAATGTGAATAGGGTGTTAGTGTCCACAAAATTTAAGTTACAAAGCTTCCATAACATCGTAACAGTTCTTTTAGATTTTAACTAAAAAGCCAAGAAGTTATTTTCTTTACTGCATAATTGTACTGGTATATTCATTCATCACAAAATAAAAAATATACAACATGAACATACTTTTAATGTTTATCCACGGTTTTCAAACTATCGATATATGCTCCACAATTTGCCTGTTTGTCCAAAGACTTGTCCTATGAGAGCTAAAATTGACATAAGTCAACAAAGACCAAGTAAGCGAGTTGATATTATTTATAACAAGAAAAATAAAATAACCCAACAAAGCTTTATGCGTATCCTGCACGAATGAAGAGTTGGGAGAAAGCATTATGTCTGTAGAGTAAGAATTATTCGTGAAGGCCAAGTAAATTTCCTCTAGAAATCAAATACTCAGTCTTCTATTAAAAAAGTAAGGATCTTATAAAACTAAGTGATCTTATAAAACTAAGGATCTTATACAACTAAGGATATTATAAAGCAGAGAAAAGCATATCCAATATGCACTATGTGATTGTTGAATGCAAAAAATTTGGCAAAATTACTCGAAAAGCATAAGCAGCAATGTACATCAACACTGAAGGATCTCATAAATAAAGATTGAAATACGCCAACCTTTTACAAGATTGACGTTTTGAGTTTATCAATAAATTTAGTTCGTCAAAATATAATATTTCCTCCATTCCTAAAAGATTGAGTTTTATAAAGTAATTTTTATTCTTAAAAGATTGATGTAATTGAGTTTTAGGAAGTAATATAATATCTCTACTTTCTCCTATTTAAAGATTTCTCCTATTTATTGTTGAATATAGCATTGGGATACAAAGTAGAATTAATTGAATGGTATACTCCTTTTTGGAATCTACCAAGCTAATAATTGGTTGAGACAATTATAACAAGGGTAAGGGTAGTATAGTATTTTCTATAGATATTAAGTAGATTTCTTAATCTATGTGAATTAACTTTAAACGACAATCTTTTTGGAACAGATGGAGTAGTTGGTAATCATAAATTGTTGAAAAATGACAACTTATTGACTAATTTAGTAATTACTTTTAGACATGTTTTGAATTTCTTTCTCTTTATTTTTAAACAAAAAAGAAATATAAAAATGATTCTTACTAATCGTTTCTTAGACAAAGTAACCATTTTTTTTAATAATAGTAATCAAAAAAGACAATGAAAATATAAAAAATCCTAAAAGTCTACTAATATTGATAAACCGTAAGTAATTTTAAAAAAGATAATACACTAAATCTATGTATATGTGTGTTTGTATGACAGAAGGATCTCATAAATAAAGATTGAAATACGCCAACCTTTTACAAGGGGTTCCAACTTGAACTGCAACTAAACAATGTTTTTTTTCAGGTAATCCATGCAATATACAAGGCCTATATGACGAGGTCAGTTAAAGCAACTAAGATCACATGAATACCTTTAGGTGAGATATCAGTCTACAAACTTCATATGTATGTCATTATTTCTCATAATAGGCTGCATGCAAGGTCTATAAAACACAACAATACACACGTAGCAACGAATTCAGTAACCTCTGTCTATGAGACCTATACAAAAAAAATTCATTAATGATTATTGTGTAATATATGGACTGGGCTACTTCTAAACATTTCACTCATGAAGTCATGAACACTGCTTTGCTTAAAGGAACACCCATGTGGGTTCTCGGTGCAGTATTTGCATGTGTTGTTATTACTACGGTCACAGAACCCTTCACGATTATCTAAGTGATGGCATCTTAACAAATCAAAATAGTAATTCATGAAGATGCAATTGCATTACCTCCATTAGGACCAAGAGAATGCTCAATTATCACAAAGACTTAGTTTTATGTCCGAAATTAAAATCGAAAGAGGCTTGGAGCAAGATTATAAAAGTCTAAAAACAAGAATTCAGTGGGTGTGTAGCAATTAAGAGGTAATTCCAATATTTTGCTATGTTTTTAATGAATTGGGTAAAGTTCATACATAGAATTTGTATATTGTTATGCGAATTATTTGTGAAATTAGTTAAGATTTTAGCAAGGAGATTAGTTGTTGTTGTGCAGAGAAATAAGGAAGGGAATTCTATGAAGAAATCTGGTTTAACCATGTCCAAACATGTATGAAATTTGAATTTCTAAGCTATGCCCACAAGTTGTTTGATAAAATTCTTGAATGAGAAAATTTTCCTAAAAACTGAAAAATTAGCTAATGTAATGAACAAGGTAGCATTCATATAAGAGTTATGTTATAACTCAGGTGTATGGGTGTTGTTAAATCAAGCTAAAAGGATTTTTAAAGAGTTTAGCAAATTGAGTTTAAAAGAAAATCATGTTAAACTGCAGATTTTCAAGCTTATTGATTGATGTCATAATAATTTTATTAGTAATAAAAATTTGAAGAAACTTGTAGTTTGTTGTATGGTATTGGAATAGGATCAAGTTTTAGGTCAATTAGACCTATAGAATGATAGTTATGTGGTTGAGAAGGTAGCTCTCACGAAGGTAGCTCTGGATCCGCAGAAGGTTAGACAGTTTGGACATTCTTTAGTAAATTGGACATAACTTTTTTGCCTGAACTTAGATTGATATGATTCAAGATGTTCCAAAAAATTAAGAAGTAGACCTACAACTTTCATTCTTTAAGAATAGAGATTGAGGTCTGGAGCAGGGTTGAAACTGGTCATTTTAGGACCATTGAATAGTCGGAGGGCGTCGAGCGTTCGTGTATACAACATGCAATGCTCCCGATAATAAACGATGTTGTTCTAAGTTATAAAAGATGAACATTATGATATATAAAGATGTTTAACATTAATCAATGAGTATTATATAAGAGATATGAGTGTGCTAAGTGTACGCAAGGGCGTTTACATAAGCAAATGAGGTGTGTGGCGCATGAACGTCGAAACGTTGTGATAAAAAATAAAGGGAATTCGATAATGTTTTAATTCAAGTGAATTAAACACTAAAATAAATGAATAAATTTTAATATACACCAAGATCTCAAAGAATTCGAAAGAGATTTCTAAATATTAATGAAACTTTCAAAACGAAGTAAAAGCAAAATAAGCAATCATATGGTTTGAATGTATACGTGGTTGAATAGATGCCTAGAATTGTAAGTCTGTAAGCAAGATGTAGTTACATTAAGTAAAGGTTTCCAAGAAGTTCCTAAATAAATGATTTTCAAATAAAAACGAATAAGATAAGTTTAGAGATAATGTAATTTATAATTATATTAAATGTATAGTTAAAGTGTTTGTGCAATAAGTATGTGCTTTGAATGTATGGTTGACATGTACCTATATGTGTATTTAAACTAAATAGGACATGTGAAGTAACGATAGTAATAAATGTAATCTACGTAAAAGGCAAGTATCATAACCTATTCATTTACATAATGCGATAGGTCTATGTGTAAGCAAGTATCTTGAACTCATTTATCTTAAAGCAATTATCTCAAACCTTGTGCAAATATTTTTATATTATGCAAAATTTTAGCTTCGTTTAATTCATACATTGAATGAAAATGCAAGTGGGTTGTAAACTAACATGTACCAAGCTAAAGCTAAATTTTCATAGAAATTGAGTACTTGATATATTATCTTTTGCTATATGATGGCATTTTCTACAATTGGGTGAATTTATTATCTTGGTAATACTTTTTTGCTTTGCTCGCAAAGTGCCTGGTCCCCAAATTAAATAATTATATCTCCTCTATCTGTAATTATATTCATTGACAATATTTACTAATATATCAGTTATTCCAACCCACGATTATGATTTACACCATGATATTCACTAAAGAATATTTAACAGCAGATTCACCTCATGAATATTTTCTCCATAGACCCTACTTTCTTATATAAAATCCAGTTGCATGCAACTTAGTAAGATTTCAAAACCAAATAAGCAACACACAGGAGAAAACATAAATTTTTTTTATCATACCACACTTGATTTATTAAATTTAACAATTTATTATTTTTAATAGTATACGTGTAAAAAAAATTATGTCCTTGATATTCACACATTTTGTATATGAGACTATTTTTTCTTTTCTTTTTTTGTGTGTGAAAGGGGAGTATACAGTTTCTCATTAATGGTCAATCAACAATCCTACAACCAAAATTATTGCCAAAGACTCAAAGTCATTACTGCGTTTTTTTTGTAAAGATTGATTGTGGGCATGAAACCCTTTAGATCTTTGAAGCTTATTATTATTATTATTGAAGGGTTTCGACACAGAAATGCACAGCGAAAATAGAACAATTTAAACCAAATTCAAAACTCTAAACAGGATCCATGCGAAAATAATTAATTATGTGGTTAGAAATTATACCGAATATAAAAATGCTTCTGAAATTGATGCGCTTGAATCTCCAACGCAATCCAAACGAATCGCGCCTCTACGGTATCCACACGAACGCCCCGCGAACTGTCGTACGATCGGCAGTAAAAGGAACTACGGTACTAGCCACCAAAAGGAATGGATTTTAGAACTATTTCTCTCTAGTCTCTCTCTAAGAGCGGCTAGGGTTATGAAGTTATGATCTAACCCTAAGTGGCCTATATCATATATAGTAGTTAAAAAGGGGATTAATCAAAACCTAATTTCATAAAATCCGAATATATATATATATATATATATATATATATATTTAATTAAGTCTTACTTAATTAATATACATATATATAAATTATCCTTTTAATTTAAATTCGTGATTTAAATACTATTAATCATATTAATATATTTAAATCATTAAAATTTAAATTAATTTTATTTTAAATTACGTTCTATGTGTGTGACCCTATAGGTTATTATTACGTTGGCAATAATTTTAAAATCATATTATAAAATTATAAACAGTGAGCGGCATCTAGTAATGCATCAGTGCTGCCCAAGTAATAATAAGATCGATGATTCGATGCAACCTTTTCGTGACCAATGTTTCAATGTAATTTAATCCTTTTAACCTTAATATCCTAGATTAAACTCGAGTCATGGAATGTGTCATACTCTTCATAATTTAATCTGAGTTTTCTTGATCAATGAGTAGACTATATGAAACAAATCACTATTTGAGCATGGCCATGTATTTCATAGTCCTACTCAATCAAGAGGCCTATGGATATCACCCCTAATATATTGGATGGTTAAATTCCATCTAGATCACTCATATTCCTCACACGATTCATGATGTACCCAATAATCACCTTTATAGTCCACCCTATTAAAGGTGACATTTGATGATATCAAAGTACATAAATTCCCATGTAGAAATATAGTGATTTCAGGTTGGAGGACCATTACATCATTGTCACTATGAGAATTGCTAATGACATTTCGCATAATGCTCCACATAGAATCTCATGGTGGGTCTGTCCAGTACATCGTTCTTTAACATGTACCTATGCATTGACTTAATATCTCATATATTTATGACCAATGAGATTTGGTCATCAGTCAATCCACACACTAGTCTTAATGCATCATTGTTGTCCCATCAATAATGATACTCGACTAGGGACATTTAAGAACAATGATACTAATTGTAATTATATAATCTCATGTTCAAGTCACATACTTAAAACTATATAATTTGTATCACTATTCTAAGGATTTTTTTTTATTATGTTAACATTTATATAACGCAATAAATAAAACCACAATAAAATCATTCATTTATTCAATCAAATATAATATCAAAATGTTAAGCAATTATATCAAATAATTGGCCTCTAGGGCATAAACTCTAATAATTATTATATTTTTTAATCCTCTTTTTCCAACCTACAAATTCTCTGCAGATTTTAGAACTTCCAAACCATCTATTCTATGTGGGGGTGCAGTTTCATCCAGAGTTCAAGTCGCTGCCTGCGAGGCCTTCTGCTCCATTTTTAGGTACCTATGGGATAATTATGTTAATATATTGATTAACTATGTGCAGCCATCTTTCTCTTTTAGAGGTTATTATTGTGTTTTGGCCTATGAAAACTGAGATGTATTGCAATGTTTTATGTCGTTTCAAAAGGCTTAGTTTGTTATTCTTATTTCAAAACATGTGCTAGGCCATTAGAAATAATCCTAAGCTCTACTGTCTTAAGAGTAATTGGGCAAGATTATGTGTAGCTTATTGTTCGTGGTCAAAATAATATTTTGCTGATTTTTTATCTAGTCACTGTTGACATTTTTATGCAAGTATTATGAGCTGTCAATTTCCAATCCTCTCTTCTTCATTAGCTTTCTAGAAACATTATGGAACTTCAGACTTGCAAAAAAAACAATATTTTCTTTGGAGCTTCAAATGATATATTTTCTTTTATATTATTTCATTTTGAAAGAGGAGAATTATCCGAGGGTGTCTACTGGTAATTGAATTAGTTCACCTTGTATACATTGAAGGATACTTGGTGTAAGCTGTAAAGAATACGAAGTTGTTTCTCTATTTTTTGCATGTGTATATTTTTTGTTCCGTCTTTTGTAAAGTTAACTAATTATACATGGTTATGATGATTTTGGGTATGAAATTATGGTGGTTTTGGTTGTTTGAATATTTATTGATGATTGTAAGTTTTGTGGATAGATTTAGATTTTTCTAGATATCTATATTTAAAGGAAATTCTGCCAAAATTTATTAAAATTAGTAGCGACTAGCTTGATGTTTTGGTGGTTGGATATGTATTGATGATCAAGTATGTATTAATTATTGTGGTTGTATGCTGAATTATGATAATTGTTATGTCTGATTGTAAGTTATTTTAAGTTGCAAAGAGTCTTTAGGTAATGTATTACTTTTTGAATTTTAATCTAATTTTTCGTTTTGTCGTGCCTTCAGACATAGACAAGGGTACACCAGTTTGCTGCTGCTGTTTGGAGTTGTAAACCTCTTGAAGTTTATAAAGGCAAAGGCATAATGTATATAGATGGAGTTATCAAGAAGAAACAGGGGAAAAGTCGAAATTAGCTTCACTGGTGCACAATATTTGCGTAGGCATTCTTCTTTGTGGTTATTCTCTGATGAGATTTTCAAAATGCAAGATGAGTTTGAGCATTGTACTAAGATTGTCTAATGACTGGAAGTCATCTCTTCTCTTTTACTGCAAATTCCCATAAAATTTAGAAAGCTTGTAAAATATTATAGATGTGAACAAACCACATGGTATGTTAGTTTTATCAGTGTGTGTGTTGTCAGATGACTAAGTCTCTCCTTTAAAATGGAATAGGTTAGGTTGCCTTTGAATATAATACCTAATTTCATATTATTAGTTAAGATGAATCTATTGCTAAAAAATATTTATATTTGTTTCATATATTTATAACACCTAAATTTATATAATTTATACAAGTCATACATTTTTATACAATTTCGTAGAGCCGTAACTCTCTCTCTCTTATTTGTCGTGGTTCTTCATTTTTAAACTTCTTTGTTGAGCTAATCCTAAATTTATATAACGACCCACAATCAGTTTTTGTATCAAGTTACGGCTCAGTGAAAAATTTATACCCATCTACGTGCGACAAAAAAAGGAGTTGTTATAACAAGCAAACAATAATTTTTAATTGTCAAGTTACTATTTAAAAAGTTACAATCAATTAAAAAGGCTTATACATAATAAAAATTAAATCTTGAAATGTAGTTAAACTAAGTTTACATTTATGAGAATTTGACACTTAAAATTGGATATTCTTTATTTATTCATTGAAATTTGTCTTCATAAGAATTTTTCATTTAAATGCTTTGTGGAGTATGTATGGAAAGTGCGGGTGTGTTAATAATTAATTTAGGCTTTTAGTTTAGTGTGTATCCATATTTAGTGCTTCATTTTTTTTATGGTTTTTTTTGAATTATACAGTGCCTTCAGGCACGGATTATCGCTAGTATATATATAATACAAAGGTTATGTAAAAATACCTTCAATTAGCATGTAATTCTTTCTAAGATCATTGGAATTTGCTTGAAACTCTTAGGTTCTCTCTAAATTCTCTCACAGCTTCTCTCTCAATTCCTACGCTCTCTCTCTCTTTGGCTCAGACTTACACAAACAAACAAGTATGCATAAACAAAACAAAACTGATATAACCTTAATAACCATATCAGTTACTAAAATAAACGTATATATTATAAATATATCATATTTATTATTTTATTTGTATTATTTAAATTCAAAAATAAAAAATAATCCAAAATCAATAGGCTTTGTTTGGCAAAACCCTTTAAATTTTAAAGACTTGATATACTTAAGCCTTATTTGGCAAATCTCTAAATTAAACCCTTTTTAATTTATTTTAATAAACACTGTAGTTTATAATTTATAATTACATCTTATTTATTTGGATCTCCATATCCAACATTAACCAAATAAATTAATCACATACTATATTTTAATTAAATATACCATTTTAGCAAATATCACCAAAATTATAATTTTTATTATAACTTTATTTAATAATTTAATATACCATCTAAATTATTAAATCAAAACAACAATATAACATCTCATGTTATATTACAACTCTCTAAATTATAAATTAATTTAATTTAGAAAATTATCTAATAAATTTAGATTCATAATTATTTACTAACAACCATCACATCAATAAAACATTTATTTCATTAATTTCAACAATGCACATCAAACAAATATTTATATTTAATGAATATTTAAAATTACAATTTGAAATTCTGGATTGTTACATCCTTCCCTCCTTACAAGGATTCTGTCCCCAGAATCACAATTCAAACAATCAAATTGTCACATTCTTCCCTCCTTACAAAGATTTTGTCCCCATAATCGAAGACACGGACTAAACAAATAACTCAGGTTAATTCTTCATCATTTCCGCTTTGAGTTCCCACATAGCCTCTTCGACGTTGTGGTTCCTCCATATCACCTTCACATAAGGTATCACTTTATTTCTGAGCACTTGTTCTTTCATGTCGACTATCTGGATAGGAATCTCTTCATAAGACAAATCTTTCTTGAATCGCAGCATCTGTTCATACTCGATCACATGTTTGTAATCGGTTTTATACTGATTAAACAACAAACACATGAAAAATATTGTGCACATGCTCTAATTTCGAGGTAAAGCTACCTCATAAGCTACCTCTCCCTCTTCTTGAATTTCGAAAGGTCCAATAAACCTTGGGCTGAGCTTTCCTTTCTTGCCAAAATGAATTTACCCCTTCCAAAGAGAAACTTTCAGGATCACGAAATTTCCTGCTTCAAATTCACGACTCTACATGTGTTGATTAACATACTTTTTCTGTCGATCTTGAGCAACTACCAATCTTGCTCTGATGAGTTTGATAACTTCAGCGGTCTACTGTACCAGTTATGGGCCTAACAGTTGACATTCACCAACTTCATCCCAACATAATGGAGTTCTGCACTTCCTGCCGTATAACGCCTCGTATGGCGGCATACCAATGCTTGCATGGTAACTGTTGTTGTATGCAAACTCCAACAACGGTAGATGATCATCCCAATTTCCTTTGAAATCCATGATGCACGCTCTAAGCATATCTTCAAGCATCTGGATCGTTCTTTTGCTTTGCCCATCAGTTTGCGGATGATATGCCGTACTCATCTTCAATTTCATTCCCATGCATTCTTGAAGTTTCTTCCAGAAATTTGATTTGAACCTCGGATCTCTGTCTGATACAATTGACACTGGAACTCCATGTCTTAAGACGATCTCTTTTAACGTATAGCTTTGCCAGCTGATCAAGATTAAATCTAATCTTTATTGGCAAAAAGAGTGCAGATTTCGTTAATCTATCCACTATCACTCATATTGCATCGTATCCTTTCTGAGTTGTTGGAAGACCTACCACAAAATCCATTGTGATGTGCTCCCACTTCCATTCCGGTATTTCCAATGGTTGAAGTAATCCGCTTGGTCTTTGATGTTCGGCCTTGACTTTCTGACATGTCAAGCACTTTGCAACGCATTTTGCAACGTCTCTTTTCATATTTGGCCACCAAAAATGTCGCCGTAAATCTTGATACATCTTTGTACTTCCCGGATGAATCTAATATCTTGAGCTATGAGCTTCTGTCAAAATTTCTTATTTAACATCCTGTACTACTGGAACCCAAATTCGTCCCTCGAATCTTAGCATTCCTTCAGTATCAACGTTGTACTTCACTTCTTTACCGTCAACCACACTTTCCTTTATTTTTTTGCATTCTTTATCTTGTAATTGAGTGTTCTTCACTTTGTCCACCAAAGTTAGACTAGCTTCCATCTGGTATAATTTTTAATCGAATTCTTTTGGAAATTTGATTTCCAGCTCCAGCCTTGTCATCGCTGAAATTAGCTCCTCCTTATCGGTTAACAACATCAACTTCTCTCGGCCTTTCCTACTTAAGGCATCTGCAACCACATTAGCTTTGCCCGGATGATAAAAGATCTCGCAATCATAATCTTTTATTAATTCCATCCATCTTCTTTGACGCTTGTTCAGGTCCTTCTATGTGAAAATATACTTCAGACACTTATGGTCTGTGTAGATCTCACATTTTTCTCCATAGAGATAGTGTCTC
This sequence comes from Panax ginseng, assembly GCA_020205605.1. Classification (NCBI taxonomy): domain Eukaryota; kingdom Viridiplantae; phylum Streptophyta; class Magnoliopsida; order Apiales; family Araliaceae; genus Panax; species Panax ginseng. The sequence goes on from CM035149.1 coordinate 74,981,036, forward strand.
CATATCTTCAGTGCAAACACAACCGCCGCCAACTCTAAATTATGAGTCAGATACCCTTTCTCGTGGTCTTTTAGTTGCCTTGATGCATACACAATAACCTTGTCGTTCTGCATAAGGACACAACCCAATCCTTTGTGTGAAACATCACTATACACCACAAATTTTCATGTATTATCTGGTAATGACAACACAGGTGCAACACTTAACTTCTTTTTCAGTTCTTGAAAACTTTCTTCACACTTCTCCGTCTAAACAAATTTTACAGATTTTCTCGTCAAATTTGTCAACGGAGTAGCAATCTTAGAAAAATCTTGAATAAATCGTCTTTAATATCCTGCCAATCCCAAGAAACTTCTTACTTCTGATGGAGTTCTTGGTTGTTCCCAATTTATCACAGCTTCGACTTTTGATGGATCTACAGAAATCCCATCCTTATCAATTACATGCCCAAGAAATTATACACGTTCCAGCCAAAACTCACACTTAGAGAATTTCATGTATAACTTTTCTTTTCTTAGCGTCTCCAGCGTCAGACGTAAGTGTTCCACGTGTTCTTCTTGAGTTTTAGAGTACACCAAAATATCATCGATAAATACCACCACAAACTTGTCCAAGAATGGTTTGAACACTCTGTTCATCAAATCCATGAACGTTGCAGGGGCGTTTGTCAAACTAAAAGACATCACCAAAAATTTGTAATGTCCATAACGAGTTCGGAATGCCGTCTTCGGTACATCCTCCTTCCTTACTTTTAGTTGGTGATACCCACTTCTCAAATCTATTTTTGAGAAATGTCTAGCACCCTTCAATTGATCAAACAAGTCATCTATTCTTGGCAATGGATATTTGTCTTTAATAGTGGCTTTGTTTAATTCTCTATAATCAATGCAAAAACGCATTGACCCATCCTTCTTCTTCACGAATAACACCGGTACTTCTTATCTAACAGTTCTTGCAGTTGCACCATTAGTTCTTTCATCTTTACCGAAGCCATTCTGTATGGGGCCTTCGATATCGAAGCGGTTCCTGGCGCTAAGTCGATCACGAACTCGATTTCTCTGTCAGGTGAAAGTCCTAGCAAATCCTCCAGAAATACATCTACGAATTCCCTAACCACTGGTATTTCCTCTAGTTTCACACCCTTCTCCCTTTGAGTATCGACTATGTAGGCTAAGTACCCTACACATCCTTTACTCAATAACTTATTGGCCTGCATCATCGTCAGACATTTCATTTGTCTAGGCGATTTGCTACCATAAAAAACTACCCTTGACGGAGTCATAAGGTTTACACACTTCTTTGGGCAATCAATTATCGCTCAATAATTGAATAGCGAATCCATTCCCAATATCACGTCAAACTCTCCAAGTTTTATCGGGATTAAATCTACCTTCATAACATTCTCTTTAATATTCACCCTACAATTCTTGTATACGAACCTAACAAGAATTACCTCCCTATTCGTAATTTCTATGTTTAAAGGGAAATTAAACTCTTCACTAGGTATTTCTAATCTCTTAGCAAATTCATCAGATATAAAGGAGCAAGTAGCACCCGAATCAAATAATACACATGCATTTATATCATTGATTGGGATAACACCTGACATGACTTCTTTTGATTGCATCGCGTCCTGCACCGTCATGTTGAAGGTTCTTGTTGTGGGCTTATTTGTTGACGTTGGTCCCGCAATAGTCAATGTACCTCCACTAGCATTTCCCTTTCTTCCATTTGCCTCACCAGATCTCTTCTTAGGGCATTCACGAGCAAAGTAATCCTTGGACCCGCATGTGAAGCAAACGCTCTTCTTAGATTGAGTGCAATTTGGGGCGATGTGACCCTCCTGGCCATAATTGAAGCATACTCGTTTCCCCATCAAGCACACACCCTTGTGAAACTTCCCGCATGTAACACATGCTTCGAACTTCTTCTTTTGTTGGTTTCCTTGCTGATTTCCAGCTCCCACATTTTCATTCCACTTCCTCTTCAAATTATTGTTGCTATCATTTCCACTGTTACCACCTCCACCATTTTTAACTTCTCCCTCATTCTTCTTCTTTCTCTGCTCTTGGTTATGTTTTGTTACAGCCTCGCCTCCACTCTCAGCGAGAATTGCCTTTTCAAGCACCGCTGCAAACGTCTTTAACTGGAACAGTGAGACTCTACTATACAACCATGGCTTCAGTCCCTGCTCAAATCTCCTTGCCTTGCGCTCATCCGTATTCACCTGATATGGCACAAACCTCGCTAACTCGTTGAACCTTACTGCATACTCCGAAACTGTCATTGTGCCCTATTTCATCTCTAGAAACTACACCTCCATCTGATTCTTCGAACTTTCTGGGAAATAGGTCTCGAAGAATATCTCCTTGAACCTTTCCCAAGATATTACCCCTTGACCTCCTCGGGTTTTATTGGCTTGCCACCAATAACTCGCCTCTACTTTCAACATGAATGTTGTATAAGCAGTCTTCTGGTTATCCTCTACCCTAGCAACATCAAAAACTTTCTCTATTTCCATGATCCATGCATGAGTCTCAACTGGATTCATGGACCCACAGAATTCTAGTGGTCCAACCACCTTGAAATCCTTAAAAGTTGTACCTTGATTCTGTGGCTGATTCTGTAATGCTCACGTCAGTAGCGTTACAAATTGCTGAACTGGATTATCCTCAGCATTGTTACTCTCAAGGTTCCTTTGTCGTGGTTGGCGTCTTGGAGGCATTTTCTGTTAAAATACACCCATTAGATTCTATTCAACTTTTTAGGTATTACGTACTTAAGTTGGACATTATAAAAGATCATCACATAACACATAACACTTTGAATAAAACAATAACTTTTATTCATTCATAATCTTTTAAAAACATCAAAACAATATCATCACTACTATTTACATTACTTTCCTGAACTAAAAAAGTTGCAAGATTACTTCATCATCACATCACATTGGTTATATCATACCCGTGATTTACATCTTATTCACTCACTAATCACATAGTAATTACATTTATGACGTTCTATTAAAATGTTGCATAGCCTTACGACGTTCCTCCTCCATAATTCAAAACATTGTTCGGTGATCTAATATGTATGATGGTAGCGTCTCGAACTGAATTGGATAACCCATGACCCGATCCTGAGCTTGATTGATCACTGTGTTGAATACATTATTCATCTCCTCCATCTTCATCCTCTTTGCTTGTACGTCTCTCTCTGCCACCCTGGCTCGTTAAAAAGTTTCCTCATATGCGTCTTCGGCTCTTTCCCTCTTCGTAGATTCTTCTTTCAACTTGTTCGTCAACTCTGCAACCTCTGCTATCAGTTGCTCATTTTCCCCTTCAGTGCGACTCAGCTTCTCTTCAACATTGTTTAGCCGTTCTTCGCGATCCTGGATCTCGTCGTCCTTCTGTGCCATCGAGGTCTGTTGTTCAGCTACTATCTCCTGTAACTCATCGACGGTATCTTGAAGTTCCACATTGTGGTCATACACCTCGTCGTACATACGGGTGGCAATCAAATTAAGTGGAATCTCTTCCTCCTCGTCCTCCTCATCCGACTGTGGTAGCTCAACAGGGTCCTCCTCATCCATCTCTATCTCATCATCCTCATCAGGTATTCTCTCCTGCTCTACTACTGTGACCAACGGAGTTGCTTCCCGTGGCAGTAGATATTCCCAAACCACCTGAATATCTCGAGGCTCTTCCTCTCTAGGAATCTGGGATCCTTCCTCCCTAGCCTGACTGGATCCTCCTACATTAGCCATCATGTCAAAAAATTTTAAGTTTTTTAATTACTAATCATCACTACTCGACACTCACGAGCACATAAGTTGTAATCACATAAGCACATAAGTGTTTTATCACTTCCTCCTTAAAACTCGATAAGAGTTTATCACCACTATCTTTTCAAAGGTTATTTCCTAAGGCTTTTCCCCCACCTAAGTTTCATAACCTAAAGCTTTGATACCAACTTGTGACACCCCCAAATCTAGGTACTTCATTCCCACAAGATTTGGTGTTCATTATCCAATCATTCACAACTATCTACCCAAATAAAATAACATTTAACCATAAATCCTCCCTTTAAATAGGGTTACATCACTAAATAAAAATCTTCCCAGGTGTCTAACCTTTAACATCATACAAGTCTTCATCACTTGTACATTTTTCCCTTTCCTTTGCTAGTTGTAGGTTCGTCTACCTTCTCAACTTTAGCTGCAATGAGTGTATAAATATGCAAGAGTGAGCAAAACAATTGCTCACTAGATATATCAACGAATCAACCAGAATATAATAATTGCCAATGAATAGGCTCATCAAAACTGAATAGTACTCTATCAATGATAACCAAAAACTGGAATCCAAAATATGGAATATACGTAACTAAGGGTCATAAGACCATGAACTATGTCCACAGTTGCGAGTAATCTTTCAACTCCAACTTTAGCAGTCATAAGACTATAAGGACTCCTCATACTTAAGGAGATCAGCCCTTCATACAATGTATTGTGCACAAATATTTTAACGCTAAGCATAAATTATCCTCTAATAATAGGGTTGTTCATCTCAGTATTTAGAGTACAAGTCCGCACCAAAGAAATTTTGGTTTGGATAAGATTTCAAGGGTAATTTGAAGTTCAACAATCATCAACTAGAGGACTAGTTTAATCAATAGTGTTTGATAACACAACATTTGATCAATAATAACATAATATGGAACAATGAATAAGGGTAAGCGAACTAACTATATCTTGAACTCATGCTTAGAAACAACTGCAAAGCACAAGTATTGAATGACAATAAACCTTGCTTGAATAATATTAAGCCAGGACTATCAATTATGGAATATACTTTAAATAATAGCAAGCTAAAAATAAAGCTTATTCATTATGAGAATAGCTTGTGTCAAGTAAATAAGATAAGATAATTCAACATTAGAAATTAGAATTCAAGAAAATTTCATTCATAATACACGAATGACAATAAAGAAACTTGTCTAACAATAAACAAGTTAGAATACATCAATAAATATTGGAATTCAAACTTGTTCGAATAAAGTTAAAGTCATAGCTAGCTTGCTCAAATAGTGATTAGGAATACAAGAGTTCACTTAATGAAAGTTTAAAGTAAGAAACTTGCTTAACATAAATGTAGAGTTAGAAAACTTGCTCAATGTAAAAAGAGAAGTTTAGAAACTTGCTCAATCGTAGAATTAGAGAACTTGCTCAATAGTAAAAAGATAAGTTTAGAAACTTGCCTCAAGCGTAGGCTATAATATTAAACTCACATTCACCTACACATAGGTTTAGAACCACAATACCTATTAGATATGCTAACATTTACTTTTCAATATAACATACATTTCTAGCTAAACTTGTTATGTTAACACAAGTCTTATGCTACTATTCAAATATCAGAAAATTCAAGTGTTAATCTCACAACACTTATCTAACGTTCATTGTATAAACTAATTTATAACATAACACGTCCATTACTTAATAATCATTTGAAACTTTGAAACTACTAACCACATCATACAACTCTGTTTTATCCTTGTTGTTACATGTTTGACATGCTAACACATCATTAGTCCAACGTATGCCGCTATCCCGGCTGCATGCTTGATAAAGCAAAGTCACCGTCCCCAAATCGGGGTAATAGCGACTTCATGAGTATACAAAGCTTAGGACCGGTAAGCAATTGCGCCATTTTTGTTTTGTCTTGGCACGCCGCAATTTGCACCATTGCCTGAGGCGTAGCGGAAGCGGCATGAATAGTAGCTGACTTTAACCCAACTAACATGAATTTCACCCACCGAACAATGAATTTAACACAAACAATTGATATAAACTAATCATACACATGTTTGCTAATATTTTCAACCAATTAGAACAATTTTAACATCAACTAAAACTAGTTTAATTTCTCAAATTCCATATTTTCATATGAAAACTCCATTTTTAACATCTCTTGCAAAAATCATCACTGTAATCTCTATACTTGGCCAAATCACTTCATTCAAATTTCATTTTCTTTGTTTCTTAATGAACCAGCATAATCAAGCCTCAATTCACAGTTTAACATACCAATTGGCCACTAAAATTGATACTTTTCACAAGCCATATGAAAATATACACTATAATTATTTTTCCTACTATTTGAACGAAATTAGCATGAAATTCCTCGTTTAAACATAAACTCTAGCATTATATCACATATTATCACAAGTACCAACTATATATATCCACAATTCATCAATTTGATTTCACAGAACATAAACCAAAACTATGTCATAAATTCATATATGTATATACATATATATATATATATATATATAATACAAAGGTTATGTAAAAATACATTCATTTAGCGTGTAATTCTTGCTAAGATCACTAGAATTTGCTTGAAACTCTTAGGTTCTCTCTAAATTCTCTCACAGCTTCTCTCTTAATTCCTACGCTCTCTCTCTTTGGCTCAGACTTACACAAACAAATAAGTATGCGTAAACAAAACAAAACTGATATGGCCTTAATAACCATATCAGTTACTAAAATAAACGTATATATTATAAATATATTTTATTTATTATTTTATTTATTTTATTTATATTATTTAAATTCAAAAATCAAAAATAATCCAAAATCCATAGGTTTTGTTTGGCAAAACCCTTTAAATTTTAAAGACGTGATATACTTAAGCCTTGTTTGGCAAATCTCTAAACTAAACCCTTTTTAATTTATTTTAATAAACACTTTAGTTTATAATTTATAATTACATCTTATTTATTTGGATCTCCATATCCAACATTAACCAAATAAATTAATCACATACTATAAATTAATATCATTAATATTAAATTATTAATAAAATTATCCTTTAAATATTAAAAGTTATATTTTATAACTTAAAATATTCTTAAACACTTTATTTTCATTTAAAATGATTTTTATAATATTAAAATCATTTTTAAACTAATTTATTTAATATATTAAATAAATCTAATATCATTAATATTAAATGATTATTGATATTTGCTTTAAAATATTAAAAGTTATATTTTATAACTTAAAATATTTTTAAATACATTATTATCATTTAAAATAATTTTAATATAATAAAATCATTTTAATTAATTTATTTAACGTATTATTAAATAAATTAAATACCAATAATATTTAAATAAATACTAATATTTATGAAAAATATGTCAAATTATTAAAAGTTAATTTTTATAACTTAAAATAATTTTTTAAAATTATTTTTGTAATTTTCAGAAATTAATTTCTATTTTTAAATAATTTTTGGAAATTAATTTAATAATTTTTAATAAGTCTGTCGCGAAAGCCCTTTAGGGACAGAAAGCGTCGCCTTAGGTGTTCTTGAGCCCAAGAACACTGACAGGTCAGTGTTCGAGGGGTCAACTTTGACCACTAATAATTCTTTGTTCATGCATGCTCTGGTCAATCTCAAGCATTGATCGTGAAGTATAAATGTACAACTACAAGTATTCACAATCATTTTGGTCATACAACAACTCAGATGCAAGATCTGAGCCTTTAAAATGATTGTCGTAATTTTGTTCATCAAGTTCTAGGTCGCCCAAAAATCGCTCAATCCTTTGGCCAACGACCTTGGTGGCCTTATTCCGGTCAATCAATTAATGTCACAGGTGTTCTAGACGTCGGGTCTTGTAGACTAACTACCAGGGTATCTTTATTGATCATTTATAATGTCCAGATATCATTAATGTACAAGATCTAAGTCTCTAAAGTACATGTCAGACCACTGCCTCAACATTTCTGGGTTACCCAGGCAGTAAGGCTTAACGGTCAACAACTTTTGACCGATTATTACGATCGATCTGTTGATTTCTAAGGTTCAAAAGTACTATGAACTTGTAGCACTCATGACATACTATAATGTAGATACAAATATTCATCCAAACAACTTTACAAAGAATAAAATCAAAGCTTTTAAAGTCGATTGCACGAACACGTTTCTTCGAGTTTTACAAGTTACCCGAAAAATTAGTTCGTGTTCGGTCAACAAACTTTGACCATGAATTACGTTTGATCTATGCATGCAATGATCATGAACTCACTTGCAGATTACCAAAAACATTACAGACAACAACTTCAAACCTTTAAAACACCAAAACAATAAACAGAAAAAGATCTAGGAGACCTGACATTCATTGTCAGACAAAAAATTTAAACTTTTCTAGAATTTTAAAAACTTGATTTTCGAACACTAGATGTTATGGATCTAAGAAATAACAACCCAGATCACTAAATGACCCCTTCTAACACCACTTAAAATAATAAACAACAACAAATAACATAGACCACAAGGATTTCTAAGTTTAGGGTTTATACCTCATTCATGCTTAACACTTGAATCTGATCTTTGAGGCTTGTTCTTGGGTGTGCTAGGGACTTTGAAATACTAAGGAATTTTGTGGGTATAGAGAGAGAGAGACTTTGTTGGATGTTGGATAGCAAATATCTTAAAATTATGAGCTTTCTCTCTCCTTAATCTATATATATATTGAATGAAATGATTTGGCTGATATATAGAGCTTGATTTGCTGAATATTAAGTGACATGGGGTTGTTGGATTGGTTTACCAACTCCCATCTTGGTAAGATACACAAGTAATGTCCAATAATGCAATAAGGGCATTTTTGTCATTTGGCTAACCAATTTAATGGCAATCTTGTAACATGGCCAACCCTTAGGGTTTGACCCTTAGGGTTTAACCCTAAGGTTTAGTACAAAAAATTGTAGGATTTCTAGTTAGGGTTTAAAATATAAATTTTTAGTTTCTAAAAATTTATATTAGGGTTTCTTAATCATGCTTAATTTCTTAATCACATAGAACATGAACTTTAGATTATAGATTCACTAATTATCGTTAGGATCTATAATTAGCAATTTAGAGTTTTTAATTTGACAATTAGGGCTAAAATAGAAAATTAGGTTTTCTAAATTACAAACTTAGGGTTTCTAAAATTTAATATTTTTAAATATTAATTAGGGTTTACCTAATTAATCATAAAATTATATAATACACACATAAATCATATAACACAGTTATATAATAGTCTCGAACTCATAATTGAGTTTTAAAATTAGGGTTTCCATTTGGCAATTCACTAATTATTATTTAAGGTTTCTAATTTCAGAAATTAGGGTTTTAATTTACAATTAGGGTCTCTTATAATTAGGGTTTTCCTAATTAGCATCAATCTTTATAATACATATCATACACCACATAACACGGTGACTTAACAGATTTTGAAGTCTCGATTGACTTCGAAACTAGGATTTACAAGTAATACAAGGGTTTCCAAATACTGCACCACCATTGACCAATCATTAACAATGCGTACATACAATACTTATTTATAGCACTGAAAAATCAAAATATAATTAACATTATATTATTATTCTAAATTCCTTGATCAAAACCCAGAATTAGGGTTTGGATTCCATATCTGATTAATCTGTCATATATAATATTATTAATTAAGTTAAATAATTAGCTTAATTAATCTGAAATAAATTCATATAATAAAATAGTTATTATAATAATGATATACTCATTTCATATATTATTTACGTAAGACCCCAACTTTTATGAATAAAAATGAATTTTCTATAAATATCATTTTTGAATATTATGGAATAAATTTGATATAATGTTATAGTTGTGGGTAATATTTATAAATTTTACAAAGTACGCAAGTTGTTATATAATATTTGATTGGTCAGGGAATATTCGTATGACGGCACAATCATTGGTGGACCCCACAACAAAATTATTATCGGATTGAGAAAATGACAAAAATATTTTTATGAAAATAACGGCGGAAGTTTTACCGTTGATACTGTTGAACTACTTGGTAATAAAGTATAGTAATACGCGTGGTTCCATAGTAGCACACGGTATTGATTATTAATTCTTATGTGAGAAGTCACTCAGTTTGATTTAATTATTGTCGATATTTTATATGTTATTAAATCAATAATTGAGATGATTTGTTGTTAATATTATTATTTGCATTATTAAGATGTCTAGAAGTTACGCGAGGAGAGGTTTGGTCACCTAATTGCGTGCCAATAGGGAGAAATCCTTATTGGAAAGCCCCCTCTTTCATGGGAACGACCTGGTCGATTAATAGTGTGAATAATAATAATGTTGAAGTTTTTTTTATTCGTATTATTAACGTAATAAAAAAGAAAAACTTTTTATATAAAACAGAATACTTTTATAAAGTTATTCGCTTTATTAGGCTAATAGTAAAATCTTTTTATATAAAAATGTAATACTTTTATAAAGTTATCTCGCTTTATTAGACAATAATTAAAATATATTATATTTTATTATGCATAGTGCTTGTATAGTATTTGCATAGTAAAATCTTTTTAAAAGTTATTCATTTTATTAGATTATAAATAGAATATATTATATTTTATTTAAAAAATTTTGCTTTAAATATGGACCGTCCGATTAAAGTAAATCAATCTGGACCGTTCATGGATTGGTTACTATTCATTTCATTCTTCATAAATAGAAGCTCATTCCTTTATTATTTCTTACGAATTCATTTGAAACTCTGTAGAGAAAACTATAGAGAGAAAGAAGAAAAGTATTCTCGCTACTTCACTACTCGATATCAAGTTTCTTTTTACTAGGTAGGGTATTATTTCTTTTGTATTCATGAAGAGAACTTCTATTATTCCATCTTTATTATTCTGTTGAATAACTTTTGTATGCTGCTACCCTATACTTGGTGAAATTCTTACAGATTCCATTCTTTATTATTCTCATTGGAATATCATGTTCAGGCTTTTACTGTGGGACTGGTTCCGCCTTTTTTTATTATTCTGTTGGAACATCCTCATTGGTGTGAATTTCACCGACCGGTTCCGTCATTTAGTATTACATTGGAATAACTTGCCTCATGCGAAGTACCACATGTATAGTGATTTCGCATTGTATTCCATTCTTTATTATTCTCATTGAATATCCCGCATTTGCGGTGACATTACACGACTGGTTTCGTTATTTATTATTCTGATGGAATAACATGTCTATGCGAAGTACCGCATGCATGGTGATTTCTTTTGTTATTCCATTCTTTATTATACTCAGTTGGTTAAAGTTTTGACTTCTACACTCCATGAAATTAGTGGAATGTTCTTGATATTTGCGCTTCATCCAGTATCTTTTCATGGAAATATTCTTCTGAGCATTCTTGAATTTTACTTTATAAAGAAGTATCATGTTGACAATTTGGACGTTATTAGTTCCTAAATAAATTAAATTTTGAACTTGTTTTATTGAATTCTTATATCATTGTCATCATCCACATGTTTATATTATTTTTGAAAGTCATCTGTGGTCTGTAGTGCATAGATAGACTTTGTATGATTATGACCAGGGATTATTCGGTGTAATCATGACCGTAATGTTACAAATGATGTGGTAAAAGTCCTCATTGGCCCGAAGTGCATTGATGGACAGTTGTTGGCATGATCATGACCATTGATGAATACACAAATATCCTTGGCCCGTAGTGCGTGGATAATTTGTGGTCGTGACCTAAATGAATATCCTTGGCGTAGTCGGGGATGATGTGGATTATTTATTAAAATTCGAGTCTCAAATGATAAAAGTGATGAAAAACCTTTTAAATCATAAAAGATAATAGATTTTATTCTCTACTTGACTCTTTTAATGGATTGCATGTTCCATTCATGCAGCTTAAACTTGATGTCTATTGTATTTTATCAGTTTAACACTGTTGAGGACTAATGATAATTTATTCTGCATTATCTTAGTCATAATATTTCTTACTAGGCTAGTTGAGCTCACCCTTTCTTTCACTGTTCTCTTCAGGAAATGAGAACATAGCCGGGACTAGTCGGGGAACGGAGTGATGGTCCGAGATGGTGTCTTAGTAGTCCTCACTATTCTGTTAAATAGTATGATAATAAATGTAATGAGGACTAAATTGAGTGTGGATATTGTCTAGATGACAATATTTGTATTAAAACTCACAGCATGTATTTTGTTGTATTTCACACGACTGTTGTATAATCAAGTTGTATTTGAATTTAGTACCATATATTTGGCGACTGAAGATGGGTGATGTATACCTATTTTGGGGGGCGTCACAATTTAAATAATATATAAACATATTTTCATGAAAAATAATAATAAAAACATTTTTACAGTAAAATTAATTATTATAAGAATATAATTTATAATGATCAATAATTCTAAAATAAAATTATTCATGTAATAAATAAATTTTTATTTATCACAAATATACATACACATTACACATTACAGCACATATTCTCACCTTTAAAAAAAAAAATATATTTAAAATTTCTCGATTTAATTATATAGAAAATATCGGGTTATTACAATAGGTTTATTTAATATTTATATTAAATAAATGGTTTAAAATGGTTTTAATGAATTAAAATCATTTAAAATGATATAAAAGATTTAAAAATATTTTAAGTTATAATAAATGACTTTTAATATTTTCATGAATAATACATTAATAGTTAAATATTAATGGTGATCATTTAAAAATGATTTTAAATATTTTAAAAATCATTTAAGGGTAAATTAAATGTTTTAAAAATGATTTCAGTGTTTGAAAAATCATGATAAATTATAATAATTATTTAAAATTATTATAATACCTTGAAAAATAATATGATTAATATTTAACATATCTAATAAAGTATTGAAGTTACAGAATAGAGTTTAAGTAAATATAAACTCGATTATTATCCAATAAAGTCGTCAGTACACCGAAATGAGTCCAAAGTTGACCCAGACTTATATAGATTGACATGTTGAGTAATTATTTATGTTAGAATGACTGCTATAACTATGTGACAATGTGTTTAAGCTATGTCATGACTGCAAATAGCAGTGTTATGTGTTATAATAAATTATTCTGATCAAAAAGAATAATCTTATGAATGATAGGTTTCAGAATAAAAGATAAAACTAAGTTGTGTAAGCAGCAGATCAGGCAAGTATCCTTACTCTTTATATCTACTTATGCAATAATCCTGCGTAAGTAAGTTATCGAATTATATTCCTGTTATATAAGTTATTAAACTCTACAGTTATTGGTCATATATTTTAACATTAGTATTCATGCCAATTATCAAACCCTATTCGTTTACCATTACTGTAATAATGTATGATCAATATATACTCTGTTGATAGATAGTTAAGTTAGATTATTCAAGTGCCCTCACTTGGATAATGATTGTATTTAATCACATGTTGACACATACCTACTAGTTTTCGGATATATATATATATATATGTTATTTAAAAATATCGTTGACCATAATAGAATATTATTGTTACTCAGTTGAATTATTCTAATTCAGATTTCAGATAAATTATAAACGTTCCAAACAAGGAAAAACTTTTATGTGCCAAAGGCGGACCAGCTGAACGATTTATCGTTCAAACAAGTAGTGTTGATCAATACAGGGCATAACGGGCTGATCACCTCCGTGTCCGTAAGACATGACGGTTTTTAGATGAAGTTCTATTTAACCTTTTCGAAAATTAAAATAAAATCTGTTAGTTCCCAGTAGGCACAATAGATCTAGAAGGGGGGGTTGAATAGATCCTTTTTGATTTCAAATACTTTTCTGATTTATTTCGTATTGCTAATAATTTAGCAAATGACAAACATAAGAATCTTTTCAAGCATGTTGAGAATAAGTAAAAGATCCCTTTATTGATATAATCATAATCATACATACATTATTCGTAGAGTTAGTTCAATGGTAAGCAGTTAAAACATACATAGCAGTTATAGCAGTTAATGTAAATAATGTAAATGACATAAAGTAAAAGACACAAGGGTTTTAAGTGGTTCGAGACTCAAGCTCTAATCCATTCTTTTGATTTCAACTAGCGAGATTTCCACTAAGGAAGGGCAACACCTCAATCACTTAGATTCCTTCAAGGCCAAAGTGACCTTGGGACTTCAGTTCACTAAGAACTCTTCAAGACCAGCAGCCTTGGACCTTCTCTAGTTCCCTCGGAACTCTTCAAGCCCAGCAGGCTTGGAATCTTCATTTAGTCCCTCTGGACAAGGACCCCTCAGGCACTGGCTTCTTGTTGTTGTAGTTGTTGATGTTGTTGGTGCTGAGCTGTTAAGATGTCTTTAAGCTCTAAGCATATTTTGTTCTTAGAAGCTTGGTGTGGTCCTCTTTGCGTTCAGCTTCGAGTCTGGACCACATCTTCCTTGGTGCAGCTGATCTCTTCTCTTTTCATCTCATCTTTATCTGATGTCAGTTGTGCACCATCACCATATGGAGTTACTAAGAACCTGAGCTTTTGGTAGTTCTTCTGGTACTTAGTAATCCCTGAACCCTTCTTAAATGTTTTGCAGACATGGTTCTGCACTTGTTCAGTTTCAGCTTTAGGTTCATGGTGATTCGTAGAGTGGCTCTCTTGGTCTTCTTTGTACTCAGCCACTTTTCTGATTGCTATCTTCTTGGCCTTCTCGGCTCTCAGCTTGGCTGCCATTTTTAGTAGCATTCTCATCTTTGTTGAGTGAAGCTTTGATCTGATTGAGTTCTTCTTCAAAGCTGCTTCACTTCCACCTTGGTAGTCTCACTATCACTGAGACTTATTCTATTGATCTTTGGTGGAACTCGTAGAGTCAACTATAGCATTTACCAACTCAATGATTCTGTAACTTCACAATCATCAGCTCTTTTAGATCTTTGAAGCTCTGTTGATTTATACTACTTCCCAATCTTCCCGTTGGAAAGTAGCCGTTGAAGCTTATTCAAATTGCCTCGCAGATCTCAAGTTATTTGGTGCAGACTGCAGATGTGACATGACATCTTTTCTAACTTCCTGACACTGCAGTCTGCTGTTTTACCAACCTTGTCAGATGTGTCACTTTGATAACTTGGGCAAGTCGACGACTTTATGTCACCCTTCTAATTTCTCGATCAGTGGTTGTCCTTTCATCGATGCTCTCAATAAGCTCTTGTCCGAATATTACCCTTCAGATTGAATCGTTGCCAATGCTTCAGTCTTCAGCTATTCGAACTCTATGATTCTGATGAATATCTTCATGGACCTGATCGTAGTGTTCTTGTTGACTTGTAGAAACAACACTATGATCTTGAAGAATGTTCACTTGATCTTTAGTGTAGAACACCTCTTCCTCTTTTTGTGCAGTGCTTCATTACTTCTGTTTGCCTCGACTATTCTTAGAAACTGATGGCTCGATTCCTTGCTCTGGCCTTTTTTGAATAACAAGACACTTCAGATTTGTGGCGTGTCGAGCTCGCTTTCTCCTTGTGATCTCCCGTTCACTTATCATCAATGGACTGACCCAATGCTTAATCACTTTAGCCTTATTATTTAGAGGCTGACCAGTATCTCAGTGTGTACTCCATCAGTTCCTTTTTTATTTAGCAAGCACTACGATCTTGGTTGCTTCCAAGAATGTTGTTGTCTTTCTACTTGACAGCTACTGCATGTGTTGACTTTCCTTAGTCAACTATTGAAGTCTTCTTATGATCATCTTGTGGAAGACTTCATCTCGAATGGCTTCACAACTCGATCTTGATGCTGATTGGGTTGGTGCTTAGGTCTTCTATTAGCTTGCACGCCATTCGTTGAGTGCTCTCTGGCTTTCTTTAAGTGAGATGTATCTTTGCATTACCAACCAGAGGCTTCATTCCTTTGGATATTCAGGGAGTGCTCATTTGTTGAGAATTATATTTGCTCTACGATTCTGCTTTGGCATTGTGAGCACATTTGTTGAGGTCTTAGTTCTGCACTCTACGATTCAGCTTTGGCTGTGCAGACACTACGACTCTGAGATCAGATTTTGACCCTATGATTTCTGTCGTTGTGCTTGTTGTCTTCATCTGATCTTGCTCGACTACGATCTCTTCCTTTGATATGATTTATAGACTCTACAACTCTGAGTGTAGTTTATGATTCTTGACTTGGCTTTAGCAGATACTCGGTCTGCTCGTAGGCAGGCTGTCTCTACGATTCTGAACATGACTTCCTCAGTAGACTATGGTTCTGAGGAAGTGCTACTCGACACATTACGATCCTTCCTCGTCTCTCCTGGAAGTCTACGAACTCTGAGATCTACTATCTTGCAGACTACAATTCTGCCTCGATAGCTCTCGAGTTATTCTGGAATCTCCTGGCAGACTATGATTACTGGTGTAGTGCTCGACGATTAGATAAGCCTATCTATTACATCATAAGATCAACCTAACATTCTTGATCTTTCTATATTAATAGTCCTTGTACATCATTTCTTTTTAAGGACTTTACAAAGCTATTTTACTTATATAGGATCAACCTAACACATTTGATCAATTCATTCTAAGTCCTTGTACATATGTTTCTATTATCTATCAAAGGACTTTACAGCTTTTCTTAATGCAAGCATACTTGTATATTCATTCATATATATATATATATATATTATAATCTAATCATATATAAATAGGAATATCATTCACATGCTTATTCCTGACAATCTCCCCCTATTTGATTATGACAAAAACAATAAGTGCATATGCATGTTATGAATGAATCTTATATACAGTGAGCAGCTGTATTTCTAAAGCAGATAATCATGAATGTCATTTATAATGTTGTGGAACTTAATACACTGACATTGTACATCCTGGATCCAGAACATACCTAACTAGTTAGAGATGTACCTCTTTGGTTCCATGTATGCTTCCAGGATGTCTTTTGATCAGCTATTTATCTGTTTGATTCCTTTGCTCCCCTTGGGATGTGGAGCTATTCAATTTTCTTCTTCTGGTTCTGGCTCTGGCTCCCCCTTAGATGATGATTCAGCTCCCCTTGGAGTTGTCTTCTTCTTTTCTTTCCTTTTGCTTTCCTTGCTCTTTCTAGAGTGCCTCTTGTTCTTCCCCTTTCTATGGCTCTTTTTCTCCCCCTTTTTGTCATTAATCATTTGGGAGAGCTGCTCCATGTTGGACATAAGCTGATCCATTAGGTAAGAGGAGTTACCAACTTCAATCTTGAGTTCTTGTTGACTTACCTCAAGTTACATAGAGAAAGACTGATTCATGTTGTCAATTTTGTCAGAGAGGACTTGGATTTGCTCTTTATTATCCTTCTGTGCTCGTAGAGCTTCTTCCTTCTGTTCATTCATGATCCTTATATAGATTTGATCTCTCTCTTTGACTTTAAGAGATATGTCAGACACAGTGGCGTGGAGTCTGCTTTGAACCGCATTATCTCTTGCTTCTGTCAACACCTTTGCTTCTTCAGTGATGATAGATATCTTCTTGACCAACTCATCAGAATTCTTTAGTAGCTCTTGCTCTGTGGGAATTTGGTCATCTGGTTGGGCAATCTCTTGTTGAACACTAGATTGGTCTCTACGATTTTCATCCTTGGACAGATTTTCGAAAGTGTTGAGAATCTAAAAAATCGTTGAGTGCCAATTGTTGTTGGAGGATGATGGCATGTTAGATATTTGTGCATGAGCAAAGGGAAGCTCTTCAACCTGATCTTGATCATTTTTAGTAATAGAGGCAAAAGACTCTACGATTGTGTCCTTGCTCATGATCCTTCTTCCGTCAGAGCCCATTCTATGATCGTAGGGAATATAATGGTTGCCAGCATGTCTATAGACCTTGTAGTGAGGCTGGTCTTTGATCATCATTGTAGCGAAACTCTTTACCCTTGGGAAGTTTTGTGACACCAGCTCTAGATTTGGAAACTGAGAATAGTACCAACTGAAGTAGCTCTCATCAGCATTAGTATGTGCCTTCAACCATGGCATCCACGGGAAGAACCATCTCATCGGAGGTCTTCGTTAGTCATACAAGATTGTTGTTGCGCGTCTAATTCCATGTTTTTCCAGTTGTGAAGTACTTCATCTATGGTCATTCTTACAACTCGAAGTTGTTCTTTTCCTTAACTTATCCATCTTGCTGGTGGTTCTGCTGGTGGCTCATTAAAGACTTCCACTACAATTCTTCTGCTTATTCTGGCTAGGGAGAGAACGGGATAGTATTCTAGTTTGTCAGATTCCTGATGTGTAGAATTGAAATCTTTCTCCATTTCTTCCCTTTTTGAGCTTGAATTTTGCTTACTCCTTTCATCAGATTCATCCATGAATTCTTCTTGTTGCATTTCATTTCCAGAATCTTCTTCAGAAAGATCTTCCTTTGATTCATCTTCTTCATCACTGAATCCATCCTTAGCACTTACTTCCTGTGATACCGACTCATCATCACTCAATTCAACGACTGCATTGGAGTGATCATTTTTCCTTTTAGAGGTAATTTGAGCAAGTAGTCTGTAACACTTTCTTATTGTTGGAAGTTCAGCAACAGGAGTTTTAGATACTTCTTCTTCTTCAGACTCTGAGATCTTTGAGTCAGCTTACAAACTTTCTTGAGGTTCATCATTAGCAGGGGCAGATATTTCTTTTTCAACCTCATCATTATTTGATCCATCGTGAGAGCTTGTTAGATCATTTGCATCTGAACATTTAGATGGGTGATCTTGCAGCTTTTCTTCAACTTCAAAGTGAGTAATCTGAGAGTTGGCCATAGGGCCTACATATTCTTCTTTATCAGCTGAGTTTACATCTTCTTTTATGGATCCAGTTTCACCTTCATCATTGGATCCATTCTCAGGGGACTTAGTCTTGACATTATCAGTTCCCTTTTCTTACTTTGACTCTACGTCCTCTTCTTTGTCAGATGTGCTTCCTTGGGGAACTGGAACTTGTCTATTTACCATTTTAGCTTTCTTTTTGAATGGCTCTTGAAGCAGCCTGTTGCTTCTTCGCTTTGTGGTTTCAACAATCAAGACTTTTTCTTCTTCATCCTTGTCTTTGGTGGAGAGACTTCTTGGTGGAGACTTGGTTTTCTTTACACCTCTAGATTTCTTTTTGGCTGGTGTAATTTCTGCTGATTCAGAGTCACCAAACATAGAACTTTCTAAATCTCTTGCCTTCCTCTTCTTTGTAGAGGCCTTGCTGCTGCTCTCAGTAGTCAGCCTCCTGTTTTCCTTGGGATTCTTCTTCTAGTTCACGAACAGTTATGGAGACATTACCTTGTGAACATTAAGGATTTCACCATCATCATCCTTAATTTTATTCTTCAACTTTTTCTTCAGGATGATACTTAAGAATCTCCGATAAAAAACCTTTGTGAGTTGTTTTTCAGTTAATCTTTTCTTTTCTTCCTTATCCAACCACTTAGACATATGATCGAGCAGGACATCTCCAAAGTTGATGTGTTCCTTCAAGACTATGGCATACATGATCTTCAGCTGTTGGTCAATCACAGTATCATGTGCAGTGTCTTTGCATAAAATACATTTCCCCACGATTTTAACAAGGAACTCAAATTCTTCAGGAAACTCCTTTTTCTTCATGTCCTTCAGACTAGGGTTTCTTCTGTACTGCATATTCTTTTTAGCTTTTTCTGTGTCGATCTCTTTCAGGCTTTTTAGATTTCGATTAGGAAGGCCCAAGCATTGATTGATGTCAGAAGAGTTTAGTTTCAGAATCTGACCTTTAACCTTGGTGGAGAGGATTATAGAATTTATGGTTGCATTTGAATGGAACTCCTTGACCAGGTCACCATATATTCGTGTGTTTTCCTCAAGACATTCTGAGAACCCGGCCTTCTTCACAAGTTCAAGAATATCTCTGAACTTCTTTTCAGATTTTTTGAACGTCTTGGTTCCTAGCTGAATGCCAGTGATTACTTGCCAATATGCCATTTGAGGAGTTCGAGGAATATGGGTGTTGGTTTTAGGAAGTTTTGTGAGAGATAGTTGACTGTGATTTAGGTAAGGATTTGGAGGGTTAATGAGTTCAGGAAGTGAACAGGCTTTTAGGGTTTGAAAATGAGAGAGAAGAAGTTTTGATAGTTTTTAACAACTGTTTATAGATTTTGAATTTGTCTTTAAGGTAGTTTCTTCTATCCCAGTAAATGTTGTTATGTGTCACCCAGTCATTGGTTGCACGATACCTAGTAACAAGTCAGAACTCCCAAAGAACTTTTTAGCTTAATCGTCTCTTTTAGAAGAGTGGACGTTTGATTGACGTGGATTGACCTTTGACCTCTTGAGTTCATAGAGTAGCATGATAGAACAGCTATTGACTCTACGTTTTCCTTTGTTGACTCAACGATCAATTCTCTGAAGGATGTTGCAGTAGATGATTTGGACATTTCTCCTCATGTTGAAACTGCATAGCTTAACCACTGATGTACCCCAAGCAAATTTGGGTACTTAAGTTCTGATGTGCGTTTACAAGATGTCTTTCCAAACTATATTTGAACTAATCTCCTCATACTTCAGAATGGTAGAGCAATTGTCTCGTTCTTCCAAGTTCCTCATGAGCTAGAGTGCCTTTTTGTTAAGTCTGCGATCGTCGAGTCTGCTTCTGCGATTGTTGAGTTTTCACTATGATCGTTGAGTTCTCTTAAAACTCTATTCTATAATCATTGACTGACTTGGTCCTTGAGATGAGCTTTACTAAGCATTCCTTCTAGGTCAAGGTAGCTCAGGAAGGGCTAACCTCTTAGAGTGAGCTAAGGGTCAAGTTTGTCCCTGAGGCGCTTTCCAGATGAAATACTTTAGAAGTGATTTGCACTGATAACTCATTTGACCTTTTCTGTTGGGGAGTTCCTCTTCCAACTTTAGACATCTGCACTGGCTGCAATTGTGGTGTCCTCCTGCTCTTGCATTATAATCAGATGTTTGATCGTAGGTACTCCACAATTTTGAGTTGGGTGGCTGAAAGGTTATCAGTAGTACGTTTTGAGACGTTCCTACTGACTATGGATCTTCATTTGATTCATCAGCCACAAAGTTTTGGGACTCTATAGCTGGTACACAGGTTCATAGTATATCTCTGATGGTTTTGAGCTTCTGTACTATTAGAAGATTACTGCTCCCCCATAGTTGATACTGTCTTCTCAGAGAGACCTAAGTTCTTCTTCTTCGTGTGTAGCGAAGGTAACCATGCATATCTCATTCTCGATCAAGTCATTAAATCTTCTTGAATCGTAAAAATGGGCATTTTCGTGGTTTGATCATTCTACGATCCTTTTGAAGACTACGAACGTAGTATTCCTTGTCAGTTTGTGCTTGCTGAGTTCTGCTCCCATAATGAGTTCCTCATGATTGATGTCAGTTTCCTTGAGGATTCTTCTCTTATGACATGCTTTACATGATTGAGATTATAAGACCCTTTTCTTCTTTTGTTGAATGGCCTGCTTCCTTACAAAGATCAGCAGCCATGTGAGCTTTATTCATATTAGCTCAGCAGGTCTTCAAGAACAGGCTTTGACATATAGGAATTTTATCAGAATCATTTTTGAACAATCTTAAGCTTTCTGTTAGTTGAATCTTTTTTGACTGAAGTCTTCTGCTTTAGCATTCCTTAGTGTAGTCAGATAGACCAAGTACCTGCAGGTTATAAATTTCTATTTTTGGTACCCATGGTTAAGTGGGTCCTGCTAGGTTAGTTTTCTAAACCCCTGTTCCTCATATATTTAGATAATCATCATATTGATCACTAACAGTCATATTCATGCATGTAACTCATTTAGATAATACATTTTGAGATGCATGAAGGTGAGTGTGTGTAAGATTTGCTATTTTAATAAAACACTCTTTTTCTTTAATGGTTTCATCATTTGCTTGGTTATGTTCACATAGTTTAAATGTTCTCGGTGAGAATCAACTCTACTTAATTATTTGTATCTGTTTGATTCATGGAGGTGACAGCTTTCTACAAATCATCAAGATACTTTTGCAAGACCCATCATACTCTCGTGGGTTATCAAGCTCTTAGAACATAGGTTTGTACATACATACTAACCCATCAAAAAAGATTACTTCACATAAAATTAGTTTAACTCAGGATGCTCTTATGACCCATTTCGATTTCTTTCAAGATGTCATCTTCAACCTAAAACTTGGATGGAGAGAAAGTTTATAGACATTTGAGTTTCTATCATCAGTGTACTTTCTCTCTTCACCTTTTTAGATAGATTATGAGTACTTGAAGG
The DNA here is from genome assembly GCA_020205605.1 of Panax ginseng. Lineage (NCBI taxonomy): Eukaryota > Viridiplantae > Streptophyta > Magnoliopsida > Apiales > Araliaceae > Panax > Panax ginseng. Next base: position 75,003,165 of record CM035149.1, read on the forward strand.
AAAACTATTATAGTTCATAAGTAAGGTGAAAATATGATGCTCATATCTATATTAGTGAGGAACCGTACCTTTTTGCTGTTGGTTTCATAACAGTCATGTATCTTAGATATACTGAGTTTAGGCATTGATGTGCATGTTTTCTCATTTGCTTCTGACAGCCAGTTGCTCTAGTTGATCTTCAGTCACTCGATTGTCGTCTTGAAGACACAAGTTAAGAGATTGTCAGCATCTCTAATTCTTTGACATCCTTGAGTTCATAAGATTCACATCCAGCTGCAGGTTGACCAGACATATGGTTGAGAAGTTCTTCTCTCTTCTTTGGATAAGCATTACTTAGCATGTATGGCCTTTTCATCTTTTCAGGCTAGTGGATGTTTGAATCTTTTTTGTTGATATATCTTGAGCTTTCTAGCCTGGTCTTCAGACAACAAGATTGACATCGAGCAAGGATTGGTCTTGTTGATATGGCAATCAAGAACATGGACCAATCTGAGCAGTTTTAGGTGTATATACACATTTACCTGTACACAATATTTCCAACGTGTGAGCTCATCTCAAGCATCAACCAAAGACTTACTACTAAACTAAGTTTAGAACAATGTTTGTACTTAGGATCGGACTCAAAGAGATTAGCTTTTGAATATAGCATGAGAACTTGCTCTGATACCAATTGTTAGTTCCCAGTAGGCACAATAGATCTAGAAGGGGGGGTTGAATAGATCCTTTTTGATTTCAAATACTTTTCTGATTTATTTCGTATTGCTAATAATTTAGCAAATGACAAACATAAGAATCTTTTCAAGCACACCGGAATAAGTAAAAGATCCACTTCATTTATATAATCATAATCATACATAAATTGTTAGTAGAGTTAGTTCAATGGTAAGCAGTTAATACATACATAGCAGTTATAACAGTTAATGTACATAATGTAAATGACATAAAGTAAAAGACACAAGGGGTTTTAGGTGGTTCGAGACTCAGCTCTAATCCACTCTTCTCGCTTTTAACTAGCGAGATTTCCACTAAGGAAGGGGCGACACCACGAATCACTTAGATTCCTTCAAGGCCAGCAGCCTTGGAACTTCAGTTCACTAAGAACTCTTCAAGGTCAGTAGCCTTGGAACTTCACTAATTCCCTCGGAACTCTTCAAGCCCAGCAGGCTTGGAATCTTCATTTAGTCCCTCTGGACAAGGACCTCTCAGGCCCTGACTTCTTGTTGTTGTAGTTGTTGATGTTGTTGGTGCTGAGCTGCTAAGATGTCTTTAAGCTCTGAGAATCTTTTGTTCTCAGCAGCTTGGTTTAGTCCTCTTTGCGTTCAGCTTCGAGTCTGGACCACATCTTCTTTAGTGCAGCTGATCTCTTCTCTTTTCAGCTCATCTTCATCTGATGTCAGCTGTGCACCATCACCATATAGAGTTACTAAGCACCTGAGCTTTTAGTAGTTCTTCTGGTACTAAGTAATCCCTGAACCTTTCTTGAATGTTTTGCAGACATGGTTCTGCACTTGTTCAGTTTTAGCTTTAGGTTCACGGTGATTCGTAGAGTGGCTCTCTTGGTCTTCTTTGTACTCAGCCACTTTCCTGAATGCTATCTTCTTGGCCTTCTCAGCTCTCAGTTTGGCTGCCATTTTCAGTGGCATTCTCATATTTATTGAGTGAAGCTTTGATCTGATTGAGTTCTTCTTCAAAGCTGCTTCACTTCTACCTTGGTAGTCTCACTGTCACTGAGACTTGTTCTGTTGATCTTTGGTGGAACTCCTAGAGTCAACTATAGCATTTACCAACTCAACGATTCTGCAACTTCACAATCATCAGCTCTTTTAGATCTTTGAAGCTCTGTTGATTTATACTTCCCAATCTTCCCGTTGGAAAGTAGCCGTTGAAGCTTATTCAAATTGCCTCGCAGATCTCAAGTTATTTGGTACAGACTACAGATGTGACATGACATCTTTTTCTGACTTCCTGACACTACAGATCTCACCTTGTTTCACCAACCCCATCGATGTGTCACTTTGATATCTCTTGGCATGTTGATTTACTTTATGTCACCCTTCTAATTTCTCGATCAGAGGTTATCCTTGCATCGATGCTCTCAATAAGCTCTTGTCCGAATATTACCCTTCAGATTGAACCGTTGCCAATGCTTCAGTCCTCAGCTATTCGAACTCTACGATTCTGATGCATATCTTAATGGACCTGATCATAGTGTTCTTGTTGACTTGTAGAAACAAACTACGATCTTGAAGAATGTTTACTTGATCTTTAGTGTAAAACACCTCTTCCTCTTTTTTATGCAGTGCTTCATTACTTCTATTTGCCTTGACTGTTCTTAGAAACTGATGGCTCAATTCCTTGCTCTGGCCTTTTTTGAATAACAAGACACTTCAGATTTGTGCCGTGTCCAGCTCGCTTTCTCCTTGTGATCTCCCGTTCACTTATCATCAATGGACTGACCCAATGCTTAATCACTTTAGCCCTGTTATTCAGAGGCTGACTAGTATCTCAGTGTGTACTCCATCAGTTCCTTTTTCATTTAGCAAACACTACGATCTTGGTTGTTTCCAAGAATGTTGTCGTCTTTCTACTTGACAGCTACTGCATGTGCTGACTTTCCTTAGTCAGTTATTGAAGTCTTCTTATGATTATCTTGTGGAAGACATCATCTCGAATGGCTTCACAACTCAATCTTGATGCTGATTGGGTTGGTGCTTAGGTCTTCTATTAGCTTGCACGCCATTCATTGAGTGTTCTCTAGCTTTCTTTAAGTGAGATGTATCTTTGCATTACCAACCAGAGGCTTCATTCCTTTGGAAATTTAGGGAGTGCTCATTTGTTGAGAATCGTATTTGCTCTACAATTCTGCTTTGGCATTGTGAGCACATTTGTTGAGGTTTTAGTTTTGCAGTCTACGATTCAGCTTTGGCTGTGGAGACACTACGACTCTGAGATCAGATTTTGACACTACGATTTCTGTCGTTGTGCTTGTTGTCTTCATCTGATCTTGCTCGACTACGATCTCTGCCTTTGGTATGATTAGTAGACTCTACAACTCTGAGTGTAGTCTACGA